>LR746276.1:5654168-6194168 GCA_902729315.2 Spirodela intermedia | reverse complement strand
GAGGGTAATAATTGATCACAATTTTATTTCCTTGATTGACTAAATCAAGATTCACCCACATAAAAATAATGAAAAATTTCATTGTGAGTTATTTTATAAAGTTGTCATTTAGTTTGAATGTGTTCAGAAATTTGATGAAGAAGATGATGATAAATACTTGGTTCTTGATGTTCTCTTTTGTTGTGAAGCTAACTAAATGTATAATACACTATCACTTTGATCTATTCAATAAATATCTGATATAACTTGAATTCACTTCCTTAACTTGATGTCTTCTTGATGTTTGACTTTATTGGAAGAACATCTAAATTCTTTTTTAGAATAAGGTTTCTAGATGGTAGGGTGGTCAAACTATATCTGAAGGTTATAGTTTGACCACGCCTCGAAGTGATCTGTTGCCATCAAAACAAATCAATAATAAACCTTAAAATATTATAATGATCTGGCAATATTAACTTATCCAAATCACCTCAGAAAAACTAGGATTATCAACTATACATATTAAATCATGATCTCAATATGCAGAATCACAACTTGGGAGATACATAATATTTAAAATTACTTCATAAATAATATGCACTATTCAAAGAATCTTGAGGGACAATATCAGTAGTAAAATTTTAATTAATTAATTTTATATTACCAAGAACCAGAAGTAATGATATATCATCACTGATATCTACTGTACTAAGCTATATTTCATACTCGTATTTGATTTTGTAAACTCTCGTTGATTTGAAGGAATAATCATTGATCTCTCACAATGAGAGTTTCTATAAATATTGGCCGTTTTCATATCAACATGTAAGGTAATAAAGTATTAAACTCTATCAAATTTACAATTGAATATTATGATATTGAGATATATTTCTTGAATTCCTATTTGGATATTTGTCATGGTTACTATTATTTTTAAGTTTATCTTCAACTAAGCTCCTACACGCATAAATAGTATTTATTTATCAACCAATTCGTGATCATTAAACTTAATTTTATCATTTAATTGATCTTATATATTTTTTACCATCAAAATAATATGAATTTAATGCTCCAATAGTGGAGAAATATTTTAGCTCAAAAAATATTAGCTTAACTAGAGAACTGTAGTTGGAAGCCTTGAAAGTGATTGCAAGTAAGATAATCATATATGCTAAATATTATTTGACAATTGAAGTAGACTTTATGGGTAGACGTTCAAGAGTTTTAAAAGGCGTTGGAAGCCCTCACCAAACGTCATGTTATTGAATTTCACTTTAGTGGGCACATAAGGTGATAACTCAAGCAATGATCATGTTAAAGGGGCAATAAGAATATTGTTTAAAGTCTAAGAAATATAGGAATATGATGAGTACACATTTAATGCTCTACTTATGCATTTTCACATGATGGTTTTTGAATTGTATCATTTTCTTATTTTATACCAGGATGGGAGCATCAAGATTAATGAGAGAAGAAATAAATGATTAATAATTGTTGGAGAGAAGAGGATTAATAGATAATCCTGATGCATAAGCATGTGCATATATTTATTCTTAATTTCATCATCGGTTATTGAAGAATTAGTGAACATAAAAACATAAAATTATAAAACTGACTTGTTATTTTTACAAATTGAGAGGAGCATAAGGGGTATGCCTACAATAGGGCCTACGATCTTAAAAGAGAACCGGCCACCAGCTGGCCCCCGCATTCGCAATCACCTCTTCCTCTTCCCCTGTTGGGTGTGGTTCTCTCCTACCATGGAACCAGCCTCCTCTTCCCTTCTCCCTCGATGCCAACTGCACACCATAGGTGTGCCAGCTCTTCCCTCCTTTCCTTTCGGGTGGTGACAGCATAAGGCACGATAGTAGATCTCCTCCCTTGGCACAACAAGAAGAGAATCAACCATTCGAGCGTCTTGCACGTGGCCGCCGCATGCTCCCCATGTCCGTCAAAATAAGAGGTAGAAGATAGAAGTTTATTTCTATTTTCATTCCATTTCCTGTATTGTAAGTGAACTTTGATTTCAGTTTATTACAATTTTCATTTTTGTGAGCTCTATGCGTCTTTCCAGTTCAGTGAGTTGATTCTATCAATTTGCTGAAGGATCAGAGTTAATCCATGGTTCCTGTGATTCATGAAGATCATTAGGAGACAGAAATGAGCATTGGCTGAATTTTCCCCCCTTGACGAAGCATATAGTGAGCATCACCGCCAAAATTAACAAAACACGTGTGGACTTCATGATTTCAAATCCTCCCTAAGTTCAACCTAATTTTCCACTAATTTTTCAAGAAAACTAACCTCCAAAAATCAATTTATAAATGTAAGATTGATGATCTTAATAACAACGATTTTTGAGCCATCATAAGGCTAGGCAAACTGACTTGAGTAAAGGTTCCTAAATCTAAGATGTCATCCAGCACATAGAATACCCAAGAGATAGGAAATTTTTTAAGGGATCTTAACACTATTTCTTGGCGGTGCAAACCCTAAAACAAGGAAACTTAATACTTACTAACATTTACCTTCCCAATGACACAATATTGTGGTGACATGATTATGGGGAGAACTATTCCCAACCCTCTATTAGGATGTGTGATATGTTCTCAATGATTAATATAGTACTTTCCTACAAATAATGTGTATATGAATTGAGATGTGCTCGACTTGTTATGCCATACTTGATTCATTATAGAGTACATGAAGTACTTTGCTTAACTAGTCCTGGATATCAAGAACAAGTCTTACCACGATAAGTTTTTCAATTTGATGGCAGGCCTCTATGATTGGGCATAGGTAGAGCTACAAAACTGGGAAGCTAGTGACATATAGTCAGCCATGACCATGATTTATGCCTTGGTAGAGCACAAGGGCAGCAGCATAGTTGATTCAAAGTCGGCAACTAGGTATCAAGATGATAATAGGCAATGTTGGCACTATGTCGTAGTCGTGGTGGAGATTGTGGAAGCAGACATGGCCACTATAAACATGACTACCAGCAGCAATGAGATAAGCCCCAAAGAGAACCCAAAAGGGCGTACAGTACCCAATGAAATACCTCGCCAATGTAGGGTTGTCCCATCTATGCCTCACCCCATGGCATGAAGGATTATACATCAAGGTGTACTTTGTACTATGGTGGCGCATGTGGTGCCAAGAGTAGTAACCGAATGGTGAATCCTCTTCAATTGCTAAGTATGCTGTAATAGCGTAGAGAGGTTGGCAGCGCAGATGAGCTCAAACTCATTCATTGAGAAGCCATCATCAATGAAAAACTGACAATAGTGGTGCTCAAAATCAAGGTGAGTCCCAAATCTCTCTTGAAGAAAAGTATCCCGATGAGGCTTAAGAATGTCACAAGGAGACACACAAATCTATATTGTCAACTCAAATTCATGTATCCTAACTTTTGTCATGTGAGGTGCCCAGTGCCAGTTAGATCATAGACGGATAGCATGAACTTCATTGTAGTGATTCTAGATTACTTCAATACCGTACTATGTACATATATCTTGACCTAATGTTAAATAAAGATCTTCCCATAGGATGGAGTCATTGAAAGAGGACCAATATCGTGCTTTGTTTTGAAGGAGAAGGGTTCCACGCGATGACTACAACTGTTTTACATTGTTGCTACGAGGTTACTTGCAAAGAGAAAGAAATCTATCTCACCACAAGATGAACGGGGCCTGCACGAGTGGACAAACGCATTGAGCATACCTTCGCATGCGCAAGTGAGTATGTTGCGGAAAGCACGAATTTAATGTGACTTGAAGTGCTCCAATGAGGTTCTTTTGCAAGGAGACTCACACCATAAGTCAGACATCTACTGAAAGAGTTCTAGGATGCAAAGAGGGAGTGCACTGAAAGCTCTTCGAAGGATAAGGTATAATCCACAACCCCCTCAAATGTCACCCTCTGATCATCATGCTTAATTGTTCATTTGAGGGAAGTTTATCCACAATGTATCGTCCATAAGAAGTGAAGACTAGATATCCCTTGAGTCGTGTGTTTCTGCACATCTGTTTAAGGTCGGCCGAGTGACTAAAAGAAGATGACCTTGTGATACCTTCTAGGAAAGTTTTTGTAAACTAAATTAACTATTAAATAAATTTAACTAAATTAACTATTTGTTGGTCAACATTTTTTTCCAATCAGTAATTATTTTGTTTGAATCTTATTATCTTTCTTCCCCCGATCAAGCACATAGAGGAAACTAGAAAATGTCACGTTAGAGCCACCCATTTGATAATCTTTCTTTGTCACTGCCCCCAATCTCTATAATTCCATCTCTCTTCTAAGTACGTACAAAGGACCAGGCATGGGCTTCATAAAGCCTCTAGCCTGGAATCTACTATTTAGGCTTATCTCAAACACACCCAGGACCATGCTTGGCTTTTCTCCAAGGATATCTGAATTTGTTGGTACTCTTAAATTCAAGGATTAAGAACGTTGTTTTTTGCATTTATGAAAAATACTTTTCAAGAAGAGGAAAGATGATGATTTTTCCTGTAAGTTGCAATTCATGCGTAAGAGTATAGAAGACAAGGAAAAGAATTATTATTGCACAAATTATTTAAGTAAATTGGCACCAAGGAGAGTTTACAAAATCCATCATGACCTTTGAGTAATTTATATATATATATATATATATATATATATCGTTTCACAACGGCAATATTGAGAACATGATATTTATGGGACTTTTAAAGATCATATGCAAACGGTGTAAGACATAATATTTTTGCAATCTAAGATGACTCTGATTGTTTACTGTTTTCCACACATCACACAATTCCGGACAGATGTGAGAGCTCATAGTTCTTGTGCCTTCCCTTATAATGCGACAGAATGTTAGATTTAATAGGAATTTCATGATTTCAAGAAAGATAATGGACGATATTTATCATTGACTGTACATTTGTTGTGAAATTTACGTGAATTTTGGCTTTGTGGCGGGTGACGCCGTTCCTAGTATACTAAATTATCACATCAACCTCTTTCTACTAATTCATATTAGGCTAGATATTTCCCATCTGCCAATGACTATGGTGGTTTTATTTGAACGGTTTCTCTACCCTCTTTTCGCCTATGCAATCCTGCGAGTCAGCCGTTTTTCATTGTCAGAAGTGAAAATAAATTATTTCCTTTAATATTTAATTTTTATAATATTTTTCAAGATAAAACTAAGTTTGACCTGTAACCTTTGAAAATTATTATTTTCTCTTGTAAACATGGAAGAGAAAACATCGAACACCTTGCTGGTGGACAATCCGTCTAGGCCAAACCACGTGCCGAATCGAGCTGAAAGATCGACGGCCGCACCCGAATGCATCTACGGCTCGCTGTTACGCAAAAACCAGATCTTTTCTAACTACGAACAAGTGCGGCATTTCTTCCTTCATGAGAGTTGAAAATCATCTTGCGTAGCCCACCTGTCCCTTCTCCTCTTTATTTTGACTAATTCTTCTACGGACAGTTCCGTGTGCAATAAAGATCTTGTGGGTGCGAAGTTCGCCCCGACAAGTCTTCGCTCCGTCTACCTCCCTCTGGCCCGATGAGAAGAGCTGCGAGCCCTATGCCGCTCCTCTCAAACTCCCTATTCATCTTTCTCCTGCTGTTTCCATCTTTTTCTGCCCAGCCATCGCGGTCGGCTAGGGACGGGGAGGTGATTGTCACCGATGAGTCGCCGTCGCCGTTCAAGGTGGGCGTCGTTCTCAACCTGAGATCTCCGGTTGGGAAAATGAGCCGCCTCTGTATGGAGATTGCCGTCTCCGACTTCTACCTTGCTCATACGAACTACACCACCAGGCTGGACCTTCGATTTCGGGAATCCCAGCGAGATCCCGTCACCGCAGCCTCTGCTGGTACGCCGTTTCTCCCGATTTTGGCAGATCTCATCCATACACCTCTTCAGATTTTATTGTTGACTTGAAGAAGTTTGATTTTGAAACATAGATGTGGTAGAAAAGAGAAAACCTAGTTTTGATTCCCCCAATCTCATCTGGAGATTGGGGGCGGGATTCACGAAAGGATTTTCGCTATTTGTATCTTATAAGACATGACAACATAAATGACAGATAGCTCGCTACAAAAACATCCAGATATTTCCGAAATACTTTCGTCTCTACTTTTCCGGAGTGCTTCCTCAATACTACTATATTCAGAAAGTTGATTCCATAGTCTGATTGATTATTCCCCTTCACAATTAGCGGTAAGACATTCCACCTCTTTGATCTATCCAGTTTCTTCAGATTCTATCCTGTTTCTGTAATTCATTATGTCTTGAATAAATTCCATAAATGCCAAGCTTTGTTCAAGTTTCCTCGCTTGATTTGATTCATGCAGCTGTTGATCTAATGATCAACGAACGAGTTCAGGCGATCGTCGGGCCACAGACCTCCGATGAAGCATCCTTCGTCGTTGACCTCGGAAACAGGAGCAAGGTCCCGGTCATCTCCTTCTCGGCGACAAGCCCATCTGTCTCCCCGGTGAAGACCCCGTTCTTCGTCCGCACCGCAGTGAACGACTCCTCCCAGGCAAAATCCATAGCCGCCCTCGTCAGAAAGTTCGGCTGGAAACAGGTCGTTCCGATATACGAGCAGTCGGAGTACGGGACAGGGATGATGCCGTACATCGTTGATGCGATTAAAGCCGTCGGAGCTCGCGCTCCTTACAGTAGCTCCATCCCGCCGTCAGCGTCCGATGATTTCATCTCGAAGGAGCTCTACAAGCTGATGAACATGGAGAGCCGGGTCTTCCTTGTCCACATGACGACGAGGCTAGCTTTGAGATTCTTTGCGAAGGCCAACGAGGCAAGAATGATGAGCAAGGGGTTCGCGTGGATTCTGTCCGAAGGGTTGACCAGCCTATTGGGCACCGTGGAACCATCGGTCCTTCGTAAGGACCTGTTAGGTGTCGTCGGCCTGAAGCCCCATGTCGTTAAATCAAATAAGCTCCAGGATTTCAAAAGCAGATGGCTTAGGGATTCTCGGAAGGAGAATCCTCTGTCTGATATCTCCGATCTGACTGTCTATGGGCTGTGGGCATACGACACGGTCTGGGCACTGGCCATGGCGGCTGAGAAAGTCGGTGCGGTTGATCCAGGCTATTCTCAGTTAAGGGGACTTAGGGATCCGCCAGATCTGACTGCACTCGGGTTCTCCAACACAGGTGAACGACTTCTCGATGAGATCCTTCGCACAGAGTTCACCGGCGTCAGCGGTCATTTCCAGCTCGTCGGGGGTCAACTTAACAGACCAGCCTTCGAGATAGTCAACGTTGTAGGCGAGGCTGAAAGGACGATCGGGTTTTGGACGGAGGATCGCCTGACTCGGGACATCGATGGAGACCGCTCAAGCCCTTCCACGGACGAACTTTCCACAGTCATCTGGCCCGGAGATACGGTGGTGGTGCCGAAGGGGTGGGTCAATCCAATGATCGGGAAGAAGCTGAAGATCTTAGTGCCTGGTCCTGTCGATCCGGGGTTCCATCCTTTCCTGAGGGCGGACCCCGACCCACAGACAGGGAAGCTGGTCGTCAGCGGGTTCGCCATCGAAGTGTTCGAAGCCGCTTTGGAGCAGCTGCCGTATGCCTTTCCAGTTGAGTACTTCCAGCTCCATCGACCCGACGGGATGCCCTCACCCAAGTACAATGACCTCGTCCGCCAGGTGTTCGAGCAGGTCTGCCCTTCAAACCCGATAAGTTATTATTAATTTTATCTCAAATGATGCGTATTCGTGAAATCGTCTGATTCAAATAGAGGGATTTTCTGATTACCGTAGCTTTACCTGATAATTAAGGTCCAGCTACAAATCAGGATACATGGTATGATTTACATGTAAGGATTAAATGAACATGTCAACTATTTTCTGTATCATCGGCAGAAATTCGATGGGCTGGTGGGGGACGTGACGATCACGGCCAACCGGTCGAACTACGCCGATTTCACGCTCCCCTACGCGACGTCCGCGGTGTCGATGGTGGTGCCATTGAGGGACGACCGAAGAATGAGCGCGTGGATTTTCATGAGACCGCTGAGTGGGACGCTTTGGATAGTCAGTGGGGCCTTCTTCGTCTTCACCGGTTTAGTGGTGTGGATTCTTGAGCACCGAGTCAACGACGACTTCCGTGGCCCGTTGGGCCACCAGATTGGCACCGCGTCCTACTTCATTTTCTCTACGCTTGTCTTTTCACACAGTAAGTAAACTCTCTCTCTCTCTCTCTCTCTCTCTCCCTCCCCCTCTCCCTCTCTCTCCCTATATTTTTTGTTATTATTATTATTGAGGGACTAACGGACGCCGACAATCTGGTGGATATAAATGTCTAGAACATGGGCTTCTTTGACCATTCCTTACCTTCTTTTGTCCATTTGGTCCACTGGAGAGGGACGGTGTTCCTTCCATTGGAAGACCCATTATCAAGGGTTTCTTGCGATTAAAAACTCGTTGTTGTTCATTTGAAGAGCATAAAACCTAGAAAATCTATTGACAACGGACTTTTTTATTGTTTCTTGATTGACGCTTGGCTTCAGAGGAGAAGATGGTTAGCAACCTATCAAGGGTGGTGGTGATCATTTGGGTGTTTGTTGTGCTGGTATTGCAGTCGAGCTACACCGCCAGCTTGACCTCCATGCTCACGGTGAAGCACCTAAGGCCGACCACTACAGAGTTCAAGGAACTCATCCGTCGGGAAGAGTATGTCGGGTACCTAAGAAATTCTTTCACCAGAGGAGTGCTCTTGGAGGAGGGCTTTAAAGAGGAGAAGCTGAAGCCCTTTAAGTCACCCGAGGAGTACCGTGAGGCCCTCTCTAAAGGGAGCAGAAACGGAGGCGTCGGCGCCATCGTCGACGAGATCCCATATCTCAGGTTCTTCCTCAAGGACCACTGCAATGATTACACCATGGCGGGGCCACGCTACAAAGCTGGGGGATTCGGATTCGTGAGTCCCCTCACTTGTGTCGCTCTTACAAGATCACATTCCCCATTTGAGTTGAATGGTTTAATGCATCTCAATGATTCTTACCTAATTTCATAAAACGTCTAGGTCTTCCCCAAGGGATCTCCCCTGGTACCCGACCTCTCGAGGGCCATCCTGGAAATAGCTGAGGGCGACAGGATGGTGACGATCGAGAAGAGATGGTTCGGAGACCTGGAGAGCTGCGTCTTCCAGGAGAGCAGCCTTACATCCGATAGCCTCAATTTTGCCAACTTCTGGGGTCTCTTTCTCATCACAGGCGTCGCCTCCGGCGCAGCATTTCTGGCGTTCTCGTCCTCATTCGTATATCAGAAACTGCAAGCTCCGCGAGAAACCGACTCTGGCGAGACCCTCTGGCAGAAAGTGACGGAGTTGACTAAAAGTTACAACGAGAGAGATTTGAACTCCTACACGTTCAGGAAGCAGGCAAAGGATGAGAGGAGATCGAACAAGGGGGATTCGCTGGGATCTTCATGTGGCTGCGGGGGGAGCGCCAGAGACCCAACGGCTTCACCTTTCACCGACAGGTCGGGATATGGAATGGCGTCGCCGTACACCAGTGGCTGTCCGACACCATTAAGTAACTTCAATCAAACGGAAGGGGGAACTCCAGTTCCGAATCTTGCTAGCCCTCCCGAACGCGGGTCCGTCTCTTATAGAGAGCACATCGAAGCAACTCGAGAGTAAATATGATCCGAAGAGTTCGGCTGTCGATCGTCGAAGGTATAGTCCTGTTGACTGAAGATGATCCTCACGAGGGGTCCGAAGGGTTGACTCTCGAAATTTTTTTTACTGGGGAACGGCTTTCAGCTCCTTGGCTCTCTCTGGAGCTCGGAAGACAAGGCTGACCAATCATAACTTTCAGCTTCATCCCTTTGGTCTCTACAACCTCATTTGGGAATTTCTATTGGAGCTTATTTCACATGAGTTTTTGATTCATTTTTATTATTTAACGATAATTCTCCCATGCGTTCTTCACAAGGACGTGACAATTGGTATACAGATTATATACCGTACCATGTAATCGATGTTAATTATTATTTTTAAAATTCAACGTTCTATTTGAATCATGGCACTGAAGCAGATTTGTTTATATATTGTTTCACTTATTGGAAATGTAAGGCATTAATTCACACAACACTCTAGTGACATTTGGAATTCCTTCAATTGTCAAAGATATTGGTAAATTCGTGATTTTGATGTCGGAAAGTAACACATGACAGTAAATTTGAAGCTTTGATAAGAAGTGAGTTACGGTTGATTTAAATAAATGTCCAAGGATGTTTCTGGTTATCATCTGTAGGCAAAGATTTTTAGTTACTATCTCCTTACAGGATGAAAGCAGTAGGGAGTAGCGTTAGACCCCCAACTGGTATCGGATGAAAGACTCACGGGATCCTCTTACCCACGTCGGAGAAACTAACCTGACGGATAGGTTGGTGCCCACGTATCTCCGGAAACCAACCAAAGCTATGGAAGATCTCGAAGATGGATGACGGACGTGGCAGAAGTGGGCATCCGATCATGGGTCCATAAGGATTATGAAGGTTGACCAACTCACGATAAGGGGAGTGGAGGAGGTTTCCGGGTAGTTTCCTAAGGTAGCTGCGGCTGTAGGAGAGCGGGAGGCCTCTCGAACGTCCCCACTGACTCTAGGGTTCTCGGGAGCCCAAGCTACTCTTTTTACTGTTTTATCTTCTATTTTCCATTTTTATATCCCATATTTATGTTCCCATTATCAGTCCAGATCCGGGTTCCCGTTATTCCTTCCTTGATTTTCGGTCCTCCGGATCGTATTCCGGACGGGAGTCCTACCAATCGTCTTCTTCTTCTTTCTCTCCCATCTCTTCCTCTCATTTCTTCTTCTTCTTCCTCTCCATTCTTCTTCTGCTCCTTCCTCTCCTTCCATAGCCTCTTTTTCTCCCTCATCACACTCAACCGTCAACTCCAAAAGTCAGAGGTTAGGGTTTTTACGGATTGTTTTGCTGATGTAGAAAACAGTATTCGGTTATCGGATAAGGAAACCTGTCATTCGTTTTCGTTTCTAGCCGCAGTAATCGGTATCGATTTCGGTTTAACGGCGTATAGATCTGAAACCTTTTAATCTCCATCCAGAAACCAGAAAGCCTTAGATTTACGCCAAATGCACAGATCTATCATGCCTTAAGTTCAGAAGCAATGATCAGAACTATTTCACCTTAAATTCAAGCCCAGTAATAAGATCAGTTGCACCTTATTTATACCTAATTTAAACAGAAATAAATCCAGATAAAATGCAGAAATATTACACAATATTACTTGATGAATAATATTCAAATATAGATGTCCATATTTTTGTATCCTCTTATATTATCCTACAAATACTTAGAATACCCTTTATACATTTTCGCACTTCATGAAAATATCAAATTATTCTTAATGTGTTATGGTCATCATCAAGACACATAAGTCATCAGCTACTTGTGAAGGAATTAACAGCTCCATTGAGCAACATGATAGACAAAAAGTAATTAGAGTTGTGAATACACAAACTTGTAAGAGTAATACAGGTTTACTAAAAATCCTTATACGTTATAAAAAATGCATACATACTTTGAGTATTTTACGAAAACAAGAAGTTCATTCATAATTAAAAACAAAAATCAGGAGACAACTAAGGTTGTCAATTTGACAAACTTTTAACCAGGTCAATCTAAAAACATGCCAACCAAAGATATTTATCTAACTTACCCTTGATATTAAAACTTGTGGGTCAATACAGTGGTCGTTCTTTAATATAAACCATTTGATCCTTAACATTTTTCAAGTCTAGCGTTTTTGTTCCTCTCTTCATTGTGCTCTATTTCCTCTATATTATGTTCGTCATAATTAGATCATCTACTAATTGTTCTCAATTTGATGAACTTTTAACAAAAGGATTAGATATGTTTGTTAAAATATAAAATCATCTTCATAGTGAATACGATCCAGAAATATTGAATTATTTGTAGTGTATAATTTCAGATTTAATAAGATGAAATGATAAACACTGCCATTTTATACATAACTAATGAATGCAACATTCATGGTTTTTTTGTCTAACTTTTTTGAAAGGATTTTAACTTCTCCAAGATAATCAAACTTTCAATACGTTATCCCTAGTTTTTATACAAAAACTAATATTTTTTTAAAGGAAACCTTTGTAGAATATAATGTATAATCAAGAATGCTTCATCCTCCCACACAATTTATAGTTTCAACCTGGTAAGTATTGAATTTACAGTATCAAATAAGGGTTTGAATTTTTTTTTCAAACTATCTCAGATTATTGGCTTTCAGAGGGTATGATTTTAAGAATAAGGGTATGTCTGTTCCGTATATGTATCCTCCACATCTATTTTTTATAGTTGTCACTTGTTATTTTAGTTTTCTTTTCTACGGGATTTTCTTAAGTCACAAACTTTTTAATCATATTATCTTTTCTGTTCAACAAATACATAATTAATTAATTAACTAAAAGACATAATAACGCATGGCAGGGTTTTGTTCACATGTCGATAGGCTAGCTATTAGATTCTTTGCCAATGCCAACGAAGCAGGAATGATGATCCTGTCCGAAGGGTTGAACAGCTTATTGGCCACCGTGGATCCATCTGTCCTTCGTGAGGACCTGTTAGGTATCGTCGGCTTGAAGCCCCACGTACGAAATCAGAGAAGTTCCAGAATTTAAAAAGCAGATGGCTTAAAGTGTCTCGGAAGAAAAATCCTGACTCCGATATCTCTGATCCGACCGTCTACGGGCTGTGGGCATACGACACGGTCTGAGCACTGGCCATGATGGCTGAGAGCGTCGGTGCGGTTGACCCAGGCTATTCTCAGCGAAGGACGCTTAGGGATCCGACAGATCTGACCGCGCTCGGAGTCTCCAATACATCTCAACGACTTCTCGATGCGATCCTTCGCACAAGTTCACGGGCGTCAACGGTCATTTCCAGCTCGTCAGTGGTCAACTTCACAGACCAGCCTTCGAGATAATTAATGTGATCGACCAAAATGAGAGGACGATCGGGTATTGGACGGCGGAGTACGGCCTGATATGGGAATTACTCTGCCCGGGGAACACAACGGTGGTTCCCCTGGGGTGGGTCAATCCGATGATCGGGAAGAAGCTGAACATCTTAGCCCCTGGTCCTGTTGACCCGGGGTTCTACCCTTTCTTGAGGGCAGATCCCGACCTGAAGGCTCATGAGCTCGTCGTTGGTGGGTACATCATAGAGGTGTTCGAAGCCACCGTGAAGGAACTGTCGTCTGCACTTCCTACTGAATATCACCAGCTCCGAGGAACCGACGGCAAGCCCGCGGGCAATTATGATTACCACGTCAGTCAGGTCTTAGATCAGGTCGACCCCTTAAACCTTATAAATTATTTTACTTGTATCTTAAATGATGCGAATTCATGAAATCTATGGTAAAAATAGATGGGTATATTCATAATCATGGCCCTCGTATAAATTACAGTCTAGCAATCTATGAGTATATACTATATTGCTTTTCATGTAACTAAGGTTTCCATGAAGATGGTAAACTGTGTTCTGTCGGCAGAAATACGATGGCCGGGTTGGGGACGTGACGATCACCTCCAAACGTTCAAAATACGTCGATTTCACCGTCCCCTATACGGCATCGGGGGTGTCCATTATGGTGCCGTTGAAGGACGACCGGAGTAATAACGCGTGGACCACAGACTGGGACGCTATCGAGTAATAGTCAGCGGGGCCTTCTTCGTCTTCACCGGTTGTGTCGTTTGGATTCTTGACTTCCGGGTGCCGTTTGGCCACCAGATTGGCACCGCCTCCTACTTCATCTTCTCCACACTGGTCTTTTCACACAGTATCTCTCTCTCTCTCTCTCCCTCTCTCTCTCTCTCTCTCTCTCTCCCTCCCTCTCGTCTCTCTCTCTCTAACTCGCACACACACACTTCTTAGAAGCACAAAACCTACGAAATTTTATTGACAATAGAGGCATACGGAGTAAATGAAGCTCTAACTACGGCCACCAGAAGGATGAGGAAGAGGAGACGTCAGAGCCCTGATTTCAGCCGCCGGAGAGAAGAAACAGGATTTATCTCTCATTTTTGTCTCTTCCCGAGTCTCCCCCCTTTTAATACCTGCATTACAAAGGGGCCAGGTTGGTCTCGTACCTGAAAACCAGTCCATAAAGTAAAATAAAAGGAGGGAGATAAGGTACGGACGAACCTCTCCCAGAAAAGGGGTTGACTAAGTCACCCTTACCCGAGGAAGGCTGCAATTCCTACAGGTTCAGGAAGCAGGCTAAGGATGAGACGAGATCGAAAAAGAGGGGATTCTTCGGGATCTTCATGTGCCTGCTGGAGGAGCCACAGAGACCCGATGGCTTCACCTTTCACCGACAGATCAGCATTTGGAATGGTGTCCCCGTACACCGGTGGCTAGCCGATATCGTTAAGTTCAATCAAACGGAATGGGGAAGTCCAGTCTCGACTCTAGCTAGCCCTCTCGAACGTACGGCAGTTTCTTGTGGAGAGATTACAGGGAGAAACTCTAGAGGAAATAACTTGCAGATGGAAAACATATCGGTCAATGGTGGGAATTGTCCCATCGACTGGAGAAAACCGCCATGAGGGATGGAAGGGACGACAATTGATACTTAATTGTGGAAGGGCTTTCAGCCCCTCGGCCCTTCCTGGATGTATGTGGACAGAGTTGATCGATTACAAGTACCGACTGCATCTTCGCTGAGCTCTAATTCCATTCCCAAATCTAACCAAGAGTTTTTACGCAACAAGCATTTTATTTTCTGTTAAAATTAGATGATGTTCAATTCAGTTTTATGATGTAATGACATCTTTTTCCACATTTTCTTTATCAGGACATGAAAAAGGCTTCTCTCTTACTGGGATGTGGATGTAAACTTGTAGATCAAGATCTTCCGGCAGGTACGAAATGTTTGACCAGAAGAACCTCTTTTGTCTCCATTACGGTTAGGTCTGTCTCGCCCGAAGAAACACACCAGAAAGAGAATTAATGTCCAATAGAAGTTTGAAACTGGTGTTTCATATCATATCAGATCGTCGATTTAGCCATCGCAATTAAGATGGCGACTGTGGAGAATTCTTCAACGCTGAGGAGGATTGTCTCATGTGGCATCTGGGAAAAAGTTTGTCAGCCTCATCAACGATCAGTTGCTATCAGAAATGGCTGGTCAGCCAAATCTGCCTTGAAGTTGCTTAGGGGTTTCGCCTTTGAATTGTGAAGCCCAAGGACGCCAACACAGAGTTAAGAGGACCCCCGTCCCCAACCCCCACAACACCCACCTAGCATTAACTTCTGACTTACCATCTCACCCGAAAACGAAGAGATCTCCATTGTCCTTAAGAAGAGCACAATCTCCTCATTCTCTCGTGATAGCTTACTTGGACAGTTTCGCTCATCGGAAATAGAATGGAGCGAAGGACTCTGTTGGTTCTCTTCTCCATTCTCCTCGCCGGGACACCGACCCTCGGCCAGCGGGACGACAGGTCGGAAGCCCTCGTCTCTGTGGACGTGGGTGTTATCCTCGACATGCGGACCCTGGTCGGGAAGATGTGCTGGACCAGCATCTCCATGGCCGTCGATGACTTCTACGCCGCCAACCGCAATTTCACAACCCGGCTGGTGCTCCACCCCAGGGATGGCGAGGCCAGTGTCATCGGCGCCGGATCCGCAGGTAGTCTTCTTCGCCCCTCTCACTATTCCAAACTTATAGTTCACAGCCACTAGAAAACCGTGAAAACAAACAAGTTCCCTGCTTCTTCCTCAAACCCTGTTGCTTTTCAAACTGTGTTAACAGAAGTCCTTGAACTTGAGGACGCACCAATTGAGGTTTTACTTGCCAACAAATCAGTCCGTTTGATTAATTCTCAACAAATCTAGTATAGCATCGCAGGTTTACGTCTCTCCCGACTATCTTGAGAATAATCTAACGTAATTTTATGTGAGAGAATTCAGCCCTTGGATTACTGAACAAGGAAGGTGTATTAGCAATCATAGGCCCTCAGAAATCCGCGCAGGCAAGGTTCTTATCTGACATAGCAGACAAAGCTCGGGTCCCATCTATCTCCTTCACAGCAACGAGCCCCTTCCTCACGTCTTCAGCTAGGTCTTACTTCGTGAGGATGGCTATCAACGACTCCGCCCAGGTCGACGCCGTGGCTTCCATCGTCAGGTACTATGCGTGGAGAGAAGCCGTCATCATCTATGAAGACACCGATTATGGGAACGGGGTCATCCCTTACCTTATCGACACCCTGCAAGCGAACAGCATCAGAGTCCCCCACAGGACAGTGATACCCCCTTCGGCAACGGACGACCAGATCAAGGAAGAGCTCCTCAACTTGAAGATGATACAGACGAGGGTGTTCATTGTGCACATGTCTCTGCCTGTCGGCACTCGTGTCTTCTCGAAGGCGAAGGCGATAGGAATGACGACGAAAGGGTTTGCATGGATCGTCACCGATGGCATCGCAAACCTCGTTGACTCTGTCGACCACGAAGTTATCAGCGCCATGCAGGGCTTCGTGGGTGTGAAGCCCTACGTACCCAGAACCGCAGAACTTGAAGCATTCATCCGTCGATGGAAGCGGAAGTATCGCAATGAAAACCCTGAAGCCGAGAGGATCGACCCCTCCATCTTCAGCCTTTGGGCCTACGACTCCGTCAGAGCCCTGGCCCTGGCCCTAGAGAAGGTTGAAGTTAAGAGGTTTTCCTTCGAGAAGACACGGATCTTTGGCAACTCCACGGATCTAGACGCGCTGGCTATGTCCAAGATGGGTCCGACCATCCTCAAAAAGGTCATTGAGACGAGCTTTACAGGCCTCAGCGGGGAATTCCGTCTGGTCAACGGGCAGATGCAGAGCTCGGCGTATCAGATAGTCAATGTCGTCGGAAATGGGCAAAAGGGGATAGGCTTCTGGACACCCAAACGTGGGCTGTCACCGCAGTTGGGATCTCCGACCAATAAGGACGAGCTCGGCGCCGTCGTCTGGCCAGGAGATTCCACCTCAGTCCCGAGAGGATGGGAGATCACCACCGGTGGGAGAAGGCTCAGGGTTGCTGTCCCGGTGACGGATAGCTTCTTCGAGTTCGTGAGATTTGACGAAGATCCCGTCACCAAGGAGAAAGTACCCACAGGATACTGCATAGAGATCTTCAATAACGTGATGAAGTCCTTGCCCTACTATGTTCCCTTCGACTACTTCCCTTATGCGGACAGTAATGGAACCTCTGGGTCCTACGACTTGCTCGTGCAGCAGGTCCCCAAAGGGGTGAGTTCATATTTTTTTCTCCTACGTAGACCTGTAGCTAATACATACCATCATCCATTTAAGTTAATCAGTTTGCATCGTGGCTTAAGAGACCCGCAAGGAATCAGACTGTCCTACTCGAATCAAAATCTCAATTAGGGAAGCAACCCCAACCATTTATCCGCGCGTCTTACCATGTTGATCGATTTTATAACCTCTGATTGCAAGCTATTAAATCGAATCAATTATTCAGTACCCTTGTTTATTGTAGATGTCCACTCATTTCAACTATTGATTACTTTCGTTAACTGTGAATTTGGTTCTCTCTCTCTCTCTCTCTCTCTCTCTCTCTCTCCTTCATTATGGAACCTAATTGTTTCTCATTGAAATGCATTGGCAATCGCTATTTTATCTCGTGTTGGGGAGTAGGACTACGATGCCGTGGCGGGAGACGTGACGATAATGGCTCATCGGTTCCAGTACGTGGACTTCACCCTGCCGTACACGGAATCAGGGGTCTACATGATCGTTCCCCTCAAAGAAGACAACAAGAGAGGGAGAACATGGGTCTTCATGGAACCATTGACTCACGAGTTATGGCTGTGCAGCCTCTGCTTCTTCCTACTTACCGGTTTCATTATGTGGGGGATCGAGCGTATGAACCAGAACGAGCATTTCACGGGTCCTCCTCTTCAAGTCATCAGCAACGTTCTGTACTTCACATTCTCCACTCTCGTCTTTGCGCACAGTACAGTACATTGATACCTATAAGCCTTCTTCCACGTCTTATCCAAGTCTTCTTTTTCTCTAAAAGCCTTACTCTCCCCCATCTTCGTCAAGCCTTCTTCTTCTAACTTCCAAAGTCTTCTTCAATTCTTCTTCTTGTATCCAGGTCACTTCTTCAGGCCTTCTTCTATCTGTTCTCGTCTTCTAATGATGTTGTCTACAATTTATCCAGGCCAAGAGCTTAAGAGCAGCTTATCAAAGGCCGTGGTAATCGTGTGGCTCTTCGCGGTGCTCATATTGACGTCGACCTACACGGCTAGCTTGGCGTCTATTCTGACAGCGGCGAAGCTCGAGCCGGCGTTCAATGACGTGGGCGAGTTGGTGAGGAGCGGGAAGTTCGTAGGGTACAGCAGAGGCTCCTTCCTTGGGGACCTGCTGAAGCCCACCTTCGGCTCCAAGCTGGTTCCCTTGATGGGCCCGGACGAATATGCCTCGGCTCTTACAAACGGCACTGTGAACGCCGTCTTCGATGAGCTCCCATACATCAAGCTCTTCCTCAAAAAGTACTGCAAGGGCTACACCATCATCGGCCCGACTCAGAGGACTGCGGGGCTCGGATTCGTGAGCAGCTTCACTTCTCCACCTCTCTCTCTCTCTCTCTCTAGTTGTCGTCGGCAGAACCCTTCGGTCTTAAATTTTATCCCCCCATGCAGGCCTTCCGGAAGGACTCTCCTCTTCTCTCGGATGTATCGAAGGCGGTGGTTAGCTTGTCTCAGGGCCCGTTCATGGACGACATCGAGAAGCGATGGATGCTGACGAACGATACGAGCCAGTGCCAGCAGCCCGACGCCGGGGGCAGCCGCATCACATTGCACAGCCTGCGGGGGCTGTTCCTCGTCACCGGTGTAGTCTCCACGTTAGCGCTCCTGGCCGCCTGCATCGGAAACCTTCTCTAGGGACACGAAGAACGCCGAGTGAAGCCAACCGAGACAACGTCTGAAGGAGAAGATGAACCGCTGGCCGACGACGAGCAGCCGCCAGTAGGCGTTGGACTGCCCCCAATAGGAGGACCAGGACGAGACATTGGGGCAGAACTACAAGATTCCGGCGGGGGGGGGCCTACCCACCACCGAAGATTCTGCGACTTCACTGGGTCACCAACATAATTCTCACTGTGAATAAGTTTTTAGGCCCTGATCGCCAACATAATTGAATCATGTCTGACACATCCGTAGCTCATTACAATATATGCCTTCAACCAAATAAAGGGAAAATCTACAGAGTAAGCCTTCCTTGTACCTCTCCAAAGAATCGGGAATTCAGTCCTTCAGCGGCTTGAACTGGGCTGCAACCTCAGGACGGGATGAACCACCCTCATCCTTTTTTGCTGAGCAACGCTGCCTCCAATTCTGAGAAAAGTTTTGTCATTTCTCAGATGCCGAGGCAACGAAGGGATGGACATAGCAATGAGCTAAAGAAACTTCTCCTCTCATAATCTGGCTTCGTCACCCAATGGGCTGTCTTCGAGTGCAAGTTCTCATAAGCTTACTGAAAAGATGGGCTGGGCTGGCTCTTGCACGAATTTCTTCAGTCGAGGGGTTTCAACAGGCTCCAAACAGTGGAAGATCGAATCCCCATAATTCGTTGAAGCAGTCATTCATTTGCTGTTCAACCATCGAACCTGGTTTGGTAACGAGGGATTTGTACCGCTGGTTTCCAACAGAAATAATTGCGAGATGAATTCGCCTAAGAAAACTTGTTTCTCCATGTAGCATTACTTCCAGAGTGCCTGGAATTATTTTTTATATTTGAAAGTGAGGCTCCCTCAACCATGATGTTGGAATTTTCATCAATCCTGTACGTGATATCCACCCCTTCCACTATTAAGTGGTACGTCACTTCATCAGGTAAGAGTGAAGAGGCTCGAGCAGACTCTCTGGATCCTTCGTCTGATTCATTCCCCATGTCTGATTGGACATCAGAAGCTCCGGATTTATCCGCTGATGTTGCATCATGAGGGCGATTCCTTTGAGACATGGACCTTATATCCCAAGAAAGAACTTGCCTGATTAAGTCCTTTAATTCATCGTCAGAAGCATATAATGACCATTTCCCCTGGAACAATCACAACAGCGTACAGAGGGATTAAATGGCTTAAAATATTAGACTTTGATGGATGCGAATCATTTGATTTGAAAAGAAAACCCCCTAGTTCAGAAGAAGATTATAATATTTATGAATCAGACAAGTGTTTTATTCAAACCACAAATCATCAGAAGATAATGGCCGCCGACCACACCAACTTTTTCTAGGCATCATCTGTTCTTAGATAACATAATTTTAATTAACCAAAATCAGATGGCCCACAGGTTTTCGTCCAGAAAGTGTGCTTCCATGCAATAATAATTCGCCGCGTACAGCTTTATGGATGCCATTAAAATATCGGAGCTTGAATTAAGGGAGTACTCACAGCAGCTTCCCAGCACTTAGCAAGCAAGGAAGAGAAGCCCTCAGAGAATTGAACAGAAGCCACATCCAGTGAGCTGCTCTCCTGCGCGCAGCAGATGTCCATTGCCGTATGCAGAATGCAGAATAAGCACGTGATTAGAACTCGAGACGAAATCGAAAGGAACACTAAGTTATAGAAATACGCAGGCGTTTATGATATCTACATCAGAACAGCTGGAAGATGCAGCAAGCCATGTCATTCTCAATAAACTCTGGCAAAGTGCTTCCCCAACTGATACAGAAGAACCAAGGAGAGAGCATGACCACACTGGTTTTGAGAACTTCGGATTAAGATGCGTTTTTCTTCTTCTTTTTATTGGGAGAAGATCCATTTCTTTGAGATAAGCATAATATCAGAACTAGGCTTCGAATATTTCCCTGATTCTGCACTCATTCACAAAGAATGCCTTCAAAAGTTTTGGTGTACTCCCATAAGATCTTGCACAGTAAATGAGATAAGATCACAACCGTCTAAAATATGATCTTTAGAGAGGGAGGAGGAGCCAGAAAGAAAGGGAAAGGCAGAAATCCACGGCACAACTGCACTGATAGAAGGAAAAAGGGGCTAGGACGGGAAGGCCCAAAGATAAGATGAAAAGGATTATGAAGAATCAAACCATATCTCCTGATTCCTTTGAGAGTTTACCAGACTTGCTGAAACGGCACTGAGACCCAAAATGAAAATCCTCACCCAGGATGAACTATTCATCACAGTTCCCTCTTTTAGAAAAGAAGAAGGAGCCCGACAAACAAAAATCACCGTCCGAAACTCATCAGATAGCATCATCCTAAAGGAGAGCTACTGGCAAAGATCTACAGTATGAATCTTCATTCTCAGACATTTCACAAGAACATCTGCTGGCCATTTCCATATACATTAAGTAAGCAGTTGAAGGAATGAAGAAGCTAATTAACTGAAAAAATCTTAGAAAAAATACCTGCAGCCATGTGGGCGTTCTTGCTCCTCGAACGCAGTCGGAATAGGGTAGATATGGCTTTATATCGAGCACAGGCTGTCCACAAACATCAAAATGAATGCATGCATGCCCTAAGCCCGCGTTCATAACCGAAAATATAGCACTTCCCACCACAAGGAATTAGAGAAACTGGCTACCGTTCCATCAACAAGATCAACCCCCGAAAGTAGAACGGCACGCCCATCCACTCCCTCCACCTGGAAATCAACACTCAATATGTAACCAGTAGAATGGGTTTATGTTTCTCAGCCAATTTGTCACCATTAGGAGCTTCATGTGAGAGCACCATAAATTCAGAAAGATTAAGAAAAAAAATACTTCTTCCCCAAAATAAGATGGCCGACTTAATACAGGAAGACTTTTTACACTTGTAAAAAAACTCTGATCACTTAGATTTATTTGGCTTCAACCCAAAATAAGACTTTTTCTTTTCCCACAAGAGGAGATACTAGAATTGGCAAGTGAAAAATCTCTCCGTGACTGCAAAGTTCGTCCTTACCTTGGCAACAGTGAGACCGATTGGACAAGGCCGATGCGGAGATCTGGTGGCGAGGACTCCCATCTTACCGCCCTTGAGCCTGGGCACTCTCACCTGGCGCAGAGAAGAGACGATAACTCAACTGCTTCCTTTTCGAAACAAGTTGAGAGCAAGCCGCACACCATAATTTGGGGAGAAGATTCTCGCTCTAACCTTTGCTTTGAAACCCGATCTAGAGGGATGCTTCCAGAGCTTCTCCAGGTCCGTATTCAGGTGGAAGACGTAAAGGATCCAACAATGGGAGTACTCTGCGAGACCTTCGAGGGCACCCGGAGGGACGCGGCTGGTGTCGAGCGTCAGGCATGCCCTGGCTAAGGGGACCAGCAAGGGCTGTCTCGGCGTCCCATTCCTGGGAATTCCCGTCCATATGGTCACCCCCGCAAGATGTAAATCTCGCGAAAGCACAAGCAGCCATGAGATTACCTACCTCGTGGAGAAGCACGACCTGACTGTGGCCATGGGGGTCATCGGGTAAGAACCCGAAGAAGATGACGACGACGACGATGAAGGTGAAGTCTCCTGCCCGCGGGCCAACGCCTTTCGCAGAGCCTAGGAGGAGAGTTCGCAGCAGAACCTAAAACCCCCGTAGTAAAAATTCTTCCAACCCAGAAACCGCGGAACCGTAAAAACTTGACCCAGCGTCCGCAGACGGCGCCAAAGAAGGCCGTACCTGCTGGGCCCTGATCCTGCCGCACCTCTCGGCGGCGCCCTTCTCCACAGAAGCCTTGAGCTGCGCCTCCAGCTCCCTTACTCGCTCGGCCAAGGCCCTGCATCTTCGTCTCCACCGGCGGCGGGCTGCAGATTTTGAGACGACACATTACATTACAGAAGAGCTCTGCTAGATTCCCATCATTCTTTCTCCCCAATAACCCTTTTTTCATGCCCACCAGAGAATCCAGCCAGCGCAAGCGCGACAGCCGCCGCCGCCGCCGTTCCCACCCACCTGGAGCCCGCCGCCTCCATGGCGTCCGTTGTGAGGAGCAGGACGGACCTCAGGCCCATTTAAAGATATTCGACCCATCTGGAGGGAAATGGATCTATTGGACCAAGCCTTTAAGAAATAAGTCAGCCCATTGGAAAGTAATGAGCCTCAACCCCACTCGAGCCCAATAACATGCCTTCCCTGTTGTGAAGAGGACAAACGGCCACTTTTCGTTAAGTAAGAGAGAGAATTCATGTCCACGATCAACACCAGCACCCAGTAGATTTGCACCAATGTTGGAAGATCTTTCTAGAAACCTTCCAAAATCGCCTCCAGATGTTGACTGGAGATTCGAAGAACCCATCTGTGAACTCGAGAACGACGAAAGTCAACCTGCAAAATAATGAAATCAATGGTGGAAAAGGGTCAACCCCACAAGCAATGAGGTGTAGAGAAGATTTAATTTAAATCGTATTACAAAATCTGATGGGGATGAAAATAAAAATGAAAATGACCGTTGACCGTTTACCGCGTAGAAGTGGAGGGCTGGTTGCCAATCGCCTACGGCTGGAACCCGTCGGATCTGTCTAGTGGGTACGGACCCGGCCTAGAAGGGACCCGGTGGGCGGAAGGGGAATAACCCGGGTAATGGGCCTCGTAAGGACGGCCCAATAAGGACTTGCTGGTTTTAAGCCCTAGCTGCCGCGAAAGCACCGATCCCGCAGCTGACTCCGAAAAACGAAGCGTCGGGGAGAGGAAAGGGCCGAAGGTAGAGAGAGAGAAAGAGATGATGACGGCGGTGGTGGCTGGGAGGAGGTTCGTCGGCGGCGGAGAAGGTAGCAGGCGGAAGGCGGAGTGGCGACGATGGAGGGGGAAGGCGACGGTGGAGGCGGAAGGTCGAGCGCCGGCGATGGAGGGAGTAGGCGACGGTGGCGGGAGAAGGCTGAGCGGCGGCGATGGAGGGAGAAGGCGATGGTGGAGGCTAGCGGATGGTTGCACGGTGGCGGAAAAGGGGGAGATCGACAGTGGGCGGCGGAAGGGTGACGGTGATGACGACAGTGGTGGCGGACGGAAGAATGACCGGCGGCTGTGGAGGGAGAGGGCGACAGAGATAACACTCCAAGAAAGCAGGAAATGGAGCAACAAGTAGCCCTGTCCATCTGTCAGCTAGAGAAAGCCAAGAAAGGGGGAGATGGATCTCAATTCTAGCCTCGATCCATTGTTGTCATGATCGGAATTCGGTGAGAAAGCATCTACCAAGATTTCCGGAAAGTTAGTAGTCAGCGATTTGGAAATGGACCAGTCTCTGCTGAGATTCGACACAGGCTGCCAAAATAATCTGGAAAAATCACCAAAAATCGCCAAAAAAAATAATATTAAAAGCCTCCAAATCAAAATCTAGCCTCATAAATCAATCATAAAAATTAGCCCAAGATCCAAAACCTTGGATTAACAAATTAGAGCTTAGGAGAAAGAAATACCACAAGTCTATAAGCATGATATAAAATCCTTAAAAATTTCACAAATAAACATATATTTAGTACTAATCATTCAAAACATGTTTAACACTATTTTTGACCAGTCACATGTTAATTATCATATAATCATAGGCATTTAAAATAATTTAACATTACTTAGCATAAATAAATGGTGTGTTATCAGTACACCATGTCACCCTCAATGAATTCAACTTCTGTCAGATTTTTCCACCACAGTGTTCTGCTAGATTTTTCATACATCCTTCAACATGAATGAATTATTGTTTTAGCTGCTCTAAGATGGCATCCCAATGTTGCAGCTGGGCCTCCAAAGATTCAACCTTATTGATGAAGAGTTGAGGTGGATAATTGGTGGAGGGTCACACCTATAAATAAGTTGGAATGTTGTACTGTTGGTCGCCAAGTGGAAGGTAATATTATATCAATACTCAGCCCATGACAACCACATGTTCTACTACTTAGGCATGTCACAAGAACAATGATGTGTCGAGGCACTTGTTAACGACCTTCATTTGACCATTGATTTAGGTATGAAATGTTGTGATGTGTTTCAAGTGTCTTGAAAATAGACCAATTCTATCCAAAACAAGTTGGTGAATATTTTATCTCTATCAAATATAATAGACCTCAATTTATCATGTAACTTGACAGTGCGGGTAAGGAATTCTTCTCCCAATTATGTCATGTATGGATACTTGAGGGAAATGAAATGAGTATATTTGTTCAACATGTCAACCACTACCAAGCTTGCTAAATATTTGTTGGAGCACAGGAGGCCTTCAATGAAATCAAGAAAGATATCATCTGAAATTAGGTTAGGGATCAGGAGGGATTGGAGTAACCGTAAAGAGTGATAGCTTCATATTTGTTGCATTAGCATTGTGGACACTATTTTACATAATCTTTGATCGCTTGTTTCATTTTCTGCCAATAAATTTCATGGGTCATGCATTTATAGGTACAAAAGAATCCAAAATGTCCCCAAGCTATGTTATCATTATATCCTCTAAGTATAAGTGGAGATAACACCATAATTCATAGGGATAGATAGTTGCCCTTTGTAGGATAAAAGCCCACAATGAAGCTTGTATTTAGGGCCCTCTACTTAGTCCATTTGATAGGTCTTTGATATTACCTAGTCTTGTATTTAAGGCCTTATACAGGTCGTCATCATCAAACTTTTCAGTTAATTTGTGATAATCAAAAGGAAAATACAAGATAATAATTGATTCCCACTGTAGCAGAGATTGTGATGTTATTGAGAGGGCATATATTGCCTTATTGTCGATGGATGTCTTGTATTTGATTGTAAAACGAAATTCCATGATCTTCATTGGTAAAACCTAATGTTTATATGTTAATCAGAGAAAAATTGATGATAAAGACCATACTAGTTAATGTCAAACATAATCAAATTGAATGTAAAATATTAAATAGATTTTTAACATAATTCATCAAACCTGATATTTGGGGTGCCACATACCCCTCCTTCTAATCAAGAAAGGAATGAACTAAACTTAAATGGGGTGGTTTCCTTAATTTGAGGGGGGGCTCCTTACTTCTTGGTGAGTGATAACCTGATATTTGTGTTGATTATTCCTTACATTTCATGTGGTTTTTGTTCATTTAAATCCTGAAAATATCATGTTATCAATAGAATGATTTAAATATTTTTGGATTTGCATTAATTTCACTATTTGCACACTATGCATGAATTTTACATGATTTTTGACTAACCCTGCTTAACTTCATAGAAGTCAAGCAGTTTTATTACTGATAAATATTTTCAAGTTTTCATGCGTGCAGAATTTAACAGAAATCAACAATATATTAAGAGCACTTTAGTGGATGAAAGTTAGCTTAATGGGCTAGGAGTACTTTGGAGGAATTTCGGATTTGGAGCTTCAAAGTGAAATTAGAGGAGGTTCGGGTGACATGTCTAGGCCCATTTAGACCCGCCTAAGTCCATGGAGGAAGCGATGTAGAAATTTATGGAGACAGATGAGGGAATTATGAAGGGGCATTTTAGTCATGCTTGCCCTTGTATAAATACTCTCATCCTCCCTCTTTACCCCCCCATTCTGGACGTACTCTAGAAGTGGCTAGCCTGCAGGACAAGGCATTCTCCGGGATTCGGGGTATCCACCCTGATAGATGTAAGTCGTTTTGAATCGTTCATGCTTGCTCTTCTCCTTCTTGCAGTGAAAAACGCCTGATCCTGGCGGAATTTAAAGATCCAAGAAGAGGAAGGAGTCTTGAGGGCTCAAAGGACGAACATCAACACCCATTTTCTGTTGTTTCCCATCGCTGTCTTCCGTTCCGCCCCCTCCAACAGCTCCACGTTTTCCTCTGTTTTCACCCATCGTTCCTTCTCTCTCCGCCTTCTCCCGCAGCCTCCGTCTCTTCCCGCCGTCTCCCGTCGCTCCGTCTGCCGCCGCTTTTCGCCAGCCGGCGTGCGCTCGCTGCCGGTCGCTGCGTGCCCGTCGCTCCTCATCTCTCTCGTTCGCCGACCACCACTGCCGCCTATCGCCAGCAGCCGCGCGTCCACTGAGCACCGCCGCGTGCCCATCGCCAGCCGCCGTGCACTCGCTGCCGGTCGTTGCGAGCCCGTCGCTCTCTCTCTCTCTCGACCCTTCCGGACGTAACCGAAAGTCCTAAATTTCGGTTAAGTCTGGAAACGGTCACGGGAGTTCTGCGACTCACGCAGCCCATCCTCTGACCCGACCGTCAACCGCCAAGGTAAGTTATTTTAGTATTATTTATTGTTGTTCTTTTGCATTAAATAAAAAAAATAATTAAAATTAGAAACAAATACTAAAAAATAAAATTCTAATCATTAGCCGTATTTCCTGCACAGGTTAATTCCAGAAAATTCTATTAAGCTCTCTAAAATCCTGAAATACTTCCAAAGAGTAAATTCCTAACTTTTAAATTTATTTCTACCATTTTTAAGACTAAAAAAATTTGAAATTGAACACCTGCCACCTTGTGAATTGACCCTTTATTTGCCCTATGTCTGATATAGAGTAACTAAGTAGAACATTTATTATTGATTAAGTTTGAATTAAAACAGCCTCTTCCTCAACTAAAAACCTTTAAATTTAGACTTATTAGTAAGCCTCCTCCTCAACTAAAATAAGTTATTTAGTTGGCCTATAGATTTTAGTAAAACTTTTTATTATCAAGAGTTAATAATTAATTAATAATATAATTTGTCTTAACTCATGATAAATGGACTTATATTTAGGTTGAATTGTGAAAAATAGTTTTTAGTTGATTAATATGAAATTTTAGTTAATTATGTCATTTTATGTGAATTTATGTGAATTTATATAATTTTTATAATCATATTTTTGAGATAAATAATTTTTTTTAAATAAAAATATATAAAAAGATGGGACCATTATCTAACTAGGCTTACAAATAGGTTAGAAGTATAATTAAGTGAAAATGCAAATAATGGACACGAGTGGTTAATAGTTGGTAGATCACGTGTGTATCACTCTCCTTCCATGTCACTAATGGCTAGTCGAGTGTGAGGTAAGAAATGGTTGTATATATATAAGAGAAAAATTTATTGATGACATAATCTTGTATTACTATATATGTATTTTCAAAACTCATAAAATAATTGATGTGGGACAAAATTAGCATTATAATTTTTTAAAAGATTTTTAATGACTTTAATATCAAAATACTCATTTTTTATGAGAATGAGATACCTTGTGAAGTCATTTTATAACAATATTTACATACTTATTTCACTTTCTTTAATATAGGGGGTGATTGGCGAAGGTTTAAATCTCTCAAAATGAAAATTTATATTTTTTATATAATTAGATCATGATTTTTCTATATAGTATTTGTCAATAATTTAGCCATTAAAATCACTCAATCATCAATGAAAATATTATCAATGTGATTCATGGAGTATTATTACTAAAATTATTAAATAATTATAAATAAAAAGATCACAAATTTATCGAATAAATTATTTCTAATTGATCAACAAATAAGTCATTATTAAAAAGAATACAATCCGTCAAGAGATGATGATTTATTAAGAGACAAGTCATCACTTCTTGAGAGTATACCAAATGTGATGAAAAATATCTTTTTGTTATGTGGACTTGAGGATAAAGCTCCTTAATATGTGTCCTACCTCCATCTAATTTATCTCTATTGGGTCATAATCGTCATAACTTGTATTTTTATTTGGTTGAGTGATAATTATTGAAGATAATTCGTCAACTTATCTCATCAATTTCTAAACTTTGTAAGAAGATTTAAAAATTATCTATATTGTCTATGCCCACTAAGAGCCTTTGAGGTTGTAAACATTATACAATAGTCCTCTTAAATATTCAAAATTTGACACATCACTATTGTGATATTAGAATTTTATTTTATTATTTTTAATTAGTTTAATTTTCACCATCATTCTTTAGACTTTGAAAGGAGATTAAGATAATGCCTAGGTCATACATGTCTAAGGATAAAATTTTAAGACTATAGACATCGCATGGTAATCATCTCAAACTCTCAAAATTTTGATGCATCATTATTGTAATGTCGAAATTCATTCTTACTTATTTTAAACTAGTTTAATATTTAAAAATTAATAATAATTTATTTTACTTCAAATTTCAAAACTCTTCTTTATTCAAATTGCAATTCTTTTGGTATTTATAGATCTTAATCTCATCAATTGAATCATCTATAATTATTTACATAATAAATGTCAAGTGAAACTCTATTTCTACATGAATCGTTGTTCTTTTGACAATAATGTCATCTTGACATCCACACTCTTATTTCTTTTTTTCATATATTTTCAAATCTATTTTATGTTTATTTTTTATATAAAAAATAATATTATTTAAAAAATCAGAAATAATACCATATATGTTACATTCTTGTGATTGGCTAGAAAATTTCCTACTATTTTAAAAATCTTTTATCAAATTATAATTGATTTATTTTTTTGAAATATTTCTAAAAATCTAAAAATTAGTATTTTCTAGTTTTATAAATATTTAATTTACATGATTTAATAAACAACGATAAGTCATGTTAAGTCTGGTATGAGCTGAAACATAATATTGAAATGAAGCTCATTATCTCTTAAATAAATATAATAAATTAAACATACAAAGAAAATAAACATGATAAATTTAGACTCATTTATACTAGGTTGACGTAGGACCTAGGAAACACATAAGAAATCATACAAATCATATAGATTATCATTAATAATGTAAATATTGATGATTCGAGGCGTTGATATTAAAACTGAAAATCATAAATTGAGAAAACAAATAATCACTAAAAATACCCAATTTCATTATAAGTGCACAAAAATTGGTTTCTTATGTTTTAAATTTAGTCATCCATAAAAAAATACATAATCCATGATATAAATATAATAACATGCTAATTATAATCATATAAACATAGAAACTATCCATAATAACCCATATAAATTAACATTATTGGCATGTTATCACTTATCTATCTTGCAGCTCAGGTTTCACCCCCTTCATGCCTAAAATCATCTCTTCTTGTTACTTGCAGCCCTTGAGCTGATTTTTGTGCCCCTCAATGGGGTGGATCTATCTTTCTAATGACTCCCCTTATCTGAGGAAGACTCTTGATCCTTGGTACTCTTAGATTTACTAGAAATGCTCTCCCAAAGATAAATGACTTCTCCTTCTTCTAACGCATCTGCTCTCCCATACTTTTGAGGGTTGCATTCTTTTCCTCCATAGCTTGAGTTGTATCCATAATTTCATTAAGTCCCTTAGGCTAGAAAATTTGACTACCTTCTTGATCTCAAGCTTGAGTCCCTTAACAAATGTACTTTTCAAGGCTTCTTCTAAAATGTCATGAATTGCACTAGATAACAATTCAAAATACGTTGTATAATCAGATATTGTGCCATGTTGTTTGAAACTCAACAATTGCTCCCATAATGTACTTGCTAATTAAGAGCCGAATCTCTATCATAAACAGTGATTAACATCTTCCTAGTCCTTGAGAAGCTCCTCACTATCCACACACTTATACAATACCAATACTTTATCAGAATAGGTAGTTGTTCATCCAAATAGGTGAACAACTGGGGTGATATTCATCTTATCACTATAGCTAATTCCCCACACTTCAAAATACATTTCCACCTTGAGTATCCAGCTATCCAAGTTACACCCTCCTAAAAGAGGAATGTCTAGTCAGCGTCCACCCTAGTTGTTCACAGTTAGGTCATCTAAAGGATCTCTCACGATGGGTTATATCAAGTCATGTGTCCTCTGTTCAATGCTGCCAAGGGAGTGGCCATCTCCCTCCCTCATTGGCTCTCTAGTGGCCCCTCCTACTGTCCTCACACTTGTTGGTGACTACGAGCTGTTGCTCATTTTTTGTGGAATTTGAGCCATCGAGTGTGTGAGTTATGTCAACTTGTTCTCTTTTAACGTTTTATTTTGATGTGATCAGTAACACATGATTAGTTTATTTTATGTATTATTCATACTAAATGACATATATTTAATGAGAAATCCATAATTATTAGGGCAAAGTAACATGTGTACCCTTAAAGCTATCATGATTAGGGTTAAAATCAGAACTTAATAGTTGGAGATCATTTTCTTTATCATAAATGATTTTACCTGAGTTTTTATGATTTTCAGAATATTTTTTAAATGTGTTGATTTATAAGAGCCCTTTAAGAAAGCACTTTAAGGAATCCCTTTAAAAAAGCCCATTACTCTCCACGAAGGCTAAACACAATGAGTCTGCTTGCATAGTCTCCTTCAAAATCTCAACGTCCTTCTCGAAGCTCTCATCATTTCTAGGCATCATTTTGTTGATATCAGTTGATAGGACTCCTATGATCTTGGCTAGATATCAAGGAAAATAAAGAAAACGCACAAATCTTAGTAATAACATATTAAAATAGAGATGGGATAAGAAGTATGGGAGGGTTTTGAAGGAAGCCTAGAACCAATTCGGGGGTGAATTCAATAGTGCACTTGACCCCCCCAAGATGACTTCCAAAAGTGCCCCACAATGAAGCCCCCCCCCCCCCCCCCCCCCCCCCCTCAGGACCTTGTTATTGGGCCCCTCGTCCCACTTAGGACTTCACCTTCCCTCTTCAGGCGTAAGTAACCCGAGTAGTGGGCTTAGTAAATGGTTCAACAGTTTCGGTCCTAGCATTCTTCACACTTCTTGAAACGGCACTGAGACCCAAAATGAAAATCCTCTCTGAGGAAGAATTATTCATTATCATTCATTCTTTTAAAAAAAATAACTCACCAACAAACAAAAATCACTGTACAAAACTCATCAGCTAGCATCCTAAAGGAGAGCTGATAAGTCTTCATTATCATGAGTTAATAATTAGTAAATAATATAGTTTTAGCCTTAACTCATGATAAATAGACTTATATTTGTGTTAAAGTGTGAAAAGTGATTTTTAGTTTATTAACGTGAATTTTTGGATAATTATGTGATTTTATACGAATTTATATGATTTTTATAGTCTTACTTTTGAGATAAATAAAGAAAAAGAAATAATAATAAAAATAAAACAAAATGGGGGGACCTGCCAGCCAATTGGGCCTGCAAGCGGGTTGGATTGATCGGGCACGTGTGCGCCACTCCTCTTCCACGTCACCGGTGGCCAGCTGGTTGTGGGGCAAGAAGTGGTCGTACACGCATGAGAAAGGGACTTGATCGGAAATGTAATATTACTTTATATTTGTTAGAAACTTCGGCGCACAACCGATGTGGGACTAAACCCGTGTCACACCTTTCTCAGAAAGGGGCGGGCAACTGACGTGGGTTTGAATCCTCCCAGAGTCAAAACTCATATAATTTTATTTGATTATCGCGACTTTCCTACAGATTGCCGGTGAAAGATTAAGCACCGGAATCACTAGATCATCGGCAAAAATCTCATCAACACGATTCGCGGAACATTGTTACTAAAATTGTTGAATAATTCACGATAAAAGGATCGTGAATCTATCAAGTAAAGCATCTTCGATTGATCGACGAATAAGCCATCGTCGGGAAGAGGACGATCTGTCGGGAGATGAGTCTCCACCTCTTGAGAGCATACCAGATGCGATGAAGAGCCTCCTCTTACTGTGCGGACTTGAGGATGAAGCTCTCTAACACTCGCTCCACCTCCATCCAGCTTCTCTCCATCGGGTGACAGCCGTCGGAGAGCTACAAAGTCGTTATTTTTCCACTCCGTCAGATGACAGCCGTCAGAGATGATTTAACAACCCATTTCATTGATCTCTAGGCTTCATAAAGAGATCTAGAGATTGTCCATGTCGTCCTTGTCTAAGGAGAGCTTTCGAGGCTGTAGACACTGCACCACGATCTTACTGAACACTCAGGATTCTGGTGCATCGTTGATGCATTGCTGTTGTGATGCCGGAACTCTGTTTCTTTACTTTCAACTTACTTTTCACTTCATTTAGTGGTAATTTGTGTGATTTAAATTTATCAAGATATGCTTCATTAAATTACGATTCTTCTGGCTTTTACAGATCTTAATTTGATCAATTAAAATATTTGTAATCACTTACGTAAGAATCATCGGACAGAACGTTGTTTCTGCCCGATTCGTGTTTGCCAGGCACTGACGTCATCCTGACATCCGCACCCTTATTTCCCCTTTTCGTGAATTTTAAATATATATTTTTTATTTCTTAATATAAAATTTATAGAAAATAGTATTCTTTGAGGGAAATTTTGAATAATTACTAGATATTATATTACATCCTTGTGATCGACTTGAAAAATTACTATTATTTTTGAAAGTTTTATTAAATTATACTTGATATATTTGTTCAAAAATACTTCTTAATATCTGAAAATTCATATTTTCTAGTTTTATGAATTTTAAATTTACGGGATTTACTATACAATGACTAAGTCACGTCAAGAGCTTCAGGCATAGATCAATAGTATGAAACTTTATTCTCAAACATTTCACAAGAATATCTGCTGGTCATTTTCACGTACAGTAAGTAAGCATATGAAAGAATAAAGAAGCTAATTAACTGAAAAAATTGTAGAAAAATATGTGCAACTATGTGGGTGTTCTTGCTCCTCGAACTCTATCAGAATAGGGTAGATATGGCTTTATGTCGATCACAAGCTGTCCACAAACATCAAAATGCATGCATGCATGCATACCCTAAGCCCGTGGTCATAACCGAAAATATAGCACTTCCCACCACAAGGAATTAGAGAAATTGTCTACTGTTCCATCAACAAGATCAACCCCCCGAAAGTAGAATGGCACGCCCATCCACTCCCTCCACCTAGAAATCAACACTCAATATGTAACCAGTAGAATGGATTTATGATTCTCAGCCAATTTGTCCCCATTAGGAGCTTCATGTGAGAGCACCATAAATTCAGAAAGATAAAAAACAAAAACCTACTTCTTCCCCAAAACAAGATGGCCGACTTAAATACAGGAAGACTTTTTACAGTTCTAACGTACCGAGTAACTATTTGGAGATCACTTTGATTTATTAGGCTTCAACCCAAAATAAATCTTTTTTTTTTCCAAGATGGTCGATTTCACGGTCCCCTACACGACATCTGGGGTGTCCATGGTGGTGCCGTTGAAGGACGACCGGAGTAATACGCATAGCCCATTTGACTGGGACGCTACGGAGTAATAGTCACCGGGGCCTTCGTCTTCACCGGTTGTGTCGTGTGGATTCTTAAGGCCCGAATCAACGACGACTTCCGGGGCCAGTTGGCAACCAGATTGGCACCGCGTTCTACTTAATCTTCTTCACACTGGTCTTTTCACACAGTGCGTTAGCCTCTCTCTCTCACGCACACACACACACACTTCTTAGAAGCACATAACCTACGAAAATTCATTAACAATAGAGGTATATGGAGTAAATGAGGCTTTAACCACAGCCACCAGAAGGGAGAGGAAGAGAGGACGCCAGAACCCTGATTTCAGTCGCCGGAGAGAAGAAAAAGGAGTTTCCCTAACTGATTTACCTCTCACTTTTTCTGTCCCCGAGCCTGCCCCTTTTTAATACCTTCATTACACAGGAGCCGGAGTGATTTCGTACCTGAAAACCCCGTCCATAAAATAAAAGAAAAAGGGGTAGATGAGGTCCGGACAAAACCTCTCCCAGGAAAGGGGTTGACCGAGTCACCCTTACCCGAGGAAGACGCCAACTCCTACGTGTTCAGGAAGTAGGCTAAGGATCAGATGAGATCGAAAAAGAGGGGATTCTTTGGGATCTTCATGTGCCTGCGGGAGGAGCCACAGAGACCCAACGGCTTCACCTTTCACCCATAGATCAGGATTTGGAATGACGTCCCCGTACACCGGTGGATATCCGACACCGTTCATTTCAATCAAACGGAAGGGGGAAGTCCAGTCGCGACTCTTGCTAGCCCTCTCGAACGTGCGGCAGTTTCTTGTGGAGAGATTACCGGGAGGAGGTAACTTGCAGATGAAAAACATGTCGGCCAATGGTGGGATGGTCCCATCGGCGGGAGAAGACCACCACAAGGGAGGTCAATTGATATTTAATTGTGGAAGGGCTTTCAGCCCCTCAGCCCTCCCTGGACGTATGTAGAAAGTGTTGATCGACTACAGGTAGCGACTGCATCTTCGTTGAGCTCTACAATTCCATTTGCAAATCCCAACAAGAGTTTATACGCAACAAGCATTTTCTATTCTGTTAAAATTAAATGATGTTCAATTCCGTCTTATGATGTAATGACAGTTTTTTCCACATTGTTCTTTATCAGGACATGACAAGGGTTACACACCTTGTTTATCGTAATATAATATTACGAATGGTTATACATTCGATTTACTAACGGCAATTGGTGGGCGAGCGGTTGCTGGCGCATTTAAGCATTAAAAATTGTGAGGTAACCCTTACGTAGAGACTTCTGCTGCACGCAGCTTGCTTGGTAATATAACCAATGATATAGACCATGTCAACGGCTTGTGTGCGGGTATTAGATACAGCCCCATAGACGTCAGCACCTCGCATCGAACCGGAGAGAGCCGAGTGGCCGACAACGCTATCTTCCACCTCCGCCCCGCAATATCAACACAACAAGAGGGGGGGAAACAAAGATATAAGAAACCAGATGAAGACCGGTCGTGCTGGCAGTTCATCTAGCTGCAGCGATGTCTGTCTCAACAACGGCGACATGGAGAAAAGACCCTTGTGGATTCTGTTCTACGCCCTCCTCCCAACAACGGGTACTCTCGAACAGCAGACCCGAAGGTCGGTAGAGACCATCACGGTAAACGTGGAATCCATCCTCGACGTGAAAGACGCCGGTCAGCAAGATGTGACGGGAAAGCATTTCCATGGCTATCGAGGACTTCTACGCCGCGAGTACTAACTACAACAACCAGCTTGGTACTCCACCCCAAGGATGCCAACCGCGATGTCATAGAGTGGAAGCCATTTCTACCCAATTTTTCAGACAGAATGGAAATCTGCTCATTCTGGACGAAGCTCACCACCCCTCACCTAGATGACCCAAATCTTATAATTTCCTCGGGTGCTATGTTGGTTTGTTACGCAAACATTTGTATTTCAAAAAGCTACAAAATTTGTGCGCCAATTGATAGAACTGGATGGTGAGGCAAAAAACTGTTGGAGATATGTGGAGAATGCGGGTTTGTGTGTAAGATGATTCTCTCTCCAGAGAAAGAACGAGAATTTGTGCGACCGAGGACGTAGCGGCAAGACCACGCAGCCCCAGCTGAGGGTCTCAATCCCCTGGAGAAAGGGTTTAACGGATGCTTCAAATTCGACGGAGATTAGATAATTCCGACCGGACACTTCGTAGACACCTTGAGAAGATGATTCAGCACTTAGGAGTTTGATATGACTATATCGATTACAATAGCGTCGAAGGGAACACATCATTTTCATACGACGAGATCTGAGGAAGGTCAATGAAGGGATGAGCGAGAATTCATTTGCGTTAGCTCACCCCTCTTGTTATTTACCTGACTAGAAGGAATTTAGTCAACCTTCAAAAGTTGCGACTTACTCATTCTAATAATTTACGTCTGCTTTCTAATTACCAATTGAAAGTGAGTGGATTAATCTCACGCATTTTAACCATCCAATTTTAGTCTCCCAATTGATGAGGGATCATTATAACGGAGAGGCTCGTGCAGGCCTTCTCCAAAGGCGCCCCTCTTCCCTCCGACGATTCGAGGGTTGTGGAGGTCACGCTAAATTTGACAGCACAGCACGCCGAGGACACGGACGCCGAGCTCGTTAAATCCCATCTCATGTTTTACAGTCTTTCCGGGATGGTTCTTGCCACCGGTATTACTTCCTACGCGGCGCTGCTGTTCAGTCCACTGGCTTCGCTGGAGCCGATTGGTCAGTCCAGCACCGGAACGCCACTGTTCTAACCACCACAGCAAGATGGCGAATTCCCCACCTACGGAACAGTGATCCGAATGAAGAGAAACAAGGACCGGAGACGAAGACGGATCCTGCAACCCTAGGATTTCTTGGATTACTCCTTGATCTGAATTCACAAATGGGGAGTACCACGTATCATCTTCACGAGTTGTTGCACATCTCTGAAGAATTTTTTTTCTTCTTCCTCGGTGTGAAAACTGACGTTTTTCTCGTAGGCTTCATTTGGTTCACATACCTGATGATGGAAATTTCTTCCAATTCTTACCTTGGACACTGCCAACTTACTCGGCTTCCATAGATCCCGTCTACAGCAGTTTCCGATTACGGCATTCTTTCAAGTGCGCTTTTATTCGGTGTAGACATGCCGCTGACACAACATAACGAAGCCTTGTACGCGATTCATGCCCTTTCGTGGGTCAAATGACTTGGGCTCTTCAAACTATTCGACCTCGTGGAAAGACGTAAGCCTATACGTTCTTGTTTAGTTTTTGTATCCTACGCGATCGTTTGTTATACATATGAAACCGGAGAATTTAAAGTGTGAACAAATATGCTACGATTCCGAACCAAGGGACGTATTTGACTTCCACGCCGTCTTCCACGCGAACCTTGATGACGGACTTAGGGACTCGCTTGCTGAGCTCTCGCAGGCAGCGAGGGGCTGGCTGATTCTCGACGTCGGAATGTCCTCCTCGATCACCTCCAGGGGAGAAATTTTATTCTGGCCTGCTCGGGGAAGACCATTATAAACGAAGGCACCCTTCTAAACCGTCACCCTGGTTCTCCCTCCTCGCTTTCCTTTCTCTCGGACTCTGTGACCAATGATCGACTTTGACTTCATCAATTCCACCGTACCGGAAGGTTTGAGGCATAAATCTGGCCTAAATCGTTTGTAAACCAATAATAGTCTAAGAATATGATTTGGGACGAACTCGACCTAATTCATTTTGCTGTCCATGCCTTTGTTTCAAGAGTATGACTGATCAACATAAATAAAGCAGCAAGTATACTTAAAAAATTATGATTTCACTGACTTTGAGTGTAAGTCTCTTAATGTGACGTGTATTTAAACTCGTAGACCAAGATCTTTCGGCAGGTACCACGTGTTTGACCAGAAGAACCACTTCGTTCTCTGTGACTGTTTGGTCTGTGCCGGCCGAAGAAATACTCCAGGAAGAGAATGTCCCATTGAAGTTTAAACCATCGCTATTAAGATGGCGACTGTGGAGAATTCTTCAACGCTGAGGATTGTCTCATGTGGCATCTGGGAAAAAGTTTGTCAGCCTCATCAACGATCAGTTGCTATCAGAAATGGCTGGTCAGCCAAATCTGCCTTGAAGTTGCGTAGGGGTTTCGCCTTTGAATTGTGAAGCCCAAGGACGCCAACACAGAGTTAAGAGGACCCCCGTCCCCAACCCCCCCAACACCCACCTAGCATTAACTTCTGACTTACCATCTCACCCGAAAACGAAGAGATCTCCATTGTCGTTAAGAAGGGCACAATCTCCTCATTCTCTCGTGATAGCTTACTTGGACAGTTTCGCTCATCGGAAATAGAATGGAGCGAAGGACTCTGTTGGTTCTCTTCTCCATTCTCCTCGCCGGGACACCGACCCTCAGCCAGCGGGACGACAGGTCGGAAGCCCTCGTCTCTGTGGACGTGGGTGTTATCCTCGACATGCGGACCCTGGTCGGGAAGATGTGCTGGACCAGCATCTCCATGGCCGTCGATGACTTCTACGCCGCCAACCGCAATTTCACAACCCGGCTGGTGCTCCACCGCAGGGATGGCGAGGCCAGTGTCATCGGCGCCGGATCCGCAGGTAGTCTTCTTCGCCCCTCTCACTCTTCCAAGATTATAGTTCACAGCCACTAAAAAGCCGTGAAAACAAACAAGTTCCCTGCTTCTTCCTCAAACCCTGTTGCTTTTCAAACTGTGTTAACGGAAGTCTTTCAACTTGAGGACGCACCAATTGAGGTTTTACTTGCCAACAAATCAGTCCGTTTGATTAATTCTCAACAAATCTAGTATAGCATCGCAGGTTTACGTGTCTCCCGACTATCTTGAGAATAATCTAACGTAATTTTATGTGAGAGAATTCAGCCCTTGGATTACTGAACAAGGAAGGTGTATTAGCAATCTTGGGCCCTCAGAAATCCGCGCAGGCAAGGTTCTTATCTGACATAGCAGACAAAGCTCGGGTCCCATCTATCTCCTTCACAGCAACGAGCCCCTTCCTCTCGTCTTCAGCTAGGTCTTACTTCGTGAGGATGGCTATCAACGACTCCGCCCAGGTCGACGCCGTGGCTTCCATCGTCAGGTACTATGCGTGGAGAGAAGCCGTCATCATCTATGAAGACACCGATTATGGGAACGGGGTCATCCCTTACCTTATCGACGCCCTGCAAGCGAACAGCATCAGAGTCCCCCACAGGACAGTGATACCCCCTTCGGCAACGGACGACCAGATCAAGGAAGAGCTCCTCAACTTGAAGATGATACAGACGAGGGTGTTCATTGTGCACATGTCTCTGCCTGTCGGCACTCGTGTCTTCTCGAAGGCAAAGGCGATAGGAATGACGACGAAAGGGTTTGCATGGATCGTCACCGATGGCATCGCAAACCTCGTTGACTCTGTCGACCACGAAGTTATCAGCGCCATGCAGGGCTTCGTGGGTGTGAAGCCCTACGTACCCAGAACCGCAGAACTTGAAGCATTCATCCGTCGATGGAAGCGGAAGTATCGCAATGAAAACCCTAAAGCCGAGAGGATCGACCCCTCCATCTTCAGCCTTTGGGCCTACGACTCCGTCAGAGCCCTGGCCTTGGCCGTGGAGAAGGTTGAAGTTAAGAGGTTTTCCTTCGAGAAGCCACGGATCTTTGGCAACTCCACGGATCTAGACGCGCTGATTGTGTCCAAGATGGGTCCGACCATCCTCAAAGCGGTCATTGAGACTAGTTTTACAGGCCTCAGCGGGGAATTCCGTCTGGTCAACGGGCAGCTGCAGAGCTCGGCGTATCAGATAGTCAATGTCGTCGGAAATGGGCAAAAGGGGATAGGCTTCTGGACACCCAAACGTGGGCTGTCACCGCAGTTGGGATCTCCGACCAATAAGGACGAGCTCGGCGCCGTCGTCTGGCCAGGAGATTCCACCTCAGTCCCGAGAGGATGGGAGATCACCACCGGTGGGACAAGGCTCAGGGTTGCTGTCCCGGTGACGGATAGCTTCTTCCAGTTCGTGAGATTTGACGAAGATCCCGTCACCAAGGAGAAAGTACCCACAGGATACTCCATAGAGATCTTCAATAACGTGATGAAGTCCTTGCCCTACTATGTTCCCTTCGACTACTTCCCTTATACGAACAGTAATGGAACCTCTGGGTACTACGACTTGCTCGTGCAGCAAGTCCCCAAAGGGGTGAGTTCATATTTTTTTCTCCTACGTAGACCTGTAGCTAATACATACCATCATCTATTTAAGTTAATCAGTTTGCATCGTGGCTTAAGAGACCCGCAAGGAATCAGACTGTGCTACTCGAATCAAAATCTCAATTAGGGAAGCAACCTCAACCATTTATCCGCGCGTATTACCATGTTGATCAATTTTATAACCTCTGATTGCGAGCTATTAAATCGAATCAATTATTCAGTATCCCTGTTTATTGTAGATGTCCACTCATTTCAACTATTGATTACTTTCGTTAACTGTGAATTTGGTTATCTCTCTCTCTCTCTCTCTCTCTCTCTCTCTCTCTCTCTCTCTCTCCTTCATTCTGGAACCTAATTGTTTCTCGTTGAAATGCATTGGCAATCGCCATTTTATCTCGTGTTGGGGAGTAGGACTACGATGCCGTGGCCGGAGACGTGACGATAATAGCTCATCGGTTCCAGTACGTGGACTTCACCCTGCCGTACACGGAATCAGGGGTCTACATGATCGTTCCCCTCAAAGAAGACAACAAGAGAGGGAGAACATGGGTCTTCATGGAACCATTGACTCACGAGTTATGGCTGTGCAGCCTCTGCTTCTTCCTACTTACCGGTTTCATTATGTGGGGGATCGAGCGTATGAACCAGAACGAGCATTTCACGGGTCCTCCTCTTCAAGTCATCAGCAACGTTCTGTACTTCACATTCTCCACTCTCGTCTTTGCGCACAGTACAGTACACTGATACCTATAAGCCTTCTTCTTCCACGTCTTATCCAAGTCTTCTTTTTCTCTAAAAGCCTTACTCTCCCTCCTCTTCGTCAAGCCTTCTTCTTATAACTTCCAAAGTCTTCTTCAATTCTTCTTCTTGTATCCAGGTCACTTCTTGAGGCCTTCTTCTATCTGTTCTCGTCTTCTAATGATGTTGTCTACAATTTATCCAGGGCAAGAGCTTAAGAGCAGCTTATCAAAGGCCGTGGTAATCGTGTGGCTCTTCGCGGTGCTCATATTGACGTCAACATACACGGCTAGCTTGGCCTCTATTCTGACAGCGGCGAAGCTCGAGCCGGCGTTCAATGACGTGGGCGAGTTGGTGAGGAGCGGGAAGTTCGTAGGGTACAGCAGAGGCTCCTTCCTTGGGGACCTGCTGAAGCCCACCTTCGGCTCCAGGCTGGTTCCCTTGAACGGCCCCGACGACTATGCGTCGGCTCTTACAAACGGCACTGTGAACGCCGTCTTTCATGAGCTCCCATACATCAAGCTCTTCCTCAAAAAATACTGCAAGGGTTACACCATCGTCGGCCCGACTCAGAGGACTGCGGGGCTCGGATTCGTGAGCGGCTTCACTTCTCACCTCTCTCTCTCTCTCTCTAGTTGTCGTCGGCAGAACCCTTCGGTCTTAAATTTTATCCCCCCATGCAGGCCTTCCGGAAGGACTCTCCTCTTCTCTCGGATGTATCGAAGGCGGTGGTTAGCTTGTCTCAGGGCCCGTTCATGGACGACATCGAGAAGCGATGGATGCTGACGAACGATACGAGCCAGTGCCAGCAGCCCGACGCCGGGGGCAACCGCATCACATTGCATAGTCTGCGGGGGTTGTTCCTCGTCACCGGCGTCGTCTCCTCGTTGGCGCTCCTGGTCGCCTGCATCGGAAACCTTCTCGAGGGATACCAAGAACGCCGAGTGAGACCCTCCGAGACAACGCCTGAAGGAGAGGATGAACCGCTGGCCGACGACGAGCAGCCGCCAGTAGGCGTTGGACTGCCCGCAATAGGACCAGGACGAGACAGTGCGGCATTATTACAAGATTCCAGCGAGAGGGGCCCATCCGCCACGGAAATTCTGCGCCTTGACAAGGTCACCCAGGTGTGACCTTTTAAATCGTGGCCTAAATTCCAAGTGTGAATAAGGTTTTAGGCCTTGATCGCCAACATAACTGAATCATGTCTGACACATCCGTAGCTCATTACCATATATGCCTTCAACCAAATAAAGGGAAAATCTACAGAGTAAGCCTTCCTTGCACCTCTCCAAAGAATCGGGAATTCAGTCCTTCAGCGGCTTGAACTGGGCTGCAACCTCAGGAAGGGATGAACCACCCTCATCCTTTTTTGCTGAGAAACGCTGCCTCCAATTCTGAGAAAAGTTTAATCATTTCTCAGATGCGGAGGCAACGAAATGATGGACATAGCAATGAGCTAAAGAAACTTCTTCTCTCCTAATCTGGCTTCGTCACCCAATGTGCTGATTTTGAGGACAAGTTCTCCTAAGCTTACTGAAGAAATGGGCTGGCCCTTGCACGAATTGCTTCATTCGAGTGGCTTCAACAGGCTCAAACAGTGAAAGAACGAATCCCCATAATTCGTTGAATCAGTCACTCATTTGCTGTGCAACCATCGAACCTGGTTTGGTAAGGAAGGATTTGTGGCGCTGTTTTCCGACAGAAATAATTGCGAGTTGAATTCGCCGAAGAAAACTTGTTCCTCCATGTAGCATTACTTCCAGAGTGCCTGGAATTATTTTTTATATTTAAAAGTGAGGCTCACTCAACCATGATGTTGGAACTTTCATCAATCCTATACGTGACATCGACCCCTTCCACGATTAAGTGGTACGTCACTTTATCAGGTAAGAGTGAAGAAGCTCGAGCAGACTCTCTCGATCCTTCGTCTGATTCATTCCCCATGTCTGATTGGACGTCAGAACCTCCGGTTTTCTCCGCTGATGTTGCTTCTGATGGGTTTTCTCCACTGATGTTGCATTATGAGGCCGATTCCCCCCTTGAGAACAATGTGGGTTTCTTGGGGGGGAGTATTGCTGCGATCCTCGCATCAAATGGTCTGTTACAGAAAGGGCGTCAAGGCCGGAGGCAGAGGGAAGGCGACAACAGGATGCCCAAAGCAAGGCAGGGCGTCGAAGAGCTGGACCGGGAGGAAATCACAGAAACCCCCAATTGAAGTCATTGGAGTTACTTATAGGAAATAAAGGAATTCAATATCTTTATAATCGGCTACAGAGAAGCGTGGAGGCAGAGAGGAAGTCTGGAGGCTGATCCCCTCGAATCAGTCATCTACCCCCCATGTTGCTTTGTCATTTGTTGTTCTGCTGCTCGAGTCATCTACCCTGGAATCCGTTATGTTGCTGTCCTAGATCCCCAGAACTAAAGCTCGTCTCATTTTCCTTTCTCCCCTGGTTTTGATCGCACCAGCTCTCTAGTTATGTGTTGAATTCTTGTCGAGGATTGAGAGGGACCTATCAGTTGTCTTGGCGTCCCATTCTTGGGAATCCCCGTCCATATGGTCACCCCCCTAGATATAAATCTCGCGAGATCACAAAGAAGCAGGACCTCGTGGAGAAGCAGGACCTGACTGTGGCCAGGCGTCATCGGGCAAGAACCCGAAGAAGATGACGATGACGACGACGACGATGAAGGTGAAGTCTCCTGCTCGCGGGCCAACGCCTTCCGCAAAGCCTAAGGGGAGAGTTCTCAGCAGACCCTAAAACCCCCGTAATAAAAATTCTTCCAACCCAGAAACCGTGGGAACCGTGAAAACTCGACCCAGCTTCTGCAGAGGCCGCCAAAGAAAACTGTACCTGCTGGGCCCTGATCCTCCCACACCTCTCGGCGGCACCCTTCTCCACAGAAGCCTCAAGCTGCGCCTCCAGCTCCCATACTCGCTCGGCCAAGGCCATGCACCTTCGTCTCCACCGGCGGGGGGCTGCAGATTTTGAAACAGTCCATTTCATTACAGAAAAGCTCTGCTGAATTCCCACCATTCTTTCTCTCCAACGTCCTTTGTTTCATCCTCACCTGAGAATCCAGCCAGCGCAAGCGCGACCACCGCCACCGGCGCGTCTCCGCCGCCGCCGTTCCCAGACACCTGGAGGCGAATCCCCACTTGGCCCAGCTAGAGGGAAATGGGACCATTGGATCAAGCCTACAGTAAATGCTTCAGCCCATTGGACGTTAAATGGGCAGTATCCCCACTTGGCCCCAATAATATCCCTCTTCCCTGTTGCGAGCGGGACCACCGACTGGGAAGAGGACAAAAGGTAATTCTTGAACATTTGAGGGTGCTTGTCAATAGATATCGGGTTTTAGGGTATATCAGAAAAATCTCCCCGGTCTGTGCACGTGATGGCTCGAACGCGTGAGGACCGTTGACCTGGACTCAATCCGCGTGAATTGAACGGCCGAGCGGTCTGGGGTGGCTTCTAATGGGTCCACACGGTGAGGGTCAACCGAGACGACGACCACCACTACATGCCCGTCTGGCCAAGCCTTCAGCAACTCACCTCACACCGATATGACCGTGGGAAGTGGAGAAGGATGTCACGGAGTTGACACGTGGTGTGGACCGATGATGTCCGACGGAACCAAAATGAATCAGGATATTAGTAAATGTACTCAAATCTTCTCTCATTTTTGAGGACACGTCCTGTCCAGTAACTCATCTCGGTGAGAGATCTAGCACTTCAGTTTTCTATTTTAGGGATGGAAGGGAATGTCAACGTTGAAGAACTTATAAGGTGGTTGACCTAGATCAAACAGTTCTTCCGACCATGCAAAGATTCAACAAGGAAAAATATGCATCGAGGAGTTTGCAACGTAGCATCAACTGGTACCCTAATGGCTTGCATCACAAGAAGTAAAATTATCGAGGAAGAAGAGAAAGAGAGAGAGAGAGAGAGAGACGGGGAACAAGCTGACCATTTCACTAAGCCGTACAGAGACAGAGAGAGAAAACCCTGCTGCATTCAAGGCGGCCTCACGGAATACAACAAATATTATTAGGGTTTTTTTCTTTTTTTAATTGTAAACGTTCCCTTCGTTCCTGTCTCGTATTGGTTGGTTCGAGTCTGGTATGAGTGAAACTGTTAGGACAGATCCGAACCGACTATTGGGTCATGCATATAAACATGTACCTGTTTTATTTCTTAAATAACAAAGTTTTTTTATCCAGATTTTCACTCTCATCAACACTCGGGGGCAACGGCTCTCTCCGGCGACGGAGACGCTTACGGCGGCGAGGGCAAGGTCTCTGGCGATCGTGAAGCTTCGACGAATATAAATCGATAAGATGGCGACTCTGGAGAAATTTTTCCACGTTGAGGACTGTCCCATCTGCCATTTTGCAGGTCCGACGAATCTACCATTAAGTTACGTAGGGGTTTCGCCGTTGAATTGTAGTCCAAGGCCGCTAACTCAGAGCTCAAAGCACCCCGATCCCCAATCCTCCCCACCCACCTACCATTATCTTCTGGCCATCTCACCGGAAAACGAAGAGATCTCCTCCATTGTCGTTGAGAAGGCCACAACCTCCTCCTCATTCACCCATGGTAGCTTAGTTCGGCAGTTTCGCTCATCGGAAATAGAATGGAGCGAAGGACTCTGTTTGTTCTCTTCTCCATTCTCCTCGCCGGGACACCGACCCTCGGCCAGCGGGACGACAGTTCGGAAGCCCTCGTCTCTGTGAACGTGGGTGTTATCCTCGACATGGGGACCCTGGTCGGGAAGATGTGCTGGACCAGTATCTCCATGGCCGTCGATGACTTCTACGCCGCCAACCGCAATTTCACAACCCGGCTGGTGCTCCACCTCAGGGATGGCGAGGCCAGTGTCATCAGCGCCGGATCCGCAGGTAGTCTTCTTCGCCCCTCTCACTCTTCCAAGCTTTTCCGTTCACAGCCAGGTTCGCTGCTTCTTACTCAAGTCCTGTTGCTTTTGAAACTGTGTTAACGCAAGTCTCGGAGCTTGAGGACGCACGAATTGAGATTTTACTTACCCAATTAGCCCGTCTGATTAATTATCAATAAATGAAGATTTACGTGTCTCCCGACTATCTTGAGAATAATCTAACGTAATTTTATGTGAGAGAATTCAGCCCTTGGATTACTGCACAAGGAAGGTGTATTAGCAATTTTCGGCCCTCAGAAATCCGCGCAGGCAAGGTTCTTATCTGACATAGCAGACAAAGCTCGGGTCCCATCTATCTCCTTCACAGCAACGAGCCCCCTCATCACGTCTTCAGCTAGGTCTTACTTCGTGAGGATGGCTATCAACGACTCCGCCCAGGTCGACGCCGTGGCTTCCATCGTCAGGTACTATGCGTGGAGAGAAGTTGTCATCATCCATGAGGATACCGATTATGGGAACGGGGTCATCCCTTACCTTATCGACGCCTTGCAAGCGAACAGCATCAGAGTCCCCCACAGGACAGTGATACCCCCTTCGGCAACGGACGACCAGATCAAGGAAGAGCTCCTCAACTTGAAGATGATACAGACGAGGGTGTTCATTGTGCACATGTCTCTGCCTGTCGGCACTCGTGTCTTCTCGAAGGCAAAGGCGATAGGAATGACGACGAAAGGGTTTGCATGGATCGTCACCGATGGCATCGCAAACCTCGTTGACTCTGTCGACCACGAAGTTATCAGCGCCATGCAGGGCTTCGTGGGTGTGAAGCCCTACGTACCCAGAACCGCAGAACTTGAAGCATTCATCCGTCGATGGAAGCGGAAGTATCGCAATGAAAACCCTGAAGCCGAGAGGATCGACCCCTCCATCTTCAGCCTTTGGGCCTACGACTCCGTCAGAGCCCTGGCCTTGGCCGTGGAGAAGGTTGAAGTTAAGAGGTTTTCCTTCGAGAAGCCACGGATCTTTGGCAACTCCACGGATCTAGACGCGCTGATTGTGTCCAAGATGGGTCCGACCATCCTCAAAGCGGTCATTGAGACGAGTTTTACAGGCCTCAGCGGGGAATTCCGTCTGGTCAACGGGCAGCTGCAGAGCTCGGCGTATCAGATAGTCAATGTCGTCGGAAATGGGCAAAAGGGGATAGGCTTCTGGACACCCAAACGTGGGCTGTCACCGCAGTTGGGATCTCCGACCAATAAGGACGAGCTCGGCGCCGTCGTCTGGCCAGGAGATTCCACCTCAGTCCCGAGAGGATGGGAGATCACCACCGGTGGGAGAAGGCTCAGGGTTGCTGTCCCGGTGAAGCATAGCTTCTTCGAATTCGTGAGATTTGACGAAGATCCCGTCACAAAGGAGAATGTACCCACAGGATACTCCATAGAGATCTTCGATAAAGTTATGAAGTCCTTGCCCTACTATGTTCCCTTCGACTACTTCCATTATGCGATCAGGAATGGAGTCTCTGCCTCCTACGACTTGCTCTTACAGCAGGTCCCCGCAGGGGTGGTGAGTTCATATTTTTTTTTGGCATCTAACTAAATAATGCCTACCATCATTCCATCTAAATTAATCATAGAGTGGAAATCTCAACTAGAGAAGTAACCCCATTCATTTATCCGCACCGCTTGACATGTTGATCGATTTTATAACCTCTGATTCCAAGCTAATATATCGAATCAGTTATTTTTTATCCTTGTTTATTTTAGATGTAAATCCAGTTAAACTATTGATTACTTTCGTTAACTGTGAACTTTGTTTTCTCTCTCTCTCTCTCTCTCTCTCTCTCTCTCTCTCTCTCTCTCTCTCTCTCTCTCTCTCTCTCTCTCTCTCTCTCTCTCTCTCTCTCTCTCTCGCTGGCTATTTCTTTATTCTGGAACCGAATGGTTTCTCAATGAAATGAAATGGCAATCACCATTTTATCTCGTGTTGGGGAGTAGGACTATGATGACGTTGCGGGAGACGTGACGATACTGGCTCGTCGGTTCCAGTACGTGGACTTCACCCTGCCGTACACGGAATCAGGGGTCTACATGATCGTTCCCCTCAAAGACGACGACAAGAGGGAGAATCTTGGTCTTCATGGAACCGTTAACGCCCGAGCTGTGGCTGTGCAGTCTCTGCTTCTTCGTCTTTACCGGCTTCATTTTGTGGGGGATCGAGCGGATGCACAACAACGAGCATTTCATGGGTCCTCCTCTTCAAGTTATCAGCAACGTTCTGTACTTCACATTCTCGACGTTCGTCTTTGCGCACAGTACACTACACGCCTTCTCCCACGTCTTTTCCAAGTCTTCTTCTTCTTTCGAAGCCTTATTCTTCCTCCTCTTCAGACGTTCTTCTTCTAAGTTCCAAGTCCTCTTCAATTCTTCTTGTAGTCTCTAAATTTCCATCTTGAGGCCTTCTTCTCACCATTATTCTCGTCTTCAATTTCCCTTGTACCAGTTGTCGTCTTCTAAACATGATGTGTACAATTTATTCAGAGCAAGAACTTAAGAGCAGCTTATCAAAGACCGTGATAATCGTGTGGCTCTTCGCGGTGCTCATACTGACGTCGACCTACACGGCTAGCTTGGCATCTATTCTGACAACGGCGAACCTCAAGCCTGCGTTCAACGACGTGGGCGAGTTGGTCAGAAGCGGGAAGTTCGTAGGGTACAGCAGAGGCTCCTTTCAGATGGACCTGCTGAAGCCGACCTTCGGCTCCAAGCTGATTCCCTTAAGCGGCCCGGATAAGTACGCCTCGGCTCTTACGAAAGGCACTGTGAACGCCGTCTTACATGAGCTCCCATACGTCAAGCTCTTCCTCAAAAAATACTGCAAGGGCTACACCATCATCGGCCCGACTCAAAAGACTCTGGGGTTCGGATTCGTGAGCGTCTTCTCTTCTCACCTTTCTCTCTCTAGTTATCGTCACTGCGATAGAGGGCTCCTCCATGTTACAGCTGAACCTTTCGGTCTGAAAGTTTATCCCCAATGCAGGCCTTTCGGAAGAACTCTCCCCTTCTCTCGGACGTATCGAAGGCGGTGGTTACCTTGATGCAGAGTCCGTTGATGGACGACATCGAGAAGCGGTGGATGCTGACGAACGATACGAGCCAGTGCCCGCAGGCCGATGCCGGCGGCAGCCACATCACATTGCACCGCCTGCGGGGGCTGTTCGTCTTCACCGGTATCATCTCCTCGATGGCGCTGCTGGTCGCCTGCATCGAAAACCTTCTCGGGGGATACCAAAATCCCCGAGTGAGGCCCCCCGAACCAACCCTGGAAGAAGAAGATGAACCGCTGGCCGACGACGAGCAGCCCCCAGTTGACGTCGGACTGCCCGAAATAGGAGGACCAGGGCGAGACAGTGGGGCAAAATTAGAAGATTCCGGCGGGAGGGGCCTATCCATGACCGAAAATTCTGCGACTTCACAAGGACATCGAGAGGTGACTGTTTGAATTGAGGCCTAAATTATCAGTGTGAATAAAGTTTGAGGCCTTGATCGCCAACATAATGAAATCATGTTTGGCACATTTCTAGTCATTACAATGTAAGCCTTCATCGAAATAAAGGGAAAATCTACAGATTAAGTCTTCGTTGCATTTGTCCAAAGAATCGCGAATTCAGTTCTTCAGCGGCTTGAACTGGGCTGGAAAATCAGGAATAAGGAACCCTCGTCATCCTTTTTGCTGAGCAACGCTGCCTCAAATTTGGGGAACTAAATCGATCGTTCTCAGAGGTGGAGACAACAAATTGATGGACATAGAAATGAGTTAAAGAAATTACTGCTCTCATAATCTGGCTTCATCGCCTGATGGACTGTCTTTGAGTATAAGTTCTCACAGCTTCCTGAGAAAATGGGCTGGCTCTTGTACGAATTCAATGAATCGAATGGTTCAACAAGCTTAACAGTGGAAGATCGAATCTCCATAGTTCACTGAATCAGTTATTGATTTTCTGTGCGATCATTGAATGTGGTTTGACAGGGAGAGATTGGTGGCGCTGGTTTTCAACAGAAATAATTCCAGGTCGCCTAAGAAACCTGTTCCCAAATGTAGCACTATGTTCCATAGTGCCTGGAATTATTTTTGATATTTGAAAGTGAGACTCTTAATGAATCCCCAGGCACTGATGGGCCTGCGGCCCAGGTAGACAACGAGCCTACCGATCGGACTGTGGCCCAGATCAACAGTGAGCCTATGACCCAATTTACAGTCTCAAGAAGAAGAGGGACAAAGTCATAGTTACAGGAAGGGAGGGAAAAGATAAAGATGGTCGCAAGGAGGAGAAGGGCTTAGGGTTTTAGGAGGAGGAACTGGCTTGTGCTGAAGGAGAGGAGGGTCCTCTTGAACATACTCTCCAATTTCCAAGGGTTTTCATTGTGGAGCTTATTATCCATCATGGACTATCCAATTCCTTGACTTCTTTAGTATTTTCCTTGCTTTTCATGGATTATGTCTCTTAGTTATGGTTCGTGGTTCCAAGATTCTTATCAACCTGGTATTAGAGCGATTCCAAGAAAATGGCACTGAAGGGTAACGACAACAAGTTTAAAGGCCTGGAAAAGTATATGGATGACATGGAGGAGGGGATGCACCACATACCTTTGAAGGAGGAGGTTCAAATAATGTATAAAAGAAGAGCAACCATAGAGTAGACCATTGAAGCCTTAGCACATAGTGTCACCCAACTTTTACAAAGAATGGAATGAAACATAAAGCCACAACCAAAGGGAACACATTCAACTAAGGAGAAGGCTACTATCGAGTATGTCAGTGCGGGGCAAGTGGGACAAAAAGACCCAACGATGAGGATGTGGAGAGCAATGAAGAGGACTGTCCATATTACAAGGGAGGAAGACAAGTGGAGGTGCCCCCATTCGGAGGAAAAGGTCCTAAGAGTTGGATCTTCTTAGCTGAATTGTATTTTGAGACGCACTACATTTCAGAGAATAACAAGGTGAGATCTGCAAATATGTATTTCAAAGATGAAGCTCTCATTTGGTTTAGGTGGTTTGATATAAGAGAACCCTTCAAGCACTGATAGGACATCAAGTGATGAATCAAAAAAGATTCAAGAACAAGACATCTTTGAGAGACATTCTTGGGTGTCAAGTAGATCAGGACTATCAATGAGTATTAACAAGACTTTGAGCTTCTGTCCTCAGCCATGGAAGCTCTCCCGAAAGATCCAAACCTTCTTCTTCGGAGCTCTAAGAGACGTGGCCAAAACATATAAGAAAAGATCGACGTAGTCGCTCATAGGGACATACACTAGCCTCCCGTCCCCGACGGGAAGTACCCAGGTCGTGTCAAAGTGGCATCGTAACATAAGATCATGCCTGCTTTTAGCTCTATTGATCTCATCTTTTTTGAAAGCAAAGATGTAAAATTGCGGTGTACTCCAGCTTGTGTTTCAATGACGGGTAAGGCGGTCGAGCTACCTGCACCTAGGGATGGGTCTTGTGGATTCTGTTATGGAGCTGATTAAATTCTTTTGTGATAATAAATCCAAAATTTCGTCGACGAAGTTCACAAATCGGCATAAGCTGTACAATGAATCGGCTCAAATATGGGATTCGTCAAAAAAATCCCCTAATCTTTTTCTCGTTCGTTGGTGGCAGCATTTCTATGTTTCCCTTCGCTTTACTCGGATCAACCAGGCTATTAAAGAGATGAAGGTAGTCCTCAAAGTCCCCATAAAACCTATAGTACTAAGGTCGATCAGATTGTGGGTCCAAGGAAGAATTGGCCCCTTTGTGAGTTGAGGGAAAACTAAGACCCCACCTTCCACCACATAATCATATGACATGCACAATCTTCAAGTTTGACTCAACAGAAAGTCATGGTGTTAGTTAAAAGATCCAAGGGGTGAAAAAGTCTTATCTTGACTGAGTCAAAACTCTTGAAATAGCACACAAAGGAACTTTACTTCTTGTCCAATGAAAATTATGCTCTAAGACATAGATGTAGGAAAGAATTGCAATTTGTTTTATAGAAAGAACCAGCTAATGAGATCGTGTCAGAAGAAGAATACTCACAACATAGGAGGCAGTAGAATAGACTCAAGTTAGGTTGTCATGAACTTAATTATGGCCTAACTGAAGCTGAAAAAATGAAGTTAAAAAGACAGATGGGGCTGAAAGAAGTAACTATCCTAATTGATTTTAGGGTGGTCCACAATTTCATCGCACAAGAGCTGGTGGAAAAACTTTAGTTGTCCCTAGAAGCTATGAATTATAGTCATTGTGAAAATTAGTTGGTTGTGAGGGGTGTGAATTTACAAAAGAATTACCCTTGAGATGTAAAGACTATAAATTGTTTAATCTTCCATTATAATTGGAAAGCATGAATTTCTTTTTTTGCTATATAATGAGCAAAGATGTTGGACCCCATGAAGGTTAATTGGTACCAGCTTAAAATGTGGTTTAATGTAAAAGAATCATTGTTAACCTAAGAGGCAACTCAAGCCTCAACTGAACAAGTATATCTCTAAAATCCCTTACTTGTGAGCCCCAACAATGTGTGGAATGCTTAATTGAGCCGCATCTATTAGTAGTAAAAAAAAATCTCAAGGACCTACCACATCTTGACAAGTTACTACAAAAACTCTAATAAGGGTACCTTAAAAGTGTTCATTGAACAAAAACTTCGACTTGAATGAGTAATTGATCATTCTATTTGTTTACATCAAGAACAGCACTCATCAATGCCTAATTCTTAACATACTTCTACTATCAAATCCATGATTGAAAGACTAGTTCAAGACATGTGGCACAAGGATGATTCAACATTCATCGAGCCCCTACTCAAACCCAGATCCTCAACACCATCACCATTTCAAACCATTTTCTCATTCCAACCATAGACAAATTATTAGATTAGCTACTTGGAGCAATGACTTTGTCAAAAGTTGATTTAAAGTGGGGTATTACAACTTCTGTGTGAAGAAGTAAGATATATACAAAACAGCTTTCCAAAAGTATGCAGGCCATTATGAATAACTGGTGATAACGTTTCAATTGAAGAATACTTCAGCAACCTTTTAATATTTGATAAACAGTATCTTTTGTGCTCATCTTAAAATTCGTACTCATATTTTTTTTATGACGTCTTAATTTATAGTAAAGACTTGTCTATATATGAAAGGCATCTACAAGAGGTCCTCAAAATTCTTAAGAGACACCAGCTCCATGTCAACAATCAAAACTGTTGATTTAACAATTACAAGAGTGAAATTTTAGGGGATCTCTTACTGATTGAAGGGGTCGAGGTAGACCAAGAGAAGATATCTACCATGTTGAATTGGCCAATGCCTTCTAACCTTCTCTAACTTCATAGCTTCCTTAGGCTGAGAAGATATTATCAATGATTTGTGACAAATTATGGGGTGATTGTTATACCACTCATGCAGCTGCTCAAGAGAGACTCCTTCCACTAGATACAAGCCACATAAGACTCCTTTCAAAACCCAAGACAATCATTACCACTATTACCACTCCCTAATTTTTCCTCTAATGAAGATATGAGTACTCTTGAAACATGAAGTTAAGAGTCACTCTACAATCCACTAAAATGATAAGATCCTTGACCTTAACCTGCCCCTTCAACTTCATGAAACCTAGTATAGATAGACCAATGACTAAATTAAATGAATTTTCAATATTAGCTTCTTCATATAACATTGTCTATCAGTTAGCTATGATATGATACATTATTCATCTTCTCCCAAGTATCCCTCATCCTCATGAATTAGAAACAATTGTAGTTCCCTTTTACAAATATGTTTAGGCTAAATAATTTCATCACATGAAAAAAGTGCCTATCTTGCAGCTCAGATTCAATAAGAGTTAGTCTCTTCATCATGCTTGCAGACCTTGAGCTGATTTTGGTGCACCTCAATGGGGATGGTCTATCATTGTAGACAAAGGAAGACTCTTGGTCCTTAGTCCTCTTAGATTTACCAAGAATGTTCACCCAAGGATAGATGATTTCTTCATCTTGTAACTCTGATCCCCTAATTTTTTGAGGGTGACATTGTTTTCCTCCACAACTTGAGTTGGATTCATAATTTAACCAAGTCCCTTTAGTTAGAAAACTTTGGCTTCCACCTTGATCTTAGGCCTAAGTCCCTTAGCAAATGTATTTTTCAAGACTTCTTCTAAAATGTCATGAATTGCATTAGGTAACAATTCAAATTCGATATGATGATTTGATATTGTGTCATGTTATTTGAGATCCAACAATTGCTCTGATAATGTTCTTGCTAATGAAGAATCAAATCTCTTTCACTAATGATGTTTAACATCTTCCTAGTCCTTAAAAGTCTCCCTACAATCTGCCCACCCATACCACAGTTCTTCAAAAAATAGGTAGTTGTGGTTTTCATTTTTTTTCTACTACTAATTCCCTATACTTTAAAAAATATTTCCACCCTAAGTATTCAGTTTTCTATGTTTCCTCCTTTAAAATGATGAATGCTTCATTGATGTCCATCCCAATTACTCACAATTAGGCCATTTGAAGGTCTCACGTTGACTTATCTAAGGTCATGTGTCCTACGTTAAATGTTGCCAAAGGAACAACCTATTATATCTACTCCTTTCCTCATTGTCTCTCTAATATCTTATATTAGAGATATTAGTAGTTACATCTATGCATTAATATCTTATATATAGATGTTAATTAATGGATAGATAATACAATTATATGTGTTACCAACTCTTTATGACATTCATAATATTTTATCATTTAAGTCATAATGTATACTATTATATTTATTTTATTTATATTATGAGACTAACCTCACTTGACTTTTATAAAGTCAAGTGGTGATTCTCTCACGTTTTCTTGATACTTATTTAATTACAAGTACTTAAGTGAGCTCTTATTATAAGTTCAAAGTAATGGAAGAAGCCTAAGCCTTTAGTGTAATGAAAAGCCCAAGTCTTATGGAGAGACTCAACCTAATATATTTATGGGCCTAAGAGAGGGCGTCACGTTGATCTAGCCTATTTGGATTTAAAAGGGTTATTAAGAGATAAGATCTAGGTCGTCCATCTTACAATGTCTTAAGATGAGATTAAGAAAAGATTAAAGTGCCACCCTCATGTAATGATCTGGGCTGTTCACCAAAAGAGTCAGTTATTAATCTTAAGTGTCTATTAAAGGGGCCTAACTCTCGAAAGGATTAAGACATCTCACCCCCCTCTTGGAGGACTTTTTTGACTCTCTCTCTAACAGTGGCTAGTCGAAAGAAATAAGAAGAAAATTAAGGCCTAATCAACAGCATTCTCGTGCCCAAGATCATTGTGAAGAAGAGATTACTTGGAGCGCATCAAGATCATCACAGATTGAGCATCACTCAACATAGGACTGGTGCACAACGAAATTTGTGCAAGATTCAGATTTGGGACGTCCTTGTAATTCTCTCCACAGGTAGTTTAACTTTTATCATTTATTTTATCATTTTATTGTGTTAGATTCATTCTCTCTCCTTTGTCACACTTTCTATAACTCTTGTCTTCACCCTTTTACATTTAATTCTGCCCTCCACAATTTCACAGATATATATATATAATAAATAAAATAAGTAGAATTCATACTCTCATTACCCACACTCTCTAAAGATCAACTCTTACTTATCCTAAATAGAAGAGTGAGGTCTTATAAATAGTATTTGCATGAACTTGATTGCATTATGATGACGTATTTAACCTCTAATTTGAGTTCATCAAATTAACATCGTTGTCGAGGAGCTACGTGTCATTGAGATAATAGAATCTTTCTTTATTATTATTATTATTATTTATTATTATTATTATTATTATTATTATCTTTTATTTTTCTTTTATTTTTCTTTTATTTTCTATTATTTTTTCTTTCTTCAACAAATAATTTTTGACCCATCGATTAAGGATTTTTCAAGAAAAATATCACTTTTTACATATACAATTTTGTGAGATTTTTGAGCAACAGGGCACTACCCCACACCCCGTAGGGGATGACTTCCCCCTTGACCCCTTGCCAACTAACCACACAGTTGGATTTGTGATGGCTCACTAAAGGTTAGCATTTCGTATTTTTCTTTTCTATAACCTCTCTTTCATTACGAAAATTCATCAAAGGAGGTCTTCAAAAGGTATATCTCTCACTTGAACCCTTTGATTATTTATGCATGGCACTAGATCTAAGAAGCCAAATTTAGTGGACCTTGATTCAATAGGGAGATTGACTACTTTTGAGGATAGAAGTAATTGTGAAAAGATGGACCCACCACAGAACCAAAGGAATAGAGGTTTACCTCAAAATTATAATGATAGAAGAATGAAAATGAGAGAACATTATAATCCTGTGGGGAGTAAACCAAACACCGAAATCTACTTACCTTTGGGAGAAGGAGTGAGCTTTAAGACAGAAAATATATTTATTAACTTCTTACCTAATTTTCATGGTCTATCTAGTGAAGATCCTTATGCATACCTAGAGGAATTGGTTGAAAAATATTCTTTGAATCAAATTCCAAGAGTCACTAGTGAAATCATGAAGATGAAAGTTTTTCCTTTGACTTAAAAAGATAGAGCTAAGGAATGATTTAGGAATTTGGGAATGAGTTTTGAAAGTTGGGAAGAAATAGAAATTTACTTTCTAAAATAATTTTATTCCCTAGGGAAGACTAACTCATATAGGAGAGCCATACAAACATTCACTCAAGGAGATGATGCATTTGGTGAAGCTTGAGAAAGATTTAAGGATTTGTCTAAGAAGTATCCTCACCATGAGTAAAGTAATTACAATTGATTCAAATTTTTTATGAAAGGTTACATGAAAATGCTAGAAATAGAGTTGAGATCACTTCTAAATAAATATGATGATGACATGGAAGAATTGATTGAATGATTGATTAAAAATGATAGTCCTCACATGGGATTAAGTCAAAATAGGAGAAATGTAAGAACCAAGAGAGGAGTCTTGAATGTAAAAGGTATGGAACCTGAAATTGAGAGAGATATGACCAGCAGGTGTTTAAGAAATGTTGAGGTATCCTTAGAAAAGTTGACTGATATGATGTAAAATTTATTATCTAATCCTACTATTTTACATGTTCATAATACTCCATGCTCTATGTGTTTTAGTAAATGACATGTAGATGGAGAATGCATTGACACCAATGAAGTGAATGTGATGAACCATGCACCACCTCACAACTCATAAAATGGGCAAGGCAATGCAAACTTCAACAAGGAATCTCGACCCCCATTTCAGCCAAGACCTTACTTCTAGTAGTCCCAACCACAGCACATGCCTCAAGATAACTCTAATGAACTTCTTATGCAAATTTTGTAGGAAATTTAAAAAGACCAGTATGAAACAAAAGAAGTAGTGCCATGCATGGTGAGAGATGTAGAGCAGCTCAAGGTTGATGTGGAGAGGTTGAATCAAGTCAACTCTAATGTTGAAATTATGAAAGATAAAGGGAAAGAAGTGGACTACAGTACATATTGATTTGTAACTCAGCCCTATTAACGTGACTTAGTTGTTATATAGTAAATCACATAAATTTAAAATTTATAAAACTAAAAATTACTAATTTTCAGATATTTAGAAGTATTTCTAAAAATATATATTAATTATAATTTAATAAAACTTTCAAAAATAGTGGTAATTTTCTAGGTCAATCATAGGGATGTAATATAATATTGAGTAATTTTTTAAAACTTTTTTCAAAGAATACGAGTTTTTATGAATTTTATACCAAGAAATAAAAATAAAATATATTTAAAATTCACAAAAAAGAGAAATAAGGGTGCAAGCATCAAGATGACGTCAGCGCTCGACGAACGCCAATCGAGCAAAAATAGAGTTCCGCCTGACGATTCTTACGTAAACGATTATAAATGATTTAATTGACCAAATTAAGATCTGCAAAATTCAGAAGAACCATAATTGAATGAAGTATAGCTTGTAAATTTAAATCACACAAGTTATCATTAAATGAAGTGAAAATTATGTTGAAAGTAGGAAAATAGAGTTCTAACATCACGATGACGATGCGTTAGTGATGCACCGGAATCCTGAGCGTTTGAGAGGATCGTCGTGCAGTGTCAACGGCCTCGAAGGCTCTCCTTGGACAAAGACAACATGAGCAATCTCTAGATCTCCTTGTGAAGTCTAGAGATCAATGAAATTGGTCGTTAAATCATCTCTAGCAGCTATCACCTAGTGGAGTAGAAAAACGATGACTTTGTGGCTCTCTAGTGACTGTCACCCAACGGAGAGGAGCTAGATGGAGGTGGAGTGCATGTTAGAGAGCTTCATCCTCAGCTTCGCACAATAATAGAAGGCTCTTCATCGCATCTGATACGCTCTCAAGAAGTGGCAACTCATCTCCCGGTGAATCGTCTTCTTTCTAATGACAGCTTGTTCATCGATCAATCGGAGATGATTTACTTGATGGATTTGTGATCTTTTTATCGCGAATCATTTAGTAATTTTAGTAACAATACTCCACAAATCACATTGATGAATTTTTCACTAATGATCTAATGATTCTGGTGGCTTAATCCTTCATCGACGATCTACAAGAAAGTCATAATAATCAAATAAAAATACGAGTTTTGGCTCTAGGAAGATTCAAACCCACACAGATTACCTGCCTACATGAGAGAGATTGAAATAAGTACTCTAATGTCCTTATCAAGTGACGTCATCATGATAAATCTCTATTATAATGAAGGGGTAATTTAAGTATTAAAATCTTTGAAGCCTTTTTGGAGAAGGTATGACACAAGTTTAGTCCCACATCATTTGTGCGCCAAAGTTTCGAGTAAATATATAGTAATATCACATTTGCAAGTAATGAGTCCCTTTCTCTTGCGTGTACAACCACTCCTTGCCCCACAATCGACTAGCCACTAGTGACGTGGAAGGGGAATGGTGCACACGTGCCCCCATCGGTCCTAGCTGCTTGAGCCCCTACTCATGGCTTCCCCCAAATACGCTTCCAACCTACTTGTGGGCTTGACTAGCTAGCGGGTCCCTCTCTTTTACTATATTTTAATTTTAAATTTTTTTTCTTCATTTATCTCAAAAATATGACTATGAAAATCATATAAATTCATAGAAAGTCACATAATTAGTCAAAATTTCACATTAATCAATTGAAAACCACTTTTCATAATTTAACATAAATATAAGTCTATTTATCATAAGTTAAGGCTAAAATTATATTATTTACTGATTATTAACTCATGATAATAAAGACTTATCACCTTCATTAATCCTCGTAATGTTATTTCTATAGAATCTCATGCATCTTTTCCTTCAAAAAATTATGAATGCATTCATGCCATAACTAAATTAAGAAATGGAAGATGTTTAGTTGACCCTTATGATAAGAATAAAGAGGAAGAGTGATGTGACTTAGTCGTTGTATAGTAAATCACGCAAATTTAAAATTTATAAAACTAAAAAATACGAATTTTTGGATATTTAGAAGTATTTATGAACAAATATATTAATTATAATTCAATAAAACTTCCAAAAATAGTGGTAATTTTTCAAGTCGATCACAGGGATGTAATATAATATCATGTAATTATTCAGAATTTTTCTCAAAAAATACTATTTTCTATAAATTTTACACTAAGAAATGAAAATGAAATATATTTAAAATTCACAAAAAAGGGAAATAAGGGTGGGGGCGTTAGGATGATGTCAGCGCCCAGCAAATGCGAATCTGACAGAAATAGAGTTCCGCCTAGTGATTCTTATGTAAGTGATTACAAATGATTTAATTGATCAAATTATGATCTATAAAAGCCGGAAGAATCGTAATTGAATGAAGCATATCTTGGTAAATTTAAATCACACAAATTATCACTAAATGAAATGAAAATTAAGTTGAAAGCAAGAAAATAGAGTTCCGGCATCACGGCGGCAATGTGTCGGTGATACACTGGAATCCTGAACGTTCAGGAGGATCGTCATGTAGTGTCCACGGCCTCGAAGGCTATCCTTAGACAAGGCCGACGTGGGCGATCTCTAGATCTCCTTGCGAAGTCTAGAGATCAATGAAATGAGTCGTTGAATCATCTCTGATGGCTGTCACCTAATGGGGCAGAAAAATGGCGACTTTGCAGCTCTCCGATAGCTATCACCTGACGAAGAGTAGCTGAATGGAGGTGAGGTGCGTGTTAGAGAGCTTCATCCTTAGGTTCGCGCAGCAAGAGAAGGCTCTTCATCACATCCGGTACGCTCTCGGGAGGTGGTGACTCGTCTCCCGGCGGATCGTCCTTGATGCAAGACAGGGCAAGAACCCTTGTACTTGATCAATAGAACTCAAAACTCGAGATGGAACAGTTGGACTGATCCAATAAGAATGTATGGACCCTAGACTCTAGTTCTGACCACCTAACCTAAGTACAGGCAAGCGTACCAATATGCACTATCAACTCAGGACAACTCGGGGAAAAACTCGACGATGGTAAGTGTGAGACCCTCTAAGTCCATGTCCGGATAAACAGTGGAACGGTCATCATGAAGTAGCCTAGGGTTACAGCTCACAAACAGTAACGAGTCTGACGTAGCATCATAAGTCACGATCTTATAACCCGTCCTATCTTGTCTACATTTTCCAGATGGTGGTGGAAATGAGCCGAGAAAACCCTTTGAAAGATAATTAAACTTAAGTAAGAAGGGGGTACGGACCTAACCTTTGGGGCTGCGTAGCCCGGCAGGTCATGCGGAGCGGACACTCGACATAAGTAGAGACGTCCAGTGAAGAGCAATGCTCAGTGTCGACAGTCGGTCCTGGTCAAGAGTCACAATAGTCGTCGTCATAAGGCGTGGCATAGTCGGCACAGGTGTGGGCCCACTGGTGGGCCAAAGGGCACGCTAGCGGGCACGCGCAGCAAGCCGCACGGCATGCCTTGGGGCACGCGGGCGGTGGCACTGGTGGGCACGCGGGCTGCAGGAGCCGGCGTGTGGGGCGCGTGCGGCAGCGGTGCTTCGGCGGGAATGCTGAGCGTCGGCGGTTGGGCGGAAGCCCAACTGTCGCCGGAAGGATCAGCCTTCTCTAGCGGTGCTGGGAAGTGGAGCAGAGGAAGGAGATGATCCCGACCGACGATACCAGGGAGGATTGAGCCCTTCTGGTCTAGGCGGCACCAGAAACGGTGCGACAGCAGCAGATCATTGGGAAACTCTGGCGGGGGCCTGTGCGGAGCTTGGACTGGATTTGGCTCGTCGGCACGGCTGCAGGATCTCTCCCGACGTTGGCGGTAGGTAGGCATTTGTCAGCGAATGGCCAGCGACTGGGCGGAACGGCGGATGGCGGCTCCAGCGAGTTTATGGTGGAGTTCCGAAGGAAGAGGGGGCAGTCAAACTAGGAGTCAATAGACTCCAGCGGAGTGCTTGGCAATGGCTCGTAGGGAGGCGAAGCAAGCCTCTTTCGTCACGACAGTATGACGGGGTTCCAGTAAAGGCAGCGGCGGTTGCAGCGACAACCACGACCATTTCGTCTGGTGATAGCGGCGATCTCACGGGCGGCAATGAAGATATCCGGCAGCGACAGTTGGTCCCAAGCGGCAGCGGGACTTCTCAAACAGCAGTGTTATGATGAACGAAGTCCTCAAAGGGTATCGACAGTCTTTCTCTCCCTCCTTCCCTCCCTATCCTAGGTCACAAAGAAGGTAACTCACAAACAATAATCTCTCACAAAATTCGGCACGCCTTCTTGAGGGGGGGTCCTACCTCCCCTTTTATAGGGCCCACAAGTGGGCTAAAGGGAGGTGGGCCCACTTGAGGCCCTCAAGCCCATAAGCCACAAAAAGGCAACAAAAGGGGTTTATTGGGCCTCTAAAAGAGAGACTCAATAAGCTCCCCTAAAAGGAGAAAGAGGAGGGCCCTCGTATAGTGCTTAAGTGGGCCTCAAATGAAGACCCACATAAGCCCCAAAAGAGGCCCAAAAGGAAAGAAACATAGGTCCTCCCCCTTGGGGTTTTAAATGGGCCTCAAAAGAGAGACCCAATAAAACCCTAAAGAAAGGGAGACACAAACAACAACACACACACATAGAATTAGGCCCGCTAACACACAAACGCAAGGCCCAACAAGTCAACGTGAAAATACAAAGAAAGATAAGGGTGAGCTCGAGCTCGTCATCGTCACAGAGGTGGAATGTCGTCGTCCCGAAGGGCTAGGCCGTGTAGCAAAAACCAAGCTCCTTCGTCTTCTCACGTCGATTGGACTGAACTCAGACTGCCAGTGTCTCTTGAGCTGATGGAGACGGGTCCCGGTTGCCATCAATCCTCTTGGGGTCGAAAGAACTCGACTCCGACGAGTTGGCAAGTGGGGAAGGCAGGGGCTCCAGTAGGTCTGGTCGTAGTCGCTCTAGGTCTGCCTCCGAAATCCAAGCATCATCCTCCGACGGGCAACCCTACCAACGTACTAGGAATCTCCGCGAAACTCCGTCCCCTATAAAGTCAATTACCTCCCAAAGAATCTCCTCGACTCACTCGTGCCAATCAAGAGGTAAAATGGGGGGAGTGGACTCCATGGCAAACTCTCTCTCAGAGAAGGGGCCAATAGATGAGGGCTCGATGTCAGATGAAAGAGGTGGGGCTTAGTGCGACGCTAGATCTACCAAGTTGGACGTGGAGTTAATCCCCCACGAAAGAGGGATGTCGACAGCATAGCATTCTCACCTATCCGGAAAAGAACACGAAACGGGCTGGCGCTATGAGTGTGAAGCTTCGTAATAGAGCCAGGAGTGTAACGCTCAGGCCTCATCCTCACCATAACCTAGTCTCTCACCTAGAAGATCTGAGGTCGACGATGCATATCGGCAGTGATGGCGAGCAGGACCCGTCTCCACCAATGCAGGAGACACCGGCAGTCCGAGTTCAGCCCAATCGACATGCGAAAATGAAGGAGCCTGGCTTTCGCTACACGGCCTAGCCCTTCGGGACGACGACATTCCACCTCCACGACGACGACAAGCTCAAGCTCACCCTTATCTTTCTTTGTATTTTCACGTTGACTTGTTGGGCCTCGCGTTTGTGTGTTAGCAGGCCCAATTCTATGTGTGTGCGTTGTTGTTTGTGTCTCCCTTTCTTTAGGGTTTTATTGGGTCTCTCTTTTTAGGCCCAATTAAAACCCTAAGGGGGGGGGACCTATGTTCCTTTCCTTTGGGCCTCTTTTGGGTCTTCATTTGAGGCCCACTTAAGCACCATATGAGGACCCTCCTCTTTCTCCTTTTAGGGGAGCTTATTGGGTTTCTCTTTTAGAGGCCCAATAAGCCCCTCTTGTAGCCTTTTTGTAGCTTATGGGCTTGAAGGCCTCAAGTGGGCCCACCTCCCCTTAGCCCACTTGTGGGCCCCATATAAGGGGAGGTAGGACCCCCCCTCAAGGAGCTCCGTATTTTTGAGAGAGATTATCGTTTTGTGAGTACCTTCTCCGTGACCTAGGATAGGGAGGGAAGGAGGGAGAGGAAGGCCGTCGATACCCCCTTCGAGGACTTCGTTCCTCGTGACGCTGCTGCCCGAGAAGTCCCGCCGCCGCCTGAGACCACTGCCGCCGCCGGCCATCTCATTGCCGCCCGGGAGTTCGCCGCCGTCACCGGACGAAACAGTCGCGGTTGCCGCTGCAACCGCCGCCGCCTCTGCTGGAACCCCGTCACGCCGTCGTGACGAAAGGGGCTCGCTTCGCCTCCCTACGAGCCGTCGCCGAGCACTCCGCCGGAGTCTCTCGACTCCTGGTTCGACTGCCGCCTCTTCCTCCGGAACTCCACCATAAACTCGCCGGAGCCGCCCTCCGCCGCTCCGCCCAGTCGCTGGCCGTTCGCCGACGAACGCCTACCTGCCGCCGACGTCGGGAGAGACCCTGCAGCCGTGTCGACGAGTCAGAACCAGTCCCAGCTCCTCACAGGCCCCCGCCGGAGTTTCCTGACGCTCCGCCGCCGTCGCGCCGTTTCCGGCGCTGCTTAGACCAGGAGAGCTCAACCCTCCCTGGTATCGTCGGCCAGATCGTCTCCTCTCTGCTCCGCTTCCCGGCGCCGCCAGAGAAGGCCGATCCTTCCGGCGACGGTTGGGTTTCCGCCTCAACCGCCGACGCTCGGCCTTCCCGCAAAAGCGCCGCCGACGCTCGGCCTTCCCGCCGAAGCGCCGCCGACGCTCGGCCTTCCCGCCGAAGCCCCGCCGACGCTCGGCCTTCCCGCCGAAGCGCCGCCGACGCTCGGCCTTCCCGCCGAAGCGCCGCCGACGCTCGGCCTTCCCGCCGAAGCGCCGCCGACGCTCGGCCTTCCCGCCGAAGCGCCGCCGACGCTCGGCCTTCCCGTCGAAGCGCCGCCGACGCTCGGCCTTCCCGTCGAAGCGCCGCCGACGCTCGGCCTTCCCGTCGAAGCGCCGCCGACGCTCGGCCTTCCCGTCGAAGCGCCGCTGACGCTCGGCCTTCCCGCTGAAGCGCTGCCGCCGCGCGCGCCCACCCGGCGCCGCCGCCCGCGTGCCCTAAGGCCGCCGCGCGGCTTGCCTCACGCGCCCGCTAGCGTGCCCTTCGGCCCACCAGTGGACCCACGCCCGGTAGCATGCCCTTCGGCCCACCAGCGGGCCCACGCCCGCGCCGACCGTGCCACGCCTTACGACGACGGCTTCTGCAACTCTCGACCAGGACCGACCGTCGATGCTGAGCATCGCACTTCACCGGACGTCTCTGCCTTCGTCGAATCTCCGTTCCATCATGACCCGCTGGGCTACGCAGCCCCGAAGGTTAGCTCCGTACCCCTTCCTCTTAAGTTTCATTATCTCTCAAAGGGTTTTCTCGGCTCGTCTCCACCGCCATCAAGAGAACGTAGATAGGATAGGATGGTTATCGGATCGTGACTTCCGACGTTGAACCAGATTCGTCGCTATTCGTGAGCTGCAGCCCTAGGCTACCTCACGACGACTGTTCTACTGTCTGTCCGGACGTGGAGTGAGAGGGCCTCACAATTAACTTCATCGAGTGTTTTCTTAGGTTGTCTTGGGTTGATCGTGCAAATTGGTATGCTTGCTTGTACTTAGGTTACGTGGTCAGACCTAGAGTCTAGGGTCCATACATTCTCATTGGATCGGTCCGACTGCCCCTTCCTAGGTCTTGAGTTTCATTGATCAGGTACAAGGGTTCTCGCCCTGTCCTGTATCAAATTGGTATTAGAGCCAGGTTAGGTTACCACCAAACCTTGGTCCCCTGAGGAATTACTGAGCTTCCATACCCCTAGTCGACCATTCATATAGGATTACATTGGCATTTAGGCACCCTTAGGACCTAGCCATGGTAGAGACACGTTCAGCTAGAGCTCAATGAGGTTCACCATTATCACAACACTCGTGCGAGGCCTCAAATCCCGCTACTCCCCGAGTAGCTAGAGTCGTCACGAGTCCACCTTCTCCGTCGAGACCGACAAATTTGATACCAGACCCCTCCCAACCCCAGGAGACTCCGAGCCCTATGTCGGCCGGAGAGGCATCAAGGTGGCCCCAGCCGCCCGCGGCTACGAGCCACAGAGCTAGGAAGGAATCTGTGCCCTACTATCCACCGAGGAGTACCAGGGGTCGTGGCAGAGGTGGCCGATGGCAACCTTCGCCCCAGTACCCTTTGAGGGATGGAGTGCACTCCCTCCCATAAGATGTCATCTATAGCATGACCCAGGCTATTGAGCGTCTGGAGCGAGCTACCTTGGTAGCCACAGCTCATGGTCTACTGCCACTAGGCACAAGGGTTCTCGCCCTGTCCTGCATTAGACAGCCTGCTTGTGCAATGCATTCTGACTCTGTATCCTATCGTGGATGTCTTGATGTAAATGACTAACATGCTGGGCGAATGTGACACCATCCTCGGAAACTCTAACTTGAGGGTCTAGGGGTACTAGATCTAGGGGCTTGCGGGGTGCTAAGTCGTGTGCAATCTTAAAGGGGCTCATGCCAATGGTACAGTTGGTCGAGAAGTTATAGGCAAACTGGCGTGTGATATGATCAGATCCCAGGTGGTCAAGCTCTCGCCAACTAATGACCGAAGCAAATTCCCTAAGCTACGATTGACGACCTCAGTCTGGCCGTCAGTCTGTGGATGGTAAGCAGTGGAGAACTTGAGCTTAGTCCCAAGTAAGCTCCAAAGAGTCCTCCAGAAGTGGCTGGTAAACCGTACGTCATGGTTTGAGACTATGGAGTTAGGTAGTCCATGAAGGCGCACAATCTCTCTACAATAGAGGCTAGCGACCTTGGAGGCTTCAGAGGTTTTCAAACATGGCACGAAGTGTGCCATCTTTGAAAACCTATCAATGACCACCATGATCAAGTCATGTCATCGTGTAGTGCGTGGGAGTCCCAAAACAAAGTCCATGCTGATGTCGTCCCATGGGCGGGTGGCATTAAAAGTGACGTGTAGAGTCCAGCATTCTTCTTTACCTACTTGGCGAGTGCACACACTTGACACTGAGCGACAATATTCCCTACATCGCGCTTGAGGGTCGGCCAGTAGAATTGGTACTCGATCGCTGCAATGGTCTTATTGCGACCAAAATGACTTAATAGACCTGCGTGACATTCGTAAGTGAGGAAGTCACGGAGGGATGTGTGTGGAATGTACAGTCTTCTCCTAAAGAACAGACATCCGTTGACCAAAAGGAAGTCCTTATGATCTTGGGATGGACCATTTGAAAGTGCTCATAGAATGTGGCCGAAGTTCGGGCAATCTGCGTAAGAATCTGGTAGGGACTCAAATCTTGTCACCTAAACCTTCATGAGGTTCAGCAAGTTGACTCGTCGGCTGAGGTTGTCTGCCATCACGTTCTCCTTGCCCTTCTCGTGGCGAAGGACGAAGGTGAAGTTCTACAAGTACTCGACACATCATCCGTGTCGATCGCTCAGCTTCCGCTAAGAGTGCAGATACTTCAAGGCCTCATGGTCTGAGAAGAGCACAAACTCTTTATAAAGGAGGTAATGGTGCTAGTGCTTGAGAGCTTGAATGACAGTGTAAAACTCACAATCGTAAGTGGAGTATCTAAGCCTCACGTCATTTAGCTTCTCACTGAAGTACTCTATGGGATGGCCTTCCTAGTTAAGGACACCCCCAATATAGATGCCCAAGGCGTCACAGGCGACCTCAAATACCTTGCCAAAGTTCAGTAGGCAAAGTATAGATGCTTGAGTGATAAGAACCGTCACCCGATCGAAGGCCTATTTAGTTGCCTCTCTCCAAAGGAAGGTCTCCTTCTTCAGGCAATCAATAAGCGGAGTGGTAACGGAACTAAAGTCCCGAATGAAACGATGGTAGAACGTTGCTAGTCCAATGAAGCTCCGAATGTCATGCATGCTGCCTAGTCGTGGCCAGGTGACTATCTCGTGGACCTTTTTCGGGGTCTGCGGAAACTCCTTTCTCAGAGATGAAAAAATCGAGGAACATAACCTCGGAAGTGAAGAAACTACACTTCTTAGGATGGGCATAAAGCTTCTCCTATCAAAGTGCCTCAAACACTTGTCGTAAGTGCTGGAGGTGGGAGTCTTGGGTACCATTGTAGACCAAGATGTCGTCAAAGTATACTACGATGAACTTGCCAATGAATGGGCGTAAAACCTCGTTCATTAGCCTCTAAAACATACTGGGCATGTTAGAGAGGCCAAATGGCATGACCTTCCACTTGTACAGGCCCTCCTTGATCTTGAAGGCGGTCTTCCACTCGTCCCCTAGGCGTATCCTGACTTGATGATAACCACTGCATAGATCTATCTTTGAAAAGATAGTGGCTCTTGTCATCATATCGAATAAGTCTTGTAATTGCAGGATCGGAAAATAGTATTTATTCGTTATCCTATTGATCGTGTGATTGTTGAAGCACATGCGCCAAGAGTCATCCTTCTTCAGCGCTAGTAATGTAGGCACAGCACAGGGACTAAAGCTCGGCTAGATGAGTCCCTTGTCTAAAAGCTCCTGTACCTATCGGGTAAGCTCCTCGTACTTGGCCGGCTCCATGTGATAGTGCGGCAGGTTTGGGAATGATGCTTTGGGAACCAAGTCGATATCATGCTGAATGTGCCTCAATGGAGGTAGCTCTCTAGGAAGCTCCTTTGAGAGTACGTCGGCGTACTCTGATAATATACCTTCGACTTCTAGAGAAGGCGGGGTAAGGGTTGTGTCGTCTCACGTATCCAAAGTGAGAGCAAAGCACGTCAGGGATCCATCTATGTCCAACGTGAACTTGTGCTGAAAGGTAGGTCACTTCATCACGATTAACCCAATACGTGACTTAGGGTCACGCTTCGGTGGGGGCTTGTTGGTATACAGATACCAAACAAGTCGGCAATCTCGATACATGAAAGAGCAAGTGTTTGCTCTTCCCATGAGTTGGACGTCATAGTCAAACAACTAGGGTCTTCCACATATGATGCTGTCAAATTTCATCGGAAGGACATCACACAAGATGTGCTCATCATAGGTGCTCACCCTAAGTGGAATCTGGCACTGTCAACAAATGGGTAGTGCAGTGGTGTCTATCCACGATACGTCGTAAGGGGCTGGATGGCTAATAGCACTCAGCCCTACCCTCTACAAGACCTGGTCTGACACGGCATTGACGCAATTACCGCTATCCACGATCACCTTGCATGTGTGTCCGTTGATGTTCACATAAGTGTAGAAGATCTACATGTAAAATGAGTCGTCTGTCGTAGGCGAAGATGTGGGCATAGTCGTCCTCAGTGCCGATGTGATCTCTCTAGCTGCTGTGGTGTCTGGCTGTGGTGTAGGAACCACGTCTCGAGATGGATGCTGGACAGCGATACTGACCAGTCCCTTCAATGAAGTGCTCGTCGATGAGGCAGCGAGAGAGGCAGCCTCGACTGCGGGTACGGTGGCTGGCCGGATCTGGATGTAGCCAATCAAATCAGGAGTGTCATCACACTCCTTGGCCAAACCCTCATCAATAATGTAGACATCATCGCCTATGGGGACGTCATTCTCGTGTGAATCGCTACCCAATCTATGAGGAGATTCGAAGATGGGCATTGGCTCATCCGATGCCCCTTACCCTTACACTTGAAACAAGTGATAAGGGCTTGGAACGCAGCCGTAGCATGGTCGGATGCGTCGGCTGGTGGCGGATGTGGGGGTGGTGTAGACCCTACTAATGTCGTTGGTGTAATCCGTCCGTTCCCTATGCTAGCACGCATCGGTGCTGTCGTCGGTGTCTATGCAGATCGCGTGGACACAGTCTTCGTGGTGATCAGAGGTGGGGTGAACTGTGTGTCCTTGGCGGGTTCCTCCATATGCTCTACTATGCGGTAGGGCTCGCGATGCTCCTGATATGCCTGTGTAACAAGTGGTGCGGTCGGTGGTGCGACCAGATACGTGACTGGTAGTGGAGCCGGTGGCGGTGGGCCATGAGCTGTGGCTACAAAGGTAGCTCATTCCAGACACTTTGGTCATGCTACACATGACATCATCTGGGAGGGAGCACGCTCCATCCTTGAAGGGTACTAGGGTGAAGGTTGCCATCGGCCACCTCTGCCATGACCCTTAGTACTCTTCGGTGGATAGTAAAGCGTGGATTCCTTCCCAGCTCGGCGGCTTGTAGCCATGGGTGGCTGGGGCCGCCTTGATGCCTCTCTGGCCGACATAGGGCTCGAAGTCTCCCGAGGTTGAGAGGGGTCTGGTACTGAATCCGTCGGTCTCAACGGAGATGGTGGACTCGTGTCCACTCTAGCTACTCGGGGAGTAGCAAGATCTGAGGCCTTGCGCGAGTGCCGTGGCGATGGTGAACCTCCTCGAGCTCTGACTGAGCGTGTCTCTACCATGGCTGGGTCTTATAGGTGCCTAAATGCCAATGCAATCCTATATGAATGGTCTACTAGTGGTATGGAAGCTCGGTGAGCGTCCTCAGGGGACTGAGGTTAGGTGATAACCTAACCTGGCTCTGATTCCAATTTGATGCCGAACAGGATGAGAACCCTTGTACCTGATCAATGAAACTTAAGACCCGGGATGGGGTAGTCGAACCTATCCGATAAGAATGTATGGACCCTAGACTCTAGTTCTGACCACCTAACCTAAGTACAGGCAGGCGTACCAATATACACTATCAACCCAGGACAATTCAGGGAAAAACTCGACAATGGTAAGTGTGAGACCCTCTAGGTCTACTCCCAGACAAACAACAAAACGCAACGTCAGTCGTCATGATCCTATAACCCGTCCTATCATGTCTAAGAAGGGGGTACGGAGCTAACCTTTGGGGCTACGTAGCTTGGTAGGTCGTGACAGAGTGGAGACTCAACGTAAGTAGAGACGTCCGGGTGGATGGGGTAGGCACGCGAGCGGCAGCGTTGGGTGGGTGCGCGGGCTGCAAGAGCTGGCGCGTGGGGCGCACGTGGCGGCGGCGCTTCGGTGGGAATGCCGAGCGTCGGTGGTTGGGCAGAAGCCCAACCGTCACCGGAAGGATCAGCCTTCTCTAGCGGCGCTGGGAAGTGGAGCAGAGGAAGGCTTGAGCCCTCATGGTCTAGGTGGCGTCGGAAACGGCGCGATGGTGGTGGATCGTCAGGAAACTCCGACGGGGGCCTGTGCGGAGCTTGGACTGGATCTGGCTCGTCGACATGGCTGCAGGGTCACTCCCAACATCGGCGGCAGGTAGGCATTCGTCGGCGAACGGCCAATGACTGGGCGGAGCGGCGGAGGGCAGCTCCGGCGAGTTTATGGTGGAGTTCCAAAGGAAGTGGGGGCAGTCAAACTAGGAGTCAATAGACTCTGACAAAGTGCTCAGCAACAGCTCGTAGGGAGGCGAAGCAAGCCCCTTTCGTCACGACAGCATGACGAGGTTCCAGTAGAGGTGGCGGCAGTTACAGTGGCAATCGCGACCATTTCATCTGGTGACGGCGGCGATCTCACGGGTGGCAATGAAGATGTCCGGCGGTGGCAGTTGGTCTCAGGCGGTGACAAGACTTCTCAGACAGCAGCGTCACGATGAACGAAGTCTTCAAAGGGTATTGACAGCCTTCCTCTCCCTCCTTCCCTCCCTATCCTAGGTCACAAAGAAGGTAACTCACAAACGATAATCTCTCACAAAATTTGGTGCGCCTTCTTGAGGGGGGGTCTTACCTCCCCTTATATAGGTCCCACAAGTGGGCTAAGGGGAGGTGGGCCCACTTGAGGCCCTCAAACCCATAAGCCACAAAAAGGTAACAAAAGGGGCTTATTGGGCCTCTAAAAGAGAGACCCAATAAGCTCCCCTAAAAGGAGAAAGAGGAGGGCCCTCATATGGTGCTTAAGTGGGCCTCAAATGAAGACCCATATAAGCCCCAAAAGAGGCCCAAAAGGAAAGACACATAGGTGCCTCCCCCTTAGGGTTTTAATTGGGCCTCAAAAGAGAGACCCAATAAAACCCTAAAGAAAGGGAGACACAAACAACAACACACACACATAGAATTGGGACTACTAACACACAAACACAAGGCCCAACAAGTCAACGTGAAAATACAAAGAAAGATAAGGGTGAGCTCGAGTTCATCGTCGTTGCGGAAGTGGAATGTCGTCGTCCCGAAGGGCTAGGCCATGTAGTGAAAGCCAGGCTCCTTCGTCTTTGCGTGTCGATTGGGCTGAACTCGGACTGCCGGTGTCTCTTGAGCTGATGGAGACGGGTCCCGCTCGCCATCAGTGAGATACTTTAATCTTCTCGAGAGTTAGACCCCTCTAATGGACGGTTAAGATTAATAATTGACTATTTTGGTAGAGGGCTCAGATCATTGAATAAGGGTGGCGCTCTAATCTTTCTCTTAATCTCATCTTAAAATGCCCTAAGATGGACGGCCTAGATCTTATTTAATGATCTAAAGAAAGGGAGACACAAATAACAACACACACATAGAATTGGGCCTGCTAACACACAAACGCAAGGCCCAACAAGTCAATGTGAAAATACAAAGAAAGATAAGAGTTCGTCGTCGTCACGGAGGTGGAATGTCGTCACCCCGAAGGGCTAGGCCGTGTAGTGAAAGCCAGGCTCCTTCGTCTTCGCATATTGATTGGGCTGAACTCGGACTGCCAGTGTCTCATGAGCTGATGGAGATGGGTCCTGCTCGCCATCAATCCTCTTCTTGATGACGGCTTATTTGTTGATCAATCAGAGATGCTTTACTTGATAGATTTGTGATCCTTTTATCGCAAATCATTCAGCAATTTTAGTAATAATATTCTGCAAATTGCATTGACAAGATTTTCGTCAATGATCCAGCAATTCTAGTGGCTTAATCCTTCACCAACAATCTATAAGAAAGTCACAATAATCAGATAAAAAATATGAGTTTTGGCTCTAGAAGGATTCAAATCTATGCCGGTTGCCTACCTACATGAGAGAGATTGACATAAGTACTCCAATACCTTTATCAAATGATGTCATCATGGTATATCATTATTATAAATAAGGGGTATTATAGGTATTAAAATCTTTGAAACCTTTCTAGGGAAGGTGTGACACAAGTTTAGTCTCACATCCCTTGTGCGTCGAAGTTTCAGGTAAATATATAGTAATATTATATTTACAAGTAAGTCACTTTCTCCCGCGTGTATGACTAGTCCTTGTCCCACAGTTGGCTTGTCACCGATGACGTGGAAGGGGAGTGGCACACATGAGCCGCCATTGGTCCTAGTCGCTCGAGCCCCTACTCATGGCTCCTCCTCGACTGCGCTTCTAAGTCGCTTGCGGGCCTGACTGGCTGGCAAGTGTCCCCCATTTTGCTATATTTTTATTTTTATTTCTTTTTCTTCATTTATCTCAAAGTAAGACTATAAAAATCATATAAATTTCTATAAAATCACATAATTAGCTAATAATTCATGTTAATCAACTGAAAACTATTTTTCACACTTTAACACAAATATAAGTCTATTTATCATGAGTTAAGGCCAAAACTATATTATTTACTAATTATTAACTCATGATAATGAAGACTTATCAGAGAGCAAGAGAAAACCTTAGAGAAAGAAGAGGAAAAAGTAGAGTAGAAAGAAAGAGAACCAACTTTAGAAAAATATCAGCTACTTATTCTTTTCTAAGAAGCTTTAAAATCTACCAAACCTCCCATCCAAAATAGTAAACTCTTTGAGACCTTTAAAGAGACCACAATAACCATTCTCTTAGAAGAAGCAATCAAACATATTCCTTCATTCTCAAAATATATTAAGAAACTTTGTACTCCCAATAGGAAACCCAAGAGAGTCAAATTGTCTGAAAGTGTTAGTTCTATCATATTAAACCAAATTCTAGAAGAAAAAAAAGATTCAAGTGTACCCTTAATTACTTTTGACATTGGAGGAATGCATTTTTCTAGATCTTTATTAGATTCTGGTGTTAGTGTCAATCTCATACCAAAAGTTTTATATGATAAATTTAAATTTGAAAATCTAGAACCAGTCCTCTTAGAATTACAACTTGCAGATGGATCTATTAAGCAACCATATGGTGTGTTGGAAGATGTAATAATTAAGGTAAAACATTGTACATTTCTTGTTGATTTTATTTGGCTAATATGAAAATACCTGATAATTGGAGTAGAGCACCAATAATTTTAGGGAGACCTTTTTTAGCCACTGTCAAAGCCATAACGGATTGAAAAAAGGGATAGTAGTATTAAGGGTAGGAGAGGAAAAGGTCAAACTAAATATTTTGAGATTAATGAAATATCCTAGTGTTAGCCATGAAGAAGTTGGCATTTGTGATGTCTTTGATGAAGATGATGAGCCAGGAGAAAATTATTTCGAAATTTGTAGAGTAGAACAAAAAAATGAACTATTGAAACCTCTAGAACCCTTTGCTGCCCTAAATTCAGACCTAAAACCTTTACCCTCTCTATTAAAATATGTATTTTTAGGCCCTAAAAATACCTTACATGTTATTATATCATCAAGCCTTACATTTGAATAAGAGGAAAAACTCATGCATGTATTGAAAGAAAATAGGGCAACAATAGAATGGTCATTTGATGATATAAAATGGGTACCTCCTAAGATGTGTGAGCATAGGATATTTATAAAAGAAGGCTCTAAGCCATCAAGAGAAAATTAAAGGTACTTAAATCCTCATATGCTAGAAGTGTTAAAGAAAGAAATATTGAAATGGCTTAAAGTGGATGTGATTTATGCAATCTCAGATAGTTCTTGGGTAAGTCCAAGCCACATGGTATCAAAGAACACCGGCATAACAATGAAAAAAATGATAAAGGAGAAGAAGTGCAAACTAGATTAGCCACCAGCTGGAGAGTATGTATAGACTATAGGAAACTAAATCTAGTAACTAAAAAAGATCATTATCCCTTGCCTTTTACCAATCAGATTTTAGAAAAATTAGCCGACCAAAATTATTTCTATTTTCTTAATAGTTATTCAGGGTATAATCAAATTAATATCCATGCGGATGATCAAGAGAAGACTACTTTTACATGTCCAATAAGAACATTTGCTTTTAAACGAATGCCATTTAGTCTTTGTAATGCTTATGCTATGTTTCAAAGATGTATGAATGCCATGTTTACTGAATTAGTAGGCGATGGATAAGAAATTTTCATAAATAATTTTTCAATTTTTAGTACATCATTTGATATGTGTTTATTTAATCTAACGCAGGTTCTACAAATATGTATCCAAAATAATTTTGTATTAAGTTAGGAAAAATCTCATTTCATAATGCAGGAAGGAATAGTGTTAGGACATCGAGTTAGCAAGCATGGGCTGGAGGTAGACAAGGCCAAAATCGAAGTGATCAAGCACCTACCTTTTCCCAGCAATTTAAAACAGCTTAGAGGGTTCCTTGGCCTTGCAAACTTCTATAAGAAATTCATTAAAAAATTTACAAAGATTTCTAAACCCTTAACTAATCTCTTGTCCAAAGATGTCGATTTTATTATTGATGGTGATGCTAGGATTGTTTTTAATCAAATTAAAGATGCACTCATTCAAGCTCCTATTTTATAGGCCCCTAATTAGAGCTTATCCTTTGAGCTAATGTGTGATACATCGAATTTTGCAGTGAGAGCAATCCTAGGCCAAAGAATCGATAAGAAGTTGGTGGCCATCTATTATGCTAGGAAGACCTTGGTGGATGCTCAAGAAAATTATTCAACTACTGAAAAAGAATTACTAGTCCTTGTTTTTACTTTATAAAAGTTTAGGTCTTACTTATTAGGTAGTAAGATTGTTATTTTTTCTTATCATACAGCTTTAAAAATTTTACTTAGAAAGAAAGAGGCTAAACTTAGGCTTATTAGGTGGATACTTTTGTTACGAAAATTTGATATTGAGATTAGGGATAGGAAGGGAAGTGAAATTGTAGTGGCTGATCATTTATCAAGGATGATTGTAGAGGACTCACAGCCCATTAGTGATTTCTTTCTCGATGAATATATTTTAAGAGTTCAAGCTAGGAAAATTCCTTGGTATGCACATATAGTGAATTATCTTGCTATAAGAATGTTGTCTTTAAATTAGGACTATAATGAGAGGAAAAAATTCTTCAAAATATTATCACATTATTGGTGGGAAGAACCTGAATTATTTTATTTAGGAGTTGATCAGATTTGAGGAGATGTGTGACAAAGGAAGAACAAGAAAAAAAATTAGAGTTTTGTCATTCATCACCATGTGGAGGTCATTATTCTTCTAAAATTACAATTTTAAAAGTCTTACAATGCAGGTTTTATTGGCCAACTTTATTTAGAGATTCTTATGATTTTTGTTTAAGGTGTTTAAGATGTCAAGCAACCATTAATTTGAGTAAGAAAGATCATATGTCCCTTAAGCTAATTTTAGAAGTAAATATATTTGATTTATGTGGAATTGATTTCATGCGGCCTTTCTCAAATTCAGAGAGATATGAATATATTTTGATGGCAGTAGATTATGTGTCTCATTGAGTAGAAGTAATTCCCACTAGAACTAATGATGAAAATGCGGTAGTTAAATTTATAGAACAGCATATTTTCTTAAGGTTTGGATGTCCTAGAACCATCATTAGTGATGGAGGATCACATTTTAATAATTATCAATTTAAGACCCTATTGAAAAGATATAGAGTTCATCATAAGATAACTACACCTTATCACCCACAAGCCAATGGACAAGTAGATGTAATAGAGAGATTAAAAAAATTCTGTAAAAAGTTTGTAGGCTTGATGGAAAAGATTGGTCTAGAAGATTATATGATGTTCTATGAGCATATAAGACAGTATATAAAACTCCTTTAGGCATGTCACCATATAGATTAATTTTTGGTAAAGCATGTTATCTTCTCATAGAGCTAAAGCATAGAGCATATTGGGTAATTAAAAAATTAAATTTATCTCTTGATGATGTTGGAAAGAAACGATTACTTGAATTACATGAATTAAATGAGATTCAAAATGAGGCATATGAGAATTCTAAGATTTATACAGCTAAAATAAAAGTATTTCATGACAAATAATTAAGAAGAAGAGAATTCAAAGAAAATCAAGAAACTATAATTTTATAATTCGAGATTCAAGCTCTTTTCTAGTAAGTTAAAATCTAGATGGGATGGTCCATTTATTATTATTAAAGTCTTTGAATGTAGTGCTGTATTAATTGAGGATCTAAAAACAAGGCAACAAATAAAAGTGAATGGACAAAGAATGAAACCTTATGTAGAAAATGATTCACTTACTCCATCAATCTCAATCAATTTTAATAAGTCATTCTATGAAATTAATGATTTTCTTAACTCCACTGCACAAGTCTAGTAGTTACTCTCTTTTTAATTTTTATTTTAGTATTTTTCTTTCATGTGTGCTTTTTTTTGTGTTTGTGTTTTCTTTTCTATGTAGGAAGGCCTCGAAATCTCCATGATCTTGAGTTGCTGAGAGAAAGGTTTTTAATTTTACATGTGACTGATGCATATTATTTTTTCTACTAAGTGGAGGGTATTTACTCATAAAAATATTTTCAAGGGTTATCAACCCCATTTACTTAGAAATCTTGGAATTTAGGGCATACAAGTTAGGCTATTATAGTGGATTGGGATCAACTCGGAATGACACAACCATAGGACCTAGATCAACTATGAGGATTTTTATATCATAGATGACCTCCTATGAGTGGGATATCTAATGAGCATCAAAGGAATATGAGAAATCAAATGGTTGAAATACTATTGATGTGAATTGAAGAGAATTGACTAATAGGAAATTTAGACCCCTACCATATGTTAGCCAATCCTACTTGGTGTATGGATTCTCATTGATCAAAAAAATTCTTTTGGGAATAGTAGAAGGACATTGAATCTTAGGTACAAAATGATATCCATACATTTTCTATCCATTATATATTATTCAGTCTCTATATCTTATCCAACCATACCATTTTATCCCTTTATAAGACCCCAATTTACCCTTTAGATTTCCACAATTATGTCACCTTCTTTTCACTCATTTTTCTTACCTACTCATGAAGATTGTTACCCCAAATACCACTTATTCTTTACATGTGTCATTTATTTTTCTTCATACTCATCTTTCTCAATATTCCTTTGTCATCTTCTAAGTTATATATATTTGAGTTAAGATTTTTGTTCATCAAAAAAAAAAAAAGAATGAAAAGAATAGAGGAAAGAAAAATTCATTAAAGAGTAGAGATCAGTGGGAAATTCTTTTGTCTACTTATTTCATGTTCTCAAATAGAGCCATTGATTATGTAACTTATCATTGTCACTGCATTAAACCATACTCTTCAACCCATGACCTACCTTATTAGTGTATTATCTCTCCATTGTCTCTATTTATCTACCTTTCTTGTATCTCATCTTTTTATCTACTTTCATTCTGTACCACAAAGAGAAGATGTCTTTGCACTGATTTTCTTAAAAGGAATAAAGGTTAAAGAGGATTCCTAAACACCAAGTAGCCACCATATACGAGAGAGAGAGATATCCATTTAAAGAGAGTTAAGATTAGACACATTATTGAAAGGTGAGAATCTTTTTATGTCTATAGTATCATACCTAGAGATATGCTCATGGCTCTTTCCAAAAACTCTTAAAAAGTTGACCAAGATGATAGAATCTAGACTTCCATGAGTTGTGATCATATGCCGAGGTGTGATCAATACTTTGAACACTTTTTGTCTTCATATTTCAAGATTGAAAAGTGAAAGAATAATCTGAGGAGAACTTAAAGAAAATTTCTAAGAGACTAGCAATGAGTAAAGTGTGGGGTATTTGATAATTATAAATTAGTAGTTACATCTATGTATTAATATCTTATATATAGATGCTAATTAATAGATAGATAATACAATTATACATGTGTTACCAACTCTTTATGACATTCATAATATTTTATTATTTAAGTCCTAATATATATTATTATATTTATTTTATTTATATTATGAAACTAACCCCACTTGACTTTTATGAAGTCAAGTGATGATTTTCTCACATTTTCTTAATAATTATTTGATTACAAAGACTTTGGTAAACTCTTATTATGAGTTAGAAGTAATGAAAGAAGCCTAATCTTTCAGCCTAATGAAAAGCCCAAATCTTATAGAAATGATCGGCTTAATATATTTATGAGCCCAAGAGACGGTGTCACTTTGACCTAGCCCATTTAGACTTAAAAGGGCTATTAAGAAATAAGATCTAGGCCGTCCATCTTAGGGCATTTTAAGATGAGATTAAGAGAAAGATTAGAGCGCCACCCTTATTCAATGATCTGAGCCCTCTACCAAAATAGTCAATTATTAATCTTAACCGTCCATTAGAGGGGTCTAACTCTCGAGAAGATTAAGGTATCTCACTGATGGCGAGCGGGACCCGTCTCCATCAGCTCAAGAGACACCGGCAGTCCGAGTTCAGCCCAATCGACACACAAAGACGAAGGAGCCTGGCTTTCACTACATGGCCTAGCCCTTTGGGACGACGACATTCCACTTCTGCAATGACGATGAACTCGAGCTCACCCTTATCTTTCTTTGTATTTTCACGTTGACTTGTTGGGCCTTGTGTTTGTGTGTTAGCAGTCCCAATTCTATGTGTGTGTGTTGTTGTTTGTGTCTCCCTTTCTTTAGGGTTTTATTGGGTCTCTCTTTTGAGGCCCAATTAAAACCCTAAGGGGGAGGCACCTATGTGTCTTTCCTTTTGGGCCTCTTTTGGGGCTTATATGGGTCTTCATTTGAGGCCCACTTAAGCACCATATGAGGGCCCTCCTCTTTCTCCTTTCAGGGGAGCTTATTGGGTCTCTCTTTTAGAGGCCCAATAAGCCCCTCTTGTAGCCTTTTGTGGCTTATGGGCTTGAAGGCCTCAAGTGGGCCCACCTCCCCTTAGCCCACTTGTGGGCCCCATATAAGGGGAGGTTGGACCCCCCTCAAGGAGCTCCGTATTTTTGATAGAGATTATCGTTTTGTGAGTACCTTCTCCGTGATCTAGGATAAGGAGGGAAGGAGGAAGAGGAAGGCCGTCGATACCCCCTTCGAGGACTTCGTTCCTCGTGACCCTGCTGCCCGAGAAGTCCCGCCGCCGCCTGAGACCACTGCCGCCGCCGGACATCTTCATTGCCGCCCGGGAGTTCGCCGCCGTCACCGGACGAAACGGTCGCGGTTGCCGCTGCAGCCGCCGCCGCCTGAGACCACTGCCGCCGCCGGACATCTTCATTGCCGCCGGGGAGTTCGCCACCGTCACCGGACGAAACGGTCGCGGTTGCCGCTGCAGCCGCCGTCGCCTCTGCTGGAACCCCGTCACGCCGTCGTGATGAAAGGGGCTCGCTTCGCTTCCCTACGAGCCGTCGCCGAGCACTCCGCCGGAGTCTCTCGACTCCTGGTTCGACTGCCGCCTCTTCCTTCGGAACTCCACCCCAAACTCGCCGGGGCCGCCCTCCGCCGCTCCGCCCAGTCGCTGGCCGTTCGCCGACGAACGCCAACCTGCCGCCGACGTCGGGAGAGACCCTGCAGCCGTGCCGACGAGCCAGAACCAGTCCAAGCTCCTCACAGACCCCGCCGGAGTTTCCCGACGCCCCGCCGCCGTCGCGCCGTTTCCGGCGCCGCTTAGACCAGGAGAGCTCAACCCTCCCTGGTATCGTCGGCCGGATCGTCTCCTTCCTCTGCGCCGCTGACGCTCGGCATTCCTGCCGAAGCGCCGCTGACGCTCGGCCTTCCCGCCGAACGCCGACGCTCGGCATTCCCGCCGAAGCGACGCTGACGCTTGGCATTCCTGCCGAAGCGCCGCAGACGCTCGGCCTTCCCGCCGAAGCGCTGCCGCCGCGCGCGCCCCGCGCGCCGGCTCCTGCGGCCCGCGCGCCCACCCGGCGCCACTGCCCGCTTGCCCTAGAACACGCCGCGCGGCTTGCCGCGCGCGCCCGCTAGCGTTCCCTTCGGCCCACCTGCAGGCCCACGCCCGCTAGCATGCCCTTCGGCCCACCTGCAGGCCCACGCCCACGCCCATGCCCACGCCAACTGTGCCACGCTCTAAGACGACGACTTCCGCGACTCTCGACCAGGACCGACCATCGACGCTGAGCATTGCTCTTCACCGAACGTCTCTGCCTTCATCGAATCTCCGCTCCGTCATGACCCGCCGAGCTACGCAGCCCTGAAAGTTAGCTCCGTACCCCTTCCTCTTAAGTTTAATTATCTCTCGAAGGGTTTTCTCGGCTCGTCTCTACCGTCATCAGGAGAACGTAGACAAGATATGACGGTTATCAGATCGTGACTTCCGATGCTACGCCAAATTCGTCACCGTTCGTGACCTGCAACCCTAGGCTACCTCACGATGACCGTTCTGCCGTCTATCCAGACGTCGACCGAGAGGGCCTCACTTTACCATCGTCAAGTGTTTCCCTAGGTTGTCTTGGGTTGATAGTACATATTGGTACGCCTATCTGTACTTAGGTTACGTGGTCAGACCTAGAGTCTAGGGTCTAGACATTCTTATTAGATCAGTCCTACTGCCCCATCCTGGGTCTCAAGTTTCATTGATCAAGTACAAGGGTTCTTGCCCCGTCCTATATCACTCACCTTCTTTTTAGAGGACACTTTTTGACTCTCTTTCTAACAATTCCTAGCCAAAAGAAATAGGAGAGAAATCAAGACTTGATCAATAGCATTCTCGTGCCCAAAATTATTGTGAAGAAGAGATTACTTGAAGCGCATCAAGATCATCATAGATCGAGCATCACTCAGCTTAGGATTGAGGTACAACAAGGTTTGTGCAAGATTCAAATTTAGGGCGTCCTTGTAATCCTCTCCATAGATAGATTAACTTTTAATTCAAACTAGTTTTATCATTTATTCTATCACTCTAGTGTGTTAGATCCATTCTCATCTTTGTCACGCTTTCCATAACTCTTGTTTTCACCTTTTTTACATTTAATTTCACCCTCCACAATTATATATATATATATATATTCAATATAAGAAATAAAATAAGTAGAATTCCTACTTTCATTACCCATGCTCCTTGAGGATCGACCTTTACTTATACTAAATAGAAGAGTAAGGTCTTATAAATATTATTTACATGAACTTAGTTGCATTATGACGATGTATTTAACCTTCAATTTGAATTCATCACCCCTCTTACTGTCCATATGTCTTCCTTACATCTTGTTAGTGACTTTGAGTTGATGCTCATCCTTTGTAGAATCTAAGCCAACGAGTGTGGGAGTTATGATGATTTGTCATTTTTATGTGATAAGTAACACTTGATAAATATATTTGATGTATTAATTCGTACTAAATGACATAAATTAAATAAAAAATCATGTAAAATATGCTCTAGCTTAATTACACAAAATATATACTTAATATATGATCTTTGCATACTTCTATAACATGTTTATACTTTGAATAGTCTTTGGTTATATCTTAATACGTACTTTTAAATCTATCATAATTATGGCTAAAATCAGAATTTAACTGTTGGAGATTATTTTATTCAACACAAATGATATTTCTTGATTTTTAATGATTTTCAAAATGTGTTGATTTCTAAGAGCCTTTTAAGAAATCACTTTAAGCAAGCCGTTTAAGAAAGCCTTTAAGGAAGCCCTTTAAGAGTATACTTGCATCATCTCATTCAGAACCTTGACATCCTTCTCCAATCTCTCATATTTCTCATCGTTTCTAGGCATCATTGCTTTAATATCAGTTGATAATACTCCTAAGATATTGGGTTGAGATCAAGGGAAATAAAGAAAACACACAGGAAAAAATAGATAGAAATGGGAGAAGTAGGGGAGGGTTCTGAAGGAACCCTAGAGTGCCTCCTTAGGACCTTATGCTGACCTCTTTATTGGGCCCATTGGCCCACTTAGGACTTTTACCTTCCCTCTCCAACTGTAAGTAACCGGGGCAGTAGTGGGCTTGGCAATGGGCCTGACAGTTTCATCCCTAACTTTCTTTAGGCTTGTTGAAATGGCACTGAGACTAAAAATGAATGCCCCCAAGGAGGAAGATCTACTCATCATAGTTCCCTCTTTTAGAAAAGAAGAACATCACCCGACAGACAAAAATCACCGTCCGAAACTCATCAGACAGCATCATCCTAAAGGAGAGCTACGGGCATAGATCCACAGCATGAATCTTCATTCCCAGACATTTCACAAGAACATCTGCTGGCCATTTCCACGTACATTAAGAAAGCAGATGAAGGAATGAAGAACCTAATGAACTGAAAAAACCATAGAAAAGAATACCTGCAGCAGCCATGTGGGCATTCTTGCTCCTCAAACGCAGTCAGAATATGCTGGATATGGCTTTCTACGTCGAGCACAGGCTGTCCATAAACATCGAAATGCATGCATGCATGCATGCATGCATGCCCTAAGCCCGCGTTCATAACCGAATATATATAGCACTTCCCACCAGGAGGAATTAGAGAAACTGGCTGCCCTTCCCCACCAACAAGGTCAACCGACCCCCGAAGGTAGAATGGCATGCCCATCCACTCTCTCCACCTTGAAATCAACAGCAAATATGTAACCAGTAGAGTAGATTTATATCTCTCAACCAATCTGGAGCTTCATGAGAGAGCACTAGAGATTCAGAAAACATTAAAATAAAATAAATAAATAAATAAATACAAGTTCTTCCCTAAAACCAGATGGTCGACTTAATACAGGAAGAATTATTACCTTTCTAGCATGCAGAGTAACTATTTGGAGATCAGATTGATTTATGGGCAACAACCCAAGACAAAAACTAGAGGGAAATGGGTCCATTGGACCAAGCCTGTAATGAATGTTTCGGCCCATTCGATTCGGGCCCATAATATCCCTCTTCCTTGCTGGGAGAAGAGGACAAAAGGCCGCTTTTCGTAAATTTGAGGGGTACTTATCTACGGATATAGGGTTTAGGGTATATCAGCAAATTGTCTCCGGTGTGTGAACCGTGATGTGGCTCGAACGCGCGAGGACGGTTGACCTGGAGGGCTCAATCCGCGTGAATCGAACGGCCGAGCGGTCAGGGGGTGGCCTCTAATGGGCCCACACGGTGGAGGCCAACCGAGACGACGACGACATGCCCGTCTGGCTAAGCCCTCACCATCTCACCTCACACCGATCTGACCAAGGCAAGTGGAGAAGGATGTCATGGAGTTGACTTTGCGGTGTGGACCAATGATGTTTGACAGAACAAAAATAAACCGGGATATCAGCACATGTTCTCAAGTCTTTTCCCATTTTCTAGGAGACGACATGCCCAGTAGCTCAGTTTTCTATAAGTTGGTTGACCTAGATCAGGCAGTTTTCCTGACCATACAAAGATTCAACAAGGCAAATTATGCATCAAAGAGTTTGCAACGAAGCATCAAACTGGTACCCTAATGGCATCATCACAAGAGGGTAAATTCTCAAAGAAAAAAAGTCAAAGGCCCACGAGTTAATATTTTGACTAATGCACTCCCACTTTGTATGACATTAGGAATAAAGACACCATGGCAAGGTTCACACAAATCATGGTCATCATGAAAGATGGGTTGACCAAATGTTACTATGAAGGGTCAAAAGTCAACCGTGGTCCGACCCAGCAATTGTGCTACATTTTTAAAAAATAAGAGTTTAATAGAATTAATCACTTTTATATAAAAATAATTAGTAAGGAACGATATTTATTCTGTGATTTTAAAATAGATTTTGTTCTTGCCGTATTATATAATTTGTATAAGTTAAAAAAATAAAGGTTTATGCGCATACATTTATGGCAAGAGGTCAAAATCACGTTGACATATTTTAGCGGCAACATGGATTCTTACGTCATTCATAGATTAGAAAAATTATGATTGAACTTATATTCCTAAAATATGCAAAGATAGAGCTGATACTTGTTCCCGAATTAATAAATTTCCTTTATTTATTTATAACATTGATTATTTTCGTCTAGATTAGATAATATTCGAGAATCTTGCCTGAGAGTTAAATATATTGGTTATAATAATCATGTGAAAAATAATTATGGTTTCATGTGAAAATAAAAGTGCGAATAAATATATTATTGGGCAGCTGTTTTGCCCAATAATAGAATAATCCGACATACTTTATAAACATTATTTTCGCCTAAAAATTGGGGATATGGATCGACGTCCAAATAATCCTCAGGAATATTCCCATCGGGCAGCGGATGCCTAAAAGTCCTCCAGGATTTAACATTAACTCGCTAATTTATTTGCCGCACGGAAGTAGGCACGTGCATACTCAGCACCATCGCACGTGGGGACCAGATCCGGAAAGGGCTTTAGGTTCTAAATGCCATCGGACGTGTCACCTTCTTCTCTCCATTCGGCTGTCGGCTGCCCCGCCACACGTCCCTCGTGCGAATTTCAACGGACCATCCAAGCTCCCTCTCTCTCTCTCTTTCTCTCTCTACCTTGGAGGTGAGCAGAGGTGAGGTGAATGGAGTTCGGTCGTCCGAAAGAGACAAGGGGAATAGCCGACGGCGTGTTGCAGAAGAAAATCCACGGAAGGTGGCAGGGAGGAGAGAGAGAGAAAGAGAGAGGAAAGAAAGGCAATCAATGGAGGCACATGTAGGTCGGGAAAGCAGGGGGAGGACGGGGGCGGGGGGCCGGTCTCTGTCGCCGGTGGGGGCGGGTTGAAGACTTTTCCGGCGCGCCTGGACAAGCTGACCTTTTCACCAACCCTACACAGCGAGAGAGAGAGAGAGAGAGAGAGAGATAACCCAGCTGCATTCAATGGCCGGCCGGAGGCGCCGTCCTCCGGCAGAAACGTGGGTGGCGGCCCCGCCGAGGCGGGCGGTCTCACGGAATGCAAGGCCGGAGTTTTGACTGCGCCTGTGGGCCCCGCAGCGAGACGGTATTTTAACTGGATTTATTTATTAAATAGGAGGGCGGGCGACAATTGATGTTTCTGTACGTGCGATGATTTGTGGCGCATTAGCATGGCTGACGTGGCATCTTCTGATTCAAGAAACCGCTGCCCTTGGAGATTTCCTCGTAGGGAACCGGGGGGGCGGGGGGTTTTCTCAACTGCCTTCTGTTTTGGGGGGTATTTCGTAAATATAGCCATGTCGATGAGGCCACCTTTTCACCCACCCCGCGAGGGCATCTATCTAAATATGAGGAGGAGGAGGATATGGATGAGATGCTTTGTTATTCGTATCCTGGCCTCTGGGTACCCTAATAATTACAACGAAGAAAAAGTCCCTTCTACCTTTTAATTACAAGGCGAGAAAAAGATTACCTAAAAAAAAGCCAATAATTTGTTTTTGTAAAAATAACCCTGAGGGCAGTGATACATTCACTTCCACCCTCACGGCTCCTGTAATTTCTTTCTATGGGACCCCGCACAGCCCGTCGGCGGCGACCCTCACCCGCGTCGGAAGCCCGCCCGCCGTAGCGGCGCCGCCGTCTCTCCGGCTATAGCCCTCTTTCACCGGCAAGAGCCGCACCGCCGAGTACCGCCTCAGCTGTCGGAAACACGGCACCATGACTGTCTCCGTCCACTCCTCGAAGGCGGCGGCGGTCGTTGACCCGAACCAGAGGCCGCCGACGAGCCGGTCCATGGCTTCCTCGTCGATGACCAGCGAGCGGCACTCGCCGGCGGCCGCCCTGAAATTCCTTGTCATCGTCTCCGAGACCTTCCGGCGGACCTCCCCGAAGTCCACGGGCTTGAAGGGCACGGTGGCGTCGACGGCGGAGCGGAGCATCTCCCACGCCGACGACGACGACGATCCACCCGCCAGGAGCCGCATCTTGTTGTTGTCGCTGTTGTTGCCCCCGGGGCCGACAGCGAGCTTCCCATTGCAGTCGACGGCGTCGTGCTCGACGGTGAGGTCGCTGGAGTTGAGGGACCCCTCGGTGGTGTCCTCGTCGGAGCCCGCCGCCAGGTTCAGGTCGAGGGAGATCCGCGGGGGCTTCGCCGGCCAGCTCTGCTCGGGCGACCACTCGGCCCGCCGCTTCCCGGGCTTCTCCAGCGCCGCCAGCTCCAGCTGCCAGCCGGAGTTTGCAGCGGCGAGGAGCTTCTCCTCGCCGGCGGCGGCGGTGGTGGTGGACTCGCCGGAGATGAGGACGAAGATGGTGCTCCCCATGGGGACTTCCCGGCCGTGGGAGTCCGGCAAGCGGCCACTCTCCATGGCCCGGCGAAGGCTCCCCAGAACGAGCATGTCGGCGGAGTCAACGCCGTCGAGGACCACCACTGAGAAAGGGTTCCGCCGTATGGCGTCAACCACTCGGTCCATTGCCGTCCTCCCCCGGAAGCTCACGCCGTCGGCCCTCGGGCCGGCGAAGGAGACGGTGACGGGGTCTCTGGAGAAGACGAGCTCCGACAGTGCCGCCGCCATCTTCTTCTTCCCCATCCGGTCGGGGCCCTGGAAGAGCAGCCATGTGCCGCCCCTCGCGCCGCCGCCGGATTTGCAGTGCATCACCGTCGTGGCCACCGCGGAGGCCGCTTCCTGCTGCCAGCTGACCTTCTCGGTGAGGCCCTTGAAGAGCCTCTTGAAGGAGTCGTAATCCACCACCGCGCCGCCGGCAACCTTCTCTCTGTGATCGGCGGCGATCTTCGCCGGCGTCGGCGGTGACTTCTTGGTGCATCCCAGGACGAGGTCCGTCCCCACGGGGCTCCCCGGCCGGGGGCCGACGGGGTTGCTCGCCGGAGCAGGCTGAAGCTTCGCCGGTGGATGGGAATTGTTGGGATGGAGACGATGGCAAGTCTCGCTCCATCTCTTCAGCAGCTCCTCGGTCGTCTTCTTCCACAAGAGCTCCTGCTCCTTGGTCTGTAACAGTGGCCGGGAGAAGGAAGATGTCAACGGGCGTGCCAGGGAGAAAGTCACACCCGGAAACTGGGTGATCTTATGTATCAATTTCGATCCAACCTGGGACTGGGTCGCTGTGGGACTGGTGGTGTCGCCGCTGCTGAGCTTGGCGAGCTGCAGCCATGGCGGCAGAGGCTTCTGCGAGTCGGACGACTTCTCGAATTCCATGGCGACGAGCTTGGCGAGCTCGTGCTCGTAGCTGTCCTTGCAGAGGGGGCACATCTCGCTCCAGGGGGTCTCGGGCTTCTCCAGGGGGCGTCTCGCCGGAGGGCTGCCGCCGTTGCCGTTGACGATGGGAAGGAACCCCGGCGAGCCCGCAGATCCGCCGGAGATTCCATTGCTCCCGAGGCTGAAGATCAAGAGACGAGCGAAGATTAAAGCCCAAGGGGAAAATCTTGGTAAACAGCTGAGCTTCCCACGGGAGAAGGGGAACAGTTCCTCGAAGATCTATCTAACGATTTCCACTTTAGACCCAACAACAATGACCCTTTTAAATGCCTCCCTAACGCAGCAGCAGCAGAGATTGTCGTCCTGCTCCCCTTCGGCGAGACTAGAATATCTTGCAGCCATCTCTCTCTCTCTCTCTCTCTCTCTCTCTCTCTCTCTCGCTATCTACCTATCTAGCTCTCTACCTATCGATCTCGCAAACACTAGAGGAAGAAGAAAATGGAGGGGAAGAACAGAGATTCAAGAGGCGTACCGTCCGGGCAAGGAGGTGAAGGGAGAGCGGGCGGCGATGGGAAGGGCTTGCAGGTCCCAGTCGAGCTCCATATTCGGATGGTAAACCTGGCAGCGGAGATACGTCGCGCTGGTGGCGGAACCGACCAGCCAGACCCTCCCGGCGGCGGCACCACCTTCAGAGAATCTCGCCAGGAGATTCTTCATCCCAGCGACCACGGCCGCGCTGACCCCTCCGCCGGCTTTCTCCACCAACCACTGCAGATCCCCGAGATCGAGGACCACCCCCACGGCGGCGGAGCCGGCCTCGTTAAGTCGGCGGTCGATGGAATCGCTCAATTCCTGCAGCATGGAAGGGATATGAGATCCGCCGGCGGCCAATCGCTTCTCCACGGAGATTATCTCCACGTTCTGGGGGAAGAAGCCATGTCCGATCCCCTTTTTCTGCATCCTCTGCAGCAGCTCCTTCACGACAGCCTCCGGCTGGGAATCGCCCACCAGGATCGGGTTCCTCTTCCTTCTCCTGAGCAATACATCGAACGCCTTCTTGATTTCCTCCCTCTCCTCCCCGGCGGGGGCGACAGCAGCAGCGGCGGGGGCGGGAGCGGTGCTCTTCGCCTGCTGCTGCAGACGGGGGTTGACGTAGAGATTCCTGTTGGCGGGGAGGAGTGGGATCCCCGGGGCTGCCGGAGAGGGCCGAAAACCGAGACCTGCGAGGAGGCCGCCGGCGGGGATGGGGGAATTGCTGGTCGGCGAGGTGGTGGGGGTGGCGGCAGCGGCGGCGGCGGTGGTGGTGGTGGCGATGGCGGAGGTGGCGGCGGAGGAGGCGGCGATGGACTGCTCGATGGAGGCCTTGACGGCGGGGCTGGAGAAGCTGGCCTCGCGCATGACGCGGCTTACGCTGGGATCGTCGAGGATGGAGATGATCAACTGCTCGAGCTCCACCTTGATGGCGAGCAGCGGCTGCTGCTGCTGCTCTGGGCATCCGCGGCGCTGGTTGGCCTGCGCCCTCTTCAGCGCTGCCATGAGCGCGTTGGAGATGGGCGGCTGCTCGGAGGCGCTACCCGCCGAACCGGAATTAACCCCTCCCCCAAGCGAGGGGAGGCGATCGAGCGCAACGGAGAAGCAGAGCTCGAGGGCGCGGCACTGCAGAGGATGGGAGGTGTTGGGGTGGGAGCGGACGCAGGCCTGCCGGAGGATCCCCGCCGGAGGGGCGAGGAGCGTGGCGGCGACGTGCAGGGGCGTCGTCTGGCCATGACTCCGGCGAGCCGCCTCTCCGATCGACTGGTTCAGAACGCCCGCCGCGTCCGGCGTGAGCGTCTGGAGGATCGTGCTCAGCCCCGCCCGCATCCTCCTCTCTCCCTTCGATCCACTGCGGCGAGCAGATGAAGAACTACCGTGAGGAATTGAGACGCAACGACTTCGCCGGCGCTGGAGAAGAAGGCGGAGGAAGGAGCGAAAGCCAGAGAGAGAGAGAGAGAGAGAGAGAGAGAGAGAGAGAGAGAGAGAAAGGGAAAGGTGGGAAATGGGGGATTTTCTCTCTCTGCCCCCTCCCCCCCGCCTTTTCCTCTCCGTCTCCTCCCACCCGTGATGACGTGATTGGTGACGTCACCACATGCAGGCCCCACGCCCACTATAGTGACCCCCACCTTTTGCCTCCTACAAGGATAGAAACTGCCTTTTGTCTTTGAACTATAAAGAGTCATAAATCCGCTCATTATTTTATTTTAAAAATCCACGCTTAAATACGTGGCTATTATTTAACTGGTTTTCTTTTCGTACGTGGAAATGATTCTGCGGGTGCGGCTCTTCACGTGGAACGTGCACGTGGCAGTCGCCCATTGCTCTGAACCGTCCTACTCGTTGCGGCAGCTCGCCTGTCGTACGATAAGACCCTTACTTTTAAAATATCTGTTAATACCCCTGCATTAGACAATCAACTATACCCCTCCCGTGAAGGGAAGTCAGTTTATATGTAATATAGATTCGTCCTTGTGTATGAGACATAGTCTCATCTTTTTGGAGGATCAATCCTTAAATTTCCTTTTCCGTATTGATTATACTTTTTAGCACTCTTACGCATACGGCACGCGAAGACGCGATCGCTCTCACGGGCACGGGAGGTTTATTTTGCATATAAACCCTCCTCCTTGATTTTGTTTTTAAAAAACCGGATAACTTTTGGACTCGGAGGGTCTCTGACCGTTGAATCGGAGGTTGTCGGCGGATTCAACGCTCCCGATGATCCTCACCGTGGGCCCGTAGTCTGATATGCGAATTTTGTACCTTACCCCTCCAATTAACTAGGACTCGACTTTTAATCCCGACGCGCTTTCGGCAGACGCGAGCACGGCGATGCGTGGCGGCCTGTTGACGGGATTAGTTGGAGAGTATGGACAATTTTACATTACGACCCCTGGTAGACGGATAGTTTGACATTTCCGTGGGCCCGGCCGGGAAAATGTGCCCATCGGCTTTTCTTATAATTATGTCCAAATAAATGTGGCATATTTGAAAAGTGTCGCTGACGCGAGCCCTATTTTTTTTAAAAAACAAAATCTTCGTTGGGATTTGTATACAATAAAGTACTTATCTTGGGCTTTTTGTATAATACAACCCAGCCAGAGCCTGCCGACATGCCGCAGTGCTGGAGTTGACTTGGTAGGGGGCTCCCGGCCCCGGGCCGGGCCCGGGCCGGAAAGTAGGAAGCCGGCGCCACTTTTATTAGTGTATTTGTGAGAGATATCGAGAGAGAGAGAGAGAGAGAGGTTGGGTTTTGATTTTAATTTAATTTTGATTTAATTTTGATTTAATTTTGATTTAATTTTGATTTAATTTTGATTTAATTTTGATTTAATTTAATTATAATTATAATTATAATTTTAATGGGGGATTTATTAAATGTGGGGGATATTTGTTGGGGGGGGGGGGAGAAGGGGGAGTTGATCCATTGAGGAAGGGAAGGGGCGTGGAGTGAAGAGGGGTGACTGAGAGCAGGGGAGATGCACCGGAGGAGCTGTCCATTCGGGGACGCCCAAGTGGGAGACGCCTCTCAACAGGTGCACAGTTGTCGACCACCTGAACACAAAGATGGAGAGATAATACAGAGAAATGGATAGAAGGAGAGAGAGAGAGAGAGAGAGGCTTTTCACTCGTGCAAGTTACAGCCGGCCGCACCCACCGGAGGGCGCCGGGGGATGCGATGGGGGACTCTTTAAGCAACATGCAGGGAAGGGGGGGATACGCAGTGAGTGCCGGCTTTCCGGCGAGACTGCTTGGGAAAAGGCGAGATAACTTTGGACTCGGAATGTTCCGCCGGAAAAGTGGAATCCCCCATCGTTTCAGGAGAGAGAGAGAGAGAGACGTAAAATAAGGAGAATCTATACGCTACGAGAGGACGAGAAGCAATGAAGCGGACTCCGCCACTGAAAGGAGATATTGCCCACCAAAAAGTTTCATTTTTTTTAGTGCTCTTTCTTCTGCCGTCGAGGAAGGAGGTGGGGAGAAGAGAGAGGGAGAGAGAGGCGTAGATGCCATTCGAGTGATGATAAGATAAAAAAGACAGCCTTTGGGTTGGACAACGAAAGCTAAGCCGTGTTTAGTCTGAATCTAGGCTGGATCGGACACATTTTGACGGTTCCCTTCATTTTTTAGACACAAGATTGAGAAAACTAGGCGGAGAACAAGTCAACGTCAACCATTGATGATCCTCAGTTACTTGAAGCTTTTCGGATTATCTTCGGTACCATATACATTCATACTTAAAGAGAAGTCTAAACGTTTGATCCAGATCAATAAATATAGCAACCAATTCAATCGACAACGTGGGATCACCGACTATTCAATTTATTTGGATCGATTGACCCAATCCGATCTTTGTCGAGATCATGGGATCGCCCGTATGCTTGATCCCACCCGAATTTGCCCTACAGGCCTGTTTATTATCAAGGAACTCGGCCATCGTTCCGATGGAGGAGCTGGCTCGACGTGCTCCCCAACGATCACAGTATTAAGCGATGATCCCTATCCATTGGAGATTCCTCCTGTGGTCAACGGACGAAGGCCCAGCTTGAGTCGTAACCCATTGACCACATCCCCCTATCACTAGTTTACGTTATCCTGTGAACCCGTTTTGTGTGATGTCAGATGACATAATGAAGTTGAATGCCGTCTAGCAGGCAATTTGGCTCCCGAAAAAGGAATTTAAACTCATGTCAACGAAGTCTAGCCCTAGCCCAGCCCTCCACTTGCACTTGTCTATGCGTGTGTAAGCGTGAGATAGAGAGAGGTAGAGAGGTAGAGAGAGAGAGAGAGAGAGAGAGAGAGAGAGAGAGAGAGAGAGAGAGAGAGAGAGAGAGAGAGAGAGAGAGAAGAGAGAGATAGATAGATAGAGAGAGAGAGAGAGAGAGGTAGATAGATAGATAGAGAGAGAGATAGAGAGAGAGATAGAGAGAGAGATAGAGAGAGATAGAGAGAGACAAACAGGTTTCTCGAATAACTCCTTGATGAAGAACTGGACCAACTTAACCAACGGTTCGCATTGATCGGTGGTCAACCCGGGGGCGCCAATCAAGTCCGATGACCGTTGGTTCAGGGCAGCGGTGGAAGAGGACCGAGCAGAGTTAATGGGCCCGAATGGGCCCAGGATCGCCCTTGGTTTTAACTTCCCAAAAGGCGTCATTAATGGGGCTCGCCCTGCCATTTAATTCCGTCCTCATCCTTTTGCGGGCAAAGATGGGTGTTTCCAACCACCCCCTCACCCCCCACTCCATCTCGTCAACTGTTGACCCGGGCGTTTAATGAAACGCGTTGGGTCTTCGAGCGTAGAGAGAGAGAGAGAGTGGGCCTGGTCAACGGATGAATGAGGCGGAAATTTCAACGCTCCACATCAGCGACCGACGTGGAGGAGCAAGCGCGGAGACTTGATGTCGTAGGATGTTATATTTATGTGCATACTTTTCACGGGGTTCTCGTATAAAAAGTTGGGGATTGGAGGTGGCGGGCCTATTCATTCATACCTAATACGGACAAAAAAGGCCTTGGGGCAACTCTGCAGCCATTCAATTACGTCAACGGGCACGGTGGAAAATATCTTCGCCTGACCACCTCAGAACCTCAAGAGGCGGAGAGAGAGAGAGAGAGAGAGAGATTGGAGCGGGGGATGTGGACTAGCTAGTGGAAAATCGGGTAGAAGAGATCCTTACTTGTTAAAAAGACAGTTAAAATAATTAATAAATGGCACGATCAGATAAAGAATTTAGAGAGTCTGACTTCCGCGAAATTAATAATTAATTAAATAAATACCAAAATCAACTACCTGATCTCTCTCTCTCTCTCTCTCTCTCACTCATCAGGGGGCTGTAAAGGTCTGGGTTGAGGTAGAACTGCACCACAAGAAACAAAATCAACAAATAAGTAAATGGAATTCAAATATCAGCCCAGAGAAGCCCAAACAATGGTGGGCCGTTAAAATAAGCTCAAACCAGCTTCGTGAAACTCTCTCTCTCTCTCTCTCTCTCTCTCTCTCTCTCTCTCTCTCTCTCTCTCTCTATCTCAGATGGGTGCAGAGGGAGAAAGCAAAGAGGAGTACCTCAGTAGCTGCCGGCGATCCGCGACAGGGAGGAGTACGTCCCAAGAACAGCACAGGCCACGCCCAGCCCAATTATGGCGACACTCAGAGTGACCTGTTAGAGAACCAAGGAACCCATTAAGTCAACATAACCTTTTTCCTTTTTTCCCCTCCCCCATCCAAGAGAAATTTTTCTTCATAGATCGAGTCGACCTGCAATGGCGTGGCCCTGCTCCTCACAATCTTCAGGAAACATAGGGCGGGGAAGATGATCGCCTGCAAGAGAGACAAAGGAAGAGAGAGGAAGAGAGAGGGAGAGAGAGAAAAGGGGGGGGGGGTGCTGTTCATCAGGTCTTCTGCCAAACCCGGGTTAGTCAAAAGCCCGGAAGATGGGCTCGACACGCACCTATCAGTCACGCAGGAGAGAGAGAGAGAGAGAGAGAGAGAGAGAGAGAGAGAGAGAGAGAGAGAGGCGATGAAAGTCAGAAATTACCACCAGTACACTGAGAAGAGAGCCTATCAGAGCCATCATAAGACCTGCAAGGAGGAAGCGTGGTTTTCTTAGATCCGAGGTAGGCCGTGAGGGGATCTGCGGTCAAAGAAAGCTCCCCCCTCGGATGCTCACCGAAGAAAGGCAGAATAAAAGCGATGCAGACGGTCGAGAGGACGAGCGTCGTCCTCAGCAGGACAAAGCACCACATCCGGTCGGAGATCTGCGGGAGAAGAAGCTCCTCGATGCTCCTCGCGATCGGATTCAGCAGCAATGCGTACGTGTTTCTCTGTCAAGGAAATCTCACAGCAGGATCCCGAGGGATGAACAACAGTTTTTATTTTAAAAAATAATTATTTATTTTTAAAGAAGATCAGATCATCTGAGCCCCGGCTGAAGGATATTTGGTAAACGGGTTGACCACCTGCGGGAAGAATCATAATCAGAAGAGAGGAAATCGAGGGTCGTCAATGGAGCAAAGTCAGCGAAGAGCTCCAGGAATGCGGGAATTACCGTCGTCCAGATCGCAACGTTTGAAGCAAATCCGTTCTTCGGCAGGTTAAGGGTTATTTGCGACTGAGTTTCTTGCCCAAACATGAGATATCCGAAGATGGCTGTACCGCCGTACACGGCAGTGCACAGAGCGAAGCTGTTTTGTAAAAGGTCAACGCGGACGAGCTGACATCTTAGAAAAGGAAAATAAGATGGACATATTTAGCAAAAAAGTCGAGAGCATATCAGATCACCATATTATCAACGCGTGGTTGAACTTTTTTGGGTCAGCCATGGACTGATAGATGTTTGGAAAGACCGCGTGGCCCGAGAAGCAGAACCCATATACACCAATCGCGAAGGGGAAACCGCTCCAGTTCACAGCCTTGCCGGTCTGATGAAATCCATAATCATCCGTAACGCCGACGAAGACGACTGAAAGAGAAACTAGAAGGGTGGCGAGGACGCCGCCAGCTGAAAAGGAGGATATGAACGGATAAGAAGATCCTGGGTCAAAGCATTATAAGATACTCTATTGGGAAAAAATTGTCATCCATTCATATAATGGCGGTGAAGTCATCGAAATTTGGCGGGCGGGTTGAACCTGAAATGTAGGAGACGACTTTGAGATCACGAAGCAGCACGGTGGGTAGGACGACCAGGGCGGTCAACATTCCAAACAAGTGCGTGGAGTCAACGTGAAGCCCTGCCCAATCGAGGGAAGCTCCGGGAAAAATCCTTGTGAGGTTGTCGCCCTCTAAGATGATGAATTCCACGCAAGATGACTGCATTCAGGCGACCATAGGAAAGAGAAAGTGGCGCAGAGGGATCAGTCGAACAGAATAAACAATCATGTGGATGAGGAGCTCCCCAAGCATTCGGCTCTCTTTTGACTTACGTATAGTTCTGTGTATAGAATAATCTGCAAGGAAAAGGAAAAGGAATTCAATATCGCCAGATCATATCGATAGAATTGACTCGAAATCAACGAACAAGATGAGGGAAAATCAGTGAAACAGATGCAAGAAGACAGTGACCCGTTCGACTACGCGGGTGGGTCAACCATCCCCTTTGCCGGTGGAAAAACTTTTTTTTTTTAATCCTAATGAAAATTATCGTTTACCCATGAACCAGGGAACAGGGTGTAAGTATCTTTTGGGAAGGTTGCTTAATTCTCTTTCATCTAGGCCATGCCTCCAATAGGGAAAACCTACTTAATATAAAAAATGATACGATATTCAGTGAAATAAGATCATCTGTTTTGTTTAAATTAAGAAAAAACAAAAGGTGATGTCACTCTGGCGTGGGTAAATTTCCTACTTCCGGCCCTACTCGGTCCTTGTCTGGCCTCATCCACAGTCAATTGATCACTTCGCTTATTATGCTACTACAAACTTTCCGTTTGAAAAATCTACCTGTGTCCTCGATCTTAGTGAAATCTGAAGTTGAGCATTAAACAACCAAGAACAGTATTCTTGGGTTCAATAAACTCTATATGCGTCTCTTCATGTCTGCCATTCAAATCCTACGAGGAAGAAATTTCTAGAAAAGGACTCACAGATAAGAAAAGTCGCCCATATCTTCCAAAAGCAGCTTCAGCGATGTCTGGATAACTTGACATGCCTTCCTTGCTTTCAAAGCAGTACTTGAGGAGGGCGCCTGTATAACAGCAAACAACTGCAAAGAGGAGCAAGAGTCCCAAGCTGGCCCAGCCAGCCTCTCTCACGGCAAATGGCGTGGATAGGACACCAACACCAGCTAGAACATTCATTCCTGTTTAAAACGAAAAAAGTAAATAAAAAGGAACGTCCCATTAGGAATCTTACGATCCATATGAAGACCAGCATTGACAAGGATAATCCAAATCTTACTAATTGTGATCTAGAGATAGTCTTAAAAGCAAAACAAAAGCATAAGGTTAATAACACAGCTTACCATTAAACACAGTCTGTGTTAAGTTACATCTTTGGCGAGTATACCCTTTATCAGTATATTGCACGTGAAAAGATATTTCCTTATCGGAGGTTGATCTGTATGATTGCTGAAAGTTTTTATCTGAATCTTCAGGCACATATGAGCTCTGAGACAGTAGAGGCGACTTCAGGTCAGCGTCATGTTCAGTCTGGTTGTAGAGGTTGGAATTTGATCTCTGACTAGTAGCGCGTCCAATGAATCGAAAATTTGGGGACGGTGATATTGTGAAAGAATCAGTTGTTTCCCTGTCATCCAGAAGCCAATACTCAGGCGGAGCATTGTAAATCAAGACTGAGAGAACCCAGAGATGAGGAAAAGGGAATGACAAACGCACTCCGAGGCATCATCCAAGAAGATCAACTTACGGCAAAGTGTGAGCCCCATTTATTCAATTTTACTGAACGAAATGTATAGTTGATATAATCTGAACGTTCCACATAACCTTTTTATTTTCGTTCATTGGCATCGGCTTGTAAGTTTATAATCACATTATCGTCTGAATTCGATTCTCTTCTGCCCATCCCTTCCAACTGTCGACCACTGAGTCAGATCCATTCTGAAAGCCACCACCCACCACTCCATAAACAGACACCCAAAAGTCAGCTGTTGAGTTTATTTTTCCACATTTTTTGTGGGACGAACAAGATATTGATCGTGATTTAGTTTGTATAAAGCCTTAGTTTTACCTTAAATCCAAGTTCGGAATATCGACGATCTACATAATTCATTTCTGGTTTACTTGGTTTTTAACAAATGCTACTGTGAATTCCAACTGGAGCCAAAGGGATAAAATGCCTTTTGTTGGACTCCTAGTGGACTACATAAAAATTTCCTGCAACTAGTTCGACTTCGTTCGTCTGGTTTCAAAAGTCACTCAGAACTCAATTCTGATTTTCACGCCTCATTTCCAACTATCCAATTTAAAATAAATATTCCGTTCCCGCCTTATTCTCAAAACCAGATGAAGTGGAATAGACTACTGGGGACGAGTAGAGCCACACATTCAAATTCGAATGAGAATGTAAGAGAGAACAGGCAGTAGCTCATGAAGAAGGCAGGAAAAGCAAGGTATGGGTGCAGTTCTGAGGGCACAGAAATTCATTTAGGTATCATCCGATGGAATAAGGAATGGCACGATTAAAGAAATCAATGGACAAATAATCACAAGCTGACAATGGCGGAGGAGTAAACAAAGAGGCCTTGCCTGAAGCTCCGTGGCCACTGCCGGGAATAGAATGGAGAAGATGGGGGAGAATCATCCTCACCCATCCCCATCCTCATCTCCTCGTCCTTTCCGTCACTGCTTCCTCCGCTACTCCTGCTCCCATTGTCGATCGCATCGCCGTCTTCACTCCCGTCCCCCAGGAACTCCTCCATCTGCTCCTTCCCCTCTGTCATGTTCGATCCCCACCGTCTCTCCATCACAAGGCGACGACTCCTCAAGATCGTCCGCCTGCCACAAAATGGACGAGAGAGAGAGAGAGAATGTTATCGAGAATGTTCTAGGGATGGCCCAGGGTGTTGCTCCGATAAGCATCAAGCCGCCGTCTTCCTCGTCATGCTGCGATCGCGGAAGGGAAGGTCCTTTTCCCGCTCTCCTCTCTTGCATGGACGAAGGACGACGCGCCACGTATCACGTGAAAGGCTCCCCCCTCTCTCTCTCTCTCCCAGTGGCCCGACTCGCGCGTGCGAGAGAGTCGGGTCGTTTGATCTTTGACCTCACGGGCCGGCTAGCAGGGCACATCGTTCATGCCCGTTGGTTGCGGGGTGTCGGGCTCAACGTGATTTGATCGAAACCGTCCATCTGTCGCTCCGCGTGAGATCTTCAATTCGACAAATCTAGGCCGTTGGTCCCCCCAAACCGTTGGGAAGATCATCGGTTTTTTAGGAAATTTCCTCAATGACTCCGCCTCAAAACCTATGAAGAATATGAGCCATGACAGAACTCAATCTCTCTCTCTCTCTCTCTCTCTTTCTCTCTCAAAAACCCCACCACATGAGATAGGAAATAACTTTGAAACACCTCTCTCTCTCTCTCTCCCTCTCTCACCTCATGAAAAAAATCGAATGGGAACAATTGGGGGAAGAAGACAGGATCGGCGACGACTCGGGTCCGCCTGAACCCGGATCGGTCCGATCCAACGGCCAGGACCCACAAAGGTCAACGTCTGAACTCCCAAGAACAACATCCTCTGCAAAACTGTGCGACGATTCAGCCGCATCATCATCATCTATAAGCCGCTGACTTCTATACCCAGACAGATTTTCCCCCACCTTCACCCTCCAAGTCTTCCGGAGCCGGGCGGCGGCGGGATATATATGTATGTACTGAGCGGCGGCGCCGCCAGTGAGGTCATCGCTCGAAGGAGACGGGGGGGCTGGCGGCGGGCTTGGGCGGCCGGGTGGCGGCGCCGGTGGAGGTGGCCAGGCCCTGGAGCATCCTCACCACGTCGGCCGGGTCGTCGAGGTAGTACTTGGCCTTGCTCGGCTTCCGGCCGACGGTGCAGGCGAAGACCCCCGAAGAGCTTGAGATCTTCTCGAACATGTCCTCGTCGGATCGATCGTCTCCCACGCACAGGATGAAGTCTGGAGACCTCCCCCCCGTTGACATTGTGGAGATGAGATCTTCGACCGCCATCCCCTTGCTGATTCCCTGCAGATTACAGTTGACTTTTTTGTCAAAATGTAGTGTTTTCACTTCCAAACTGGGCATGATCATGATGATGGAGATATTTGGAGAATATCAAGAATTAAGCGTACAGCGGAAAGATCTGGAAGGGAACAGACCCAATAAGACTAATAACGATGCAAAACAAAATAATGACGAATGTCTATGGAAAATATCGACATTTCTGCCGATAATTGGAGAAATTTGGAACGAATAATGATGATCCACGAGAAATAATAACGGATATATATGGAAATTATCAGTATTTATTCCTGTAATGGAGAGATTCGGAAGGGAATAGTTTAAGAAAATCTGAGATACTCGAATAAGTATAATAATGCTGCAAGAGAAATAAAGGTGCGCGCGTATGATACCTGAGGTTTGACTTCGACTATATGTTGCCCCCTTTTGACCACGACAGGCTCATTGGCGAGCACGTTCTCGAGGTGATCGAGAAGTTCTTTAGCCTGACAAGACCCAAAATCTGGGTCAGCGTCCTGATGATGCCAAACCAGCGCGCTTTCCTTGTGTTCAATGGATGAACCATCGGTCGTCTCCATGTACAGCTTCATGACGGGCTCTGCAATCTTTTTCCAATTGAAGTCAACGGATAGAGAGCACTTCTTCCATGGAGAATCTGCGGACCACCTGGACAAACATGTTTCATGGCTGGTAAATTCTTATTTTCAACAAAATCTGACGAATTTTACCTCACTTGAAACATCAAAATTCCTCAAATACCCAGATATCAAACTGTGCCATAAATTGCCAGATCATTATAGAGAATATAGCAACCCCATAGTTTCCGGAGATATGATGATGCTCTGTTTAAATCATCAGAAAATTCCAAGAACACATCTCATCTAGTTTACCTATGATTTCAATACATTTTTGGAATATCTAGTACACCAATAATGAGAAGATGAACATACCTGGTATAGTAGCCATGCTCAGCAGAGATACCCAATTTCTCAACAGGGCAGAACCACTTACTCAAGCAATCCTTGTCCCTGCCGCTGACAACAAAGACGACATTCTTGGGATCGCTGCATAGACTGGTCAGCACAGCAATGATCTCATCACTTGGAGTCTTATTCACCGAAGCATGGGGCATTATTGTTCCATCATAATCAAGCAATATCAATCTGCTGCTAGAAGTTCTGTACGCTGAAACAATGTGCTCAACACAGAGCTTCCTGAAATGAGGACCGAGAGCCACAACCCTGAAACCCAGACCAAACCCAATTCCCCAACACCTCTTCAGGAAATGTTCTTTGCAGGACCTCTGCAAGTCCTGGTCGAAGCTCCTTGCCCAATATGCTACATCATGAGAGCTGATGTACTTGAAGTGTTTCTCATGCCGCATCTGCTTCTCTGCCTCTGGCATCTTGATGGCCAGGTTCAATGCGTCAGCCACTGCATCAACATTCCACGGGTTCACTCTGATCGCACCACTCAGCGATGGGGAGCAGCCAATGAACTCTGAAACCACGATCATACTCTTCTTTGGTGAATGCATCAATGCTGGTGTTCCCTGCCGGCATACCGTGTACTTGTAAGGCACAAGGTTCATACCATCTCTGACTGGGTTCACCACGCAGCATTCTGAAATCGCATAGTAAGCTAGCTTCTCGTAGGTGAGCACAGGTCGGTCAATTATGACGATTGGTTCATAACCTGGTGTGCCGAATCTACCATTGATCTTCTCCGCTACCTCGCGCATTTCGTCGTGCACTTCCTGCACATCTTTACCTTTGCTTCTTGCCGGGTTTGCAATCTGAACAAGGACTGCCCGACCCCTCCATTCCTGGTGCTCTTCCAGCAACTGTCCCATGGCCAGGAACTTCAAACTTATGCCCTTGAATGAGTCCATGTCGTCCACGCCCAGCAGCAGCGTCCGGTTTTTATACTGCTCCGACAATTCTTTGACCTTCTCCCCGGCCTCCGGAGACTGCATCACCCTCTCAAGCAGGCCCATGTCCACACCGACGGGGAGGATCTTGATACTGACCGTCCGCCCGTAGTACTCCAGACCGATGTACCCCCTCTTTGATTCGTAGTCGATCCCCAGCATCCGGCTGCAGCAGGACAGGAAGTGGCGGGCATAGTCGAAGGTATGGAACCCGATGAGGTCAGAGTTGAGGAGCGCCCGCAAGATCTCGTCCCTCACAGGCAGAGTCCGGTAGATCTCCGACGACGGGAATGGGGAGTGGAGGAAGAATCCGATCTTGACACGGTGAGATCGCCGCCGGAGGAAGGTGGGAAGCGCCATGAGATGATAGTCATGGACCCAGACGTAGTCCTCGTCTGGATTGAGGACCTCGGTCACGGTGTCCGCGAAGGCTTTGTTGGCGGAGACATAGGCCTGCCAGAGGCAGCGATCGAAGTGGACTCCCCCCCTGTCAGCGGGGGAGAAGGGCAACATATAGTGGAACAGCGGCCAGAGGTAGTGCTTGCAGAATCCATGGTAGAACCGGTTGTGAACCTCGGGAGGGAGGAAGACGGGAACGCAGCGGAATTGGTCGTAGAGGATCTGAGAGACCTCCTCCCTCTCCGCGGGATCGACGGCCGCATCAGCATCTGTGTCCGGCGGATGCAGAGTCCCGACATGGACGACCTCCGTACCTTGGGGGAATCCGGCGTGGAGCTGGAGGGAGAGCGCATCCTGGTCCCAGGAGAACTGCCACCGGCGAGTGGAGGGCTCTCGGAGCGCGCGCAGAGGGAGCTGGTTGGTGACGATGATCCTCCTCTGCCGGGGGACGGGAGAGCCGCAGCTTCCCCCGGCGCCGCCGCCGGAGGAGGGATCGCCGTCGCCGAAATCGGAGATGATGCCGGGGAAGGCCATGACTCGGGGGAGCCGAGGGGTAAGCGGCCTCGTGGGAGAAGGCAGGTCCACCAGATCGAAGAGGTCGACGCAGGAGCGCGATGGCATTCTCGCCGCCGTGGAAGGGGAAGTCGTCTCCGGCCCTAGCTAGGGTTTGGGCTTCCGCTATTGCCGGCCGCTCCAGACGAGGTAGGAGAAAGGGGGAGAGGAAGCAGGCAAACAGACTCCTCCGGGATAGCGTACAGAAGATGGAAGAGAGAGAAAGCTTCGAAAGTGGGCTCCTTCTGCAGTGGATAAAGAGAAAAATAGAGAGAGAGAGAGATATATACAGAGAGAGAGAGAGAGTGGGACCGGGATCTGAAACGTGGGCGCGAAGATAAAGAGGACGCGGTGAGGCGCCGTCGTTCCTGATCCGCCGACGCGGGGCCCACCTCACCAGCCGCATGATGTGGCAGACCGTGCGTCGCTTCCGTGACGCGTGTCCTTGACAGCGTCAGCTCGGCCCCGGCATGTTTATCCGAAACAAAGCCGAGCGCCACGTCGATCACTGCGGCCCATCTGTAGAGAGTCACGACATTTATCCAGTGTCGGCGGTGAATTTTCCTCCGCTCCAGTCAATCCACTAGGGCTTCCTTTTTGGCGTTTTGGTGGGAACCGTTTTACTAAATAGTGCCCAAGAGGCTCCATAAAGTTGTGGGCGGATTTCAAGTTTAATATTTTTTTAAAAATCCAGCTGTAAAGCCGTTTGGCCCGGGGAAAGGAAACCGCCGCCGCCACGGAATTCGGCATCCCGCCACCACCGCAGCGCCGCTCCGCCGCCAAACATTGAATAATCGGATATCCTCGGTTCAGGGCAACGAGGGCCGTCTGATTACTGACTGGGCCCCACCGGAAGACAAACTATTATTATTGATAATATTAGTTATATTATTGTAATTAATATTTATTAGCTGGTGCAAGAAGGGAGACCGAAAAGATAAAAATGGTGAAGTAAAATAATGTCGATGAGTGTGAGATAAATAGTGTGATTTATGAAAAAGTAAGGGGTTTATCTAAAAATAATTATATAAGCGTACATGCGGCCAGATCATCTTCAGCGTTGTAATAGCTGACGAACAAAGGGCTTACATAAGCCAAATAAATAAATAATTAAATGAAGATAAAAAGGCATTAATGTGGCCGGAGTTGGCCCCCAGCACTTGTTGAGCCTGAATATCCCTTTACAAAACCAAATGGGCCCAAAAGGTTGAGAAAAGCCCAAAAAGTGACTTCCAAGTTGGAGTCTCGAAAGACCCACTATATGAGATAGAGAGAGAAAGGAAGGGGAACCTTCTAGATTTTCGTCAACTTACCCAGTGGGTTGAGAGGGAGAGGAGGGAGGCTGGGGGAACAATGATAGAGAGAGAGAGAGAGAGAGAGAGAGAGAGAGAGAGAGAGAGAGAATAATTTAAGCACATGTGACTTCAACTAGGTCGGCAAAAAAATTCCACATGGGGTGCTACTTGAATTGTCAACTTGATGGTTAGTTGAGTAATATTTTTTATTGGTAATTCTTATAGAAATGTCAAAAAAAGATATATATATATATATACACATCACAAAATAAATATGAAAAATATATATAAAAACAAATAATAGTTTAAAATAAAAATACTAGATAAAAAACATATACAACATGACAAGTAGTAGAATGTAATAAATAAAAAATTACTAAGAGAGGAACGTAAATGAAATATTTATATTTTTTCTAAAAGATATAGAATACATCAAAACATGAACATCATGGTGTGATATTATTATTATTTTAAATGCAATCCAAGATGTAGGGTGCATTGTCAATTTCATGAGATGGGCACTCAAATGTATTTTCAAAGAAACTATATGCTTGCGCATGAAAAGTCAAACAGTTTGTCAAATCATTGACCTTATCCAAACAATTATAAAGGGCTAATAAAATGCAGCTATAACTTACTCTTCTTTCCAAAACTGAACTCTTTTTCATGTTAAAAACTGAAAAGCACACCATCTCTTTCATTAAATGTTATGCCACAATACTTAGTATTAACGCAACTCTTCTACCTACCTTTTGTTGTTAATATCTGTTTTTCTCAAATAAATTTCACATTTTCTAATTAATTTATGTAAAATATTAAATCTAATTAACTACTACTTCTACTAACTTAGTGAGTAGCAAAGTCAACTATGAAGACCCTCACAAGGAGACCGTATAGCACCAAGGTGATTACAATTATTAGGAACAATACTCTCAAGTATGGTGGGATTTATCCTAATTATTCTTCCACCTCAAATTGTATACCCTCGAAATATTTTCAAAGTTTGAATTTTCCATCAAAATCTTCAGTTCATAAATGATATAATAAGTTGTATTTTAATCGAGTACTTAGGATAGCTTGTAAATTGTATTAGAACCATAAAGTAATCGAAGGATCTCCATCATGTATAATCTAATTGGGGATGATATGTAGATCCATAATCACATTAATATATGTTTTTCACAAACCTTCCAATGTTTGGACCAATTGATAGATATGAAATGTAGACACTGTCAAGAGTTCACCAAGCCTTTCAGGCCTTTCAAGATTTAATCTACTAACATGTTACATATTTAGATGAAAGTCTTGGTACATCTTGTTATTTCTCAAATAAATAGTATAATATAATCTATATGCTTTCCCTAACTATTATTAAGGAAGTTTAGCTAGATTTGGAATACAAAAATTATTAGAAGATATGTGTAATATTATAAATGACTAAGGGTCTCATGGGAAAGTGCATATAGGGTTTGTCCATATTTAAGGGACTTTAAGGATGAATGAATGGGTGAGGCAATTTATGTCATCAAGGTGAACTTTTCTAAAGTTCATCTAAAGGGAGTATTAGAATATATAAGTGTAATATTGTAAATGACCAAGGGTCTTATGAGAAAATGCATGTAGGGTTCATCCCTATTTAAGAGAAATTAAGGATGAAAGAATGAGCAAGGTAGTTTCTGCCATTCTCCCTTATGTCCTTCATGATGAAGTTTTTTTCTTCATTTCAACAAAAACAAACATCATAACTTTAATATTTTAAAGTCAAAACTCATAAGTTATCTTTTGATATCTTGATCATTAACCTACATCTCCACAATGCCTTAGTTTTATCTTTTATGGTAAATAATATTTTTGAATATTATGAATAAAATTAGACCCAATTGTAAATTTCTAATTTGTCAAGTACTAAAATCATATTTGAAGAAAAATCACCTAATGGGTATTATCATAAAAATATAGGATGGAAAAATTATTGGTATGTAAAATGGGAAAAAAGAAAGTACAAAAAATTAAGGTTGGGATTAAAGAACAAGGGTACCCTCCTAGCATGCTAAACAAGTAAATGGGGTGTTGCTACTCAAGTACTTTTAACTAGACATTCTCAACAAATATAAGTATCCTAGAAATAGTCGAAGGTAGGGGGGATGTGGGGGGTGTTACTATTATTACTATTGCTATTATTCTTTTAGAAGAGCATCATTAAGGCCATGTACACCCTTTTAGTGAATAGAAAGAGGGAGTTTGATAGAAAAAGAGAAGAATACAATGTTGTTCACATGCTTCGCATGATGTATTCTCAAACATATATCATGAGGAAAAGTTGTCACTACTATCAAAATGATGCAATACTTCTTTAATTTCATCTATTCTTATGACATTTGATTTTCAAAAATGGCCTAGTAAATATATTTGTATTTTCTATTCAGCTCATATTTTGAATAGGTAATTATTGCTGACAATATGAAATTATCATTTCTAAAGTTGACATGTATGTGTCTATCACATAACATATACTTATATTCATCTCATATGTCAAAGGTTTAACACAATATTGACATGAAACTTTGGAATCACAAAGTAGATTTGGAACACTATGATTGATTCACATAAATTTCTATTATTACTTTTCTCATATTAATCTCAAGTCACAAATCTTAATATGGTTTTAATTAACAAGTACAATACCATATTTTGAGTAATAGTAACTTTATGCTTCATAGTACTTCATGCACTTGTTATTTACAAACATTAAACTTCTAATTTGATGAATCACAGATTTTTAGTTAACTATTTTAACTTCTACTAATTCATGAGGTATATCAAGTAACCAATAGATGATATTATTTAAAGCCTCTCTAATTTTACCATAAAACTTTCACTTATATTACATATGTGGACATGAACATGAACCTTACCATGGTGGTTTGAAACTGTGAAGTTATAGTCCTAGACAAAGTCCAACTAGTATGTTTGTCTCATATTTAATTATTTTAGATTTGTTTTAAAACTCATAATATAAAGAAATTTCAAAAGTCTCACCAAAAGACATTGTCTCCAAATCTTTAAGACATGTACCATATTTTTCATTTTAAGTCATTAATATCATAATTAATGTGACAATTATTATATAATAAATCACATAAATTGAAAATATATAAAATTAGAAAATATTATTTTTTAAATTTTTAGAAAAACATTAAAAGAAATAAACTAATTATAATTCGATAAAAAGTTCTAAAAATAGTGAGAAATTTCCAAGTCGATCATACGAATGTAAGATAATATTGAGTAATATTTTATTATTTTCTAAAGAAACTATTTTTTATAAATTTTAGACTAAATGATGAATATAAAATATATTTAAAAATTTACAAAAAAAGGAAATAAGGGTGTGAATGTTAGGATGACGTCAACACCTAACAAATGCAAATCAGGCAAAAATAAAGTTCTACTCAACAATTCTTATGTAAGCAATTACAAATGATTTAATAGGTCAAATTAAGTTCTGTAAAAATAAGACGAATCGTAAATTAATGAAGAAAAATTTCAAAACTTGAAATCACACAAAGAATCACTAAATTAAATAAAAATTAAGTTAAAAATAATAAATACAGAGTTTAGGGTGATGTCCGGAATAGCCTGCATATTAGGGATAGTTATCATACGATGTTCACAAACACAAAGGCTCTATTTGAATATAGATAATTTAGACATTTGTTGGATCTCCTTTTGAAGCTCAAAAAATGATGGTGGAAGTTAAACTAGTTAAAAAATAGTAAAATAAAGTTCTGACATCACGATGATAATGCGTTGACGATGTATCGAATCTTAAGTATTCAAGAGGATTGTCATACAATGTCCACACCCTCAAATGACGAGTTTGTGATTTTCCAGCAACTGTCACATATGTAGATGAGTTGGATGAAGGTGGCACGTCTTAGAGAACTTCATCTTCATGTTTGAGCAATAAGAGCAGGTTCTTCATCGCATCTAATATGCTCTCAAGAGGTGACGACTTGTCTCTTAGTAAATCATCTTCTTTTCAATGACGGCTTATTCGTCAATTAATCGAAGATAATTTACTTGATGGATTCACGATCCTTTTATCTAGAATTATTTGATAATTTTAATAATAATGCTCCACAAAATCTAACAACTTAATTGTTCACTAGAAATTTACAGAAAAATCATGATTTAATTAGATAAAAATATGAGTTTTAGTTCTAGTAGAATTCGAACCCTCTTCAGTTGCAAACTTGTATTAAAAAGAGTGAAATAAATAGAGGAATATTATTATATACTAACATTATCATAGTATCTCGTTCTTATAAATAAAGGGTATTTTAGGTATTAAAATTATTAAAAACCTTCGGGGAGCCGGTTTAGTCTAATATCGGTTATTTTAGAAGTTTGGAAACATATGTATAATAATAGAAGATATTACGATTAATAAACCTCACTTTTGCATGTATATAACCACTCTTTGTCTTACACTCAACTAACCACCAGTGATGTGGAAGGAGAGTGATGCACACGTGTCCTCTATTGGTCTGTCCTTAACCACTCGAGCCCACTACTTGCGGCTCCACTTAATTGTGGTTCTAACACACTTGTGAGTCCAGATGACAGCAAGTTATCCTCTTTTTTTATCTTTTTATTTTATTTTATTTCTTTTTATTTATCTCAAAAATAAGATTATGAAAATTATATAAAATCACATAATTAACTAAAATTTCACATTAATCAACTAAAAATTCTTTTTTCATAATTTAACATAAATATAAATTTATCATGAGTTAAGGCTAAAACTATATTATTAGTTAATTATTAACTCATGATAATGAAGACTTATCAATAATCCTTACATAATTTAGAGGCATAGACTACAACTCATTTATCTAGTATCAACACTTCTCACAAATATTGATGTGAGGTATCAATATATTTAACATGTATTAATATGAGTACTCACACACTAAATAAGATTATTTAAGAGAATCCCTCATTAACTTAATAGCCTTACTCACCACATAGTCTATCATGATGCTTTCCATTCCCTCATTAACTCTTCGCTTCGACATATCAATCTGTGTAGAGTTAATTTGTAGAAAGCTTTAGCTTTGATGAGACTCTTAGCTTTGACCTATTAGACAACCTATCACATCATTGCTACTTCTCAACTTTGTAGAAAGCTTTAGCTTGTGTCATCACTTTGTGGTTTTATCTCATTAGATAGTTCAAACTATTGTCAAATTTGAGTCCAAATGCATTATAAACTTTAGCCTTTGCTATCAATAATTGATACCATGGAGGTAAAAATATAAATAATAAAAGCATATATTCTTATTGTATAATTTCCTCATATGGGGACCACTTTGATGCAATTACATATGTTGGTCTTCACAAGTTGTTGTTTGGGCAGTCCCAAAATCGTATGAGAGAGCTCATTCTCAAAATATATTGAGTAGTAATGAATCTTCTTTTCTATTTGGGCTCTAAACATGTTCAATTAATCATTTTAAGTGGTTGGATTATTATTGCACTCCAGTTCCTCCTCCTTAAGAGTTAAGTAAAATCACATATTTATAAGTTGAATTTAGAGGCTTCTCATGGTCATTTGTGGCAACTAATGATGGCTGAAAATTGGGCATTAGTTATCACATCAGTAAACAAAATCCTGGGTAGAAAAATACTCAAAAGTATTTTAAAAAATTCATATAAAATCAGAAAATTTCTAGATTTCATTTATTATACCATCTTCCTCTTTCAAATATCTTTCCATACGGTGCATGAATGCTTAAATATGTGATAGAAATAGGGGTCTAAAACTTATTTGAATGAGTTAAATTTTCAACTACCAATAAAAATTATAAATTTCAATTCTGAAACCTTAATTTATCATGGTAGTGTTAATTAAGTTAATCATGAAAATATCTCAAGGACTATATATGGTGTATTCAATGCATAGCTTGTTGTAAGCTGGTGGGAAATATGTAACCTTTATTGATTGTTTTAAATAATCCATATAGTATAATTGAAAAAATTATACTTCATCAAATTTATAGAATTGGTCTAATAATTACAATATTTAGTCCATGGTTGATAGGAGTATTTTATAACTTGATGTCTCATCCATAACCAATATTTCAACTAGTGTGAGTAAATCAACCAATTTGAAGTTTGTGGATAAAACCTTTAATATGTTCATTGAATTAGACTCATGAATTATGGGGATTAGAACTTATTAATTGTGATCAAAAAGGCATTCAAAGATCCACATTTAATTCTGGTTGATCCAACTTTTAATTCACATCATTAACAAAACTAGGATTCCAACACCTTGAAGGAAGAAGGTTTACTATGAGAGTTTCAAAGCTACTAAATCATATTATACATAGAATCCAACCTACTAGAGGTGAAGAGATTATACCACTTTGTTCCACACTAAGAAATCTTTTTTTTGACCACAAAGTCTCAAACAAAACTTGTTTTAAAAAAATCATATTTTTATATTATATCATTTGATTAAATGGTGTTCTAGGTTGAATCGAGAGGCAGCATTTGCACTCAAAGTTGACCACAACTTGAACCCAATGATGTGACAATGCCTTGATAGATCATTTAGCTAGCTAAAAAGTGAAAGAAAAAAAAAAATGATGGTTGACTTGATAAATGGCATTCTATTTATGTATTAGTTGTGTAAAAGCACTATAGAGAAGTATGAGAACACTAACATATATTAGGTCATATACTTGTCAAGTACCTAGTGTGATGTTTATGTAGATTAACCAAAGTCCAATCTAGTGGTGAGAGTTCTTGGGAGAGTAGATGTATGTGGTCCGCTAAACCATAGCATTCCAAACTTGTTCATTTATTTTTCATGTTCAATATGCCTAATTATTTGCACATCTCTTCATAAACCTTTGAAAGCTTGTGATAATCATATCTCAAATTTCCCTTGCGATTCTTATTAATTTACTGGATTAGAGAGCATAGTCTAGATCATGCGCTTGATTAGGCTTATTGAATCCCCCCCCCACCCCACCCCTCCATTTGGAGCTTGATTCAGGGACCAATACATTCAAATGGGCCAGCACACATCAGAAGGCCCAACCGGGTCCAATAACCAAGGCACCTTGTTGAAGCTTACATCCTGTGCGCTCAGAGAGAGAGAGAGGATTACATCTCTGGAAAGTCGGGAAGAGGGGCGGAGGAGCTATCCAGGAGGAGGGGAGCACACGCCCGGCTCCACGTCAGCAGCGCCACCACTCGCCGCCGCTGCTGCCTGATCTAGAGTCCGAAGCTATGCCGCCGGCGTCTGCGCGCGCGCTGCTCCTCCCATCCCCTTTCCCCCCTTCGGGGAGGACCATCCCGGCCGTTTCCCCTCTCCTCCGCGTCCCCAATCGCCACCACGCGCGTCTCCGGCTGTCCTCCGCCTCCCCCCGGCCCTTTCGCTGCAGCGCCGCCTCCGTCGCGGAGGCGGCTTCGCCGGCTGGGGGCGTGGTGCTGGCGGCGGGCCCCGTGAAGCCGTCGTTCGCCGAGGTTGCCAGGACGGTCATGGAGCTCTCCTCCACGGGGACTCTCTCCGCGGTCGCGCCAGACGGCTGGCCACTGGGCGTAGGCGCTCGATTCGTAGTGGATATGGATGGATCCCCGGCGATTTGCCTCAAGAACATCGAAGCGGGGAGGTTCTCCGTCGGCGGCAAATCCAGCTTCCACGTCCAGGTAGACGTTTGGGGGCGAACATACCCCACACTCTGGTGGTGCTCGGGCAATTCGATCTGTTTTCTAAGTCCGCCACTGTTCTTGCGCCTTTACTGATTCACCCCCAAAAACTTGAACAGCTGGAGCAAAGTGGGTTGCGGACTCCTCAGTGCACGCTGCTGGGGAGCCTCACCAAACCGGAACATGGGTTGCTTCTGAAGGTTGTTTTCCTCGCCTGTGTTCATCCTTCTTGAGTTCTTCCATGGATTTTATGCTCTCACCTTGAGAAGATATCCACCCGCGTTGACTGTCTACGTATCTACTGCTTTGCAAAGTGGCCTGTGGCTTTACCCATTTTTAGAATGACTCAGTTGTCTGCTTTCCCGAAGGGATGAATAGATCAGGTGACTGAAGCATGGTGGATTTCTAATCACTTTCAGAGCATGACGTCGAATTAAGAAATTTATTTGAGATTTGTGATGACTCTGGGTATCGAAAAGAATCCTTCAACTGCTTTTAAGTTCTTGAATCAGACGTGCATTCTCTGAAGATATGTTTGCATTCTCTGAGAATTTGATGGGTTGATTGAAGTATACTGGATTTCATATCTCTCGCGGGGTGAAATTTCTTATGAACACATTTATTTGGGATTTTTTATGGCTTTAGAGGCTGAATGCGATTCCCAACTGTTTCTTAATCTAGAAGTAGGTATGCATTCTCGCGATATATTTTGAATAGTTGTTGAATCTTCAAAAGCAACACCTGAACAAACCGTTTAATGTGAAGATTTCATGGCAGTCTTACACTTGTGGGTCATTTTCTCGTTCTAACTTGTTAATTTTAATCTTATTGCACCAGTTTCTATAGTTTTCCTAAAGACTGGGGACATCAAATGATCTGAACCTAGCTGAAAAACTCTATGTTTTTCAAATAGCTTTCGTAGGTTGCTACTTACCATAGAGTGAAGACATTGGATTCAATAGCCAATACCATCTTCATTGACTGGCTGGCATTTTCAGGACCTTCAGAGAAAATGGGAGAGGAGATTTGCTGAAGAGCTTGATGAAGAGTTCATATACCTTGTCTCTGTTGAACGGGTGCTATGCATTGCGGATTTCAATGAGGTATGCGTCTCTTCAGCATTAGGCACTGCCAATCTGTTTTCTGTTTATGACTGCTGTTTTCCCCAAGAACAGTTTTGAATCCCTTCTCGGAAAGTAGATATGGATGTTATATAAGCAGAAGAGAATAGTGGAGGAGGGATATCAGGCTCCATTATCTATATATATACATACAACCGGAATTGTAGTATGAAACCCTAAAATGTTATAGAATTGGGTCCATTGTCAGCTAAATGTTTCCGGAAAGATAAACTATTTCAGTCATTCGTAGACTTTCTCTTTTTAGAAGTTGATCCAATCACAATGAACACACGCACAGATGGATTCCCAGATGAATGCTGTCGCCAATGAATAAAGTCTTGAATAAAAATGCATATTTATGTGAGCGAGTTTCATGTCTGCAGGATGGGATTTGGGTGAATTCTGTGGAGTATGGGAACGCAGAGCCAGACCCACTTCGGAACTGCGCCGAGAAGATTGTGCACGAGATGAACACCGAGCATTCTGAGGATGTCCAACGACTTAGCAGTGCCCATGTTGAGACCGAATTTCAGGTTAGTTCATCTTGATGATTTTGTCATGTGGGTAATCGCAGTGTGTTCTTCCATGCTAGATCACCCAGTTCGATCTTTATCTTCCTTGGAAACTTTATATTCCTCAGTGTTCACACAGAAATCTGGCATCTAACCGTGAGATGAATTTGCCCATAAACTTCGATGCACTCTTTGGATATTGAAGGAATCATCCGTTTTGGGCCAGATGATGATCGGATTATTTGAAATCTGGAAAGTTGGTGGGAGTTCTTGTGATATTGAGTTGGGAGATGAAGTGGAGGAGCATTGTATGACATGAATCGGCTGTTTTTTCACAGGTGGTGGACTCGAAGATGATCTGGGTCGACAGGTTAGGGTTTGATCTGTATCTTTACTCCGAAAAAGAAGTGTTCGAAGCTCGGATTCCCTTCCCCAGAGAAGTCACCGACGAGAAGGGGGTGAAGTCGACCTTCAACTCCATGTCTCATCAGGCCTGGGAGGTTGAGAAGAACTACGCCCTCCCGGAATCACAGAAGGTGAAGATCTTGAAGAAGGTCGGACAGACTGTGTTGTGTTCGTAATCTGTACCAGTTCTAGCGAGAGAGAGAGAGAGAGAGAGAGAGAGAGAGAGAGAGAGAGAGAGAGAGAGAGAGAGAGAGAGAGAGAGAGAGAGAGAGAGAGAGAGAGAGACGAAATCAGCGATTGGCCCCGATTCTTACCCAGATTCGTGTCCTTCCTTCTAGCTCAATTCTTTGTACCAAGCTTGTTTTTATGAGAATTTTCGGATTGTTCATCTTCGCTGGAATGATCGGCAACGGGCACCAGAATGCTCGAGAGCAATCGATCATGGGAGACGAGAAAAAAAAAAAAGGGAAGGGGAGGGGGAGATCCGAGCGACAGAGGAGATCCATTGAAGGATCATATGTACATCCATGTTTTCTGCAGATTTCCCTGGAAAAACAAGAGGAAGAGACTAATCTAACGAACAGGAACAGATTGAACCTGACTTCCGTCGGAGGAACTCGGCCGCCGCCCGCCGGCTTCCTCGCGGACCCCCGTCCGGCACACTGGACACGCCGGCGCCGCCACCAGCCATCTGTCGACGCATGCCTTGTGGAAGACGTGTCTGCATCGGGGGAGCCGGCGGCATCTCTCCCCATCCTGGAGAGCCTCCAAGCAGACGGCGCAGTCCGCCGCCCCCGATTCCCCATTCTCACAGAACCTGGAGGCGGGAAGCCTCTTGAGCTCCTCCTGAGACAGCCCCTCGCCGAACCCTACCTTGGATACGACGACGGAGCCGCCTGGGCGCCGGCGGCGGCGGCGCAGCGACCTCCCCGCCACGAACAGATGGAGGAGCACCACGGCGGCGATCCCGGCGAAAAGGAAGAAGAGGAGCAGCGCCGAGGACATAACAACGGCCTGGAGGACCACGACGAGAAACCTGGCGCCCTTGATCGACTTCGCTGGCGGCGGCGGCCGCCGGTGGTGCGGCGCTGGTGTAGCGTACCCTTCCCCGCCGCCGGTTCTGGGTTCGTGCTCGTAGTCGCTGGCTATCTCCATGTATTCCTCCAACAGTTCTCCGTCCATAGCCACAGGAAGAGAGCAAGCAGCCACGGCCACAGTAGACGACGAGGAGGAAGAAGAGGACGAAGCACAGGCGAGGGAGGAAGAAGACGGGGGAGGATGAAAAGGAGCGGTATGCTCCTCCGCGGGTGCGACGTAACAGGGACACGACAATAGTCGGCTCGACGAATGTGCACCGTCCGATCTCTCCATTCTCGCGAAGACCGAGAAGCTAAAGGCTGCAGAAGGTGACGAGGCCGATGCTGTCTGGCCGGGCCCACTTGCACCCCTAACCACCGTTTAATCAGTGGACCCCGAGATGGAACCCCCGCGCCCCATTCCACTAATGCGATGATGACGTCATCGGGCGATCGTCAAGCTTGTCCCCTCAGACAAGCGTGGAATTCCAATGGGCCGCCGCCTGTTCTCGTACGGATTTGCCCCTTTTTTTTTTGTTTTGTGGTCGTCAGAGAAGAGAGAGAGAGAGAGAGAGAGAGAGAGAGAGAGGGCTTGTCAGCAGTATACGTAGACGTGTCAGTTTTCCACGTGTCAGTCTGATTCAGCCTGTTGAAATTATTTATAAAGGCAATAAACTTATTAAATAATTAATAATTTAATAAGTTACTATTTTTTAATGTGGGACTATTTTAGTGATCATCTGGGACGGTAATCGGCGGCCACGTGGCTCATGATACGCCCCAGACCGTTGCTTTTAAATGGGCCCGAATGGACGGACCGGGGCCCATTTAAGGTTCTGCTGCGTGCCCTAGTTGTTCTTGTGAGGTCGGCTGGCCACTGCCGTGGCCTCTTGCGGAGATCCTCGTCTGTGCGACGAGAAGGAATCTGCCAATGCAGGTCGCGGCATCTCATCGGCGCGCCAGTCTTCGCTTTGATCCGAACAGAGTGAGTGTCTCTTCCCCCGCATGGACTTCGCGTTGTTTCTGGATCGTATTGGGATCGTATTATGTGACTCAAATGGAGCTCGAGAATGTTAACTTTGGCGTAATGTGATGACGCTTGCTCTGTGTCAGGTCTTATTCCTGTATGTGGGGGAGTCGCACGACGCGTGGAAAGAGGACGCTGCTGTTGGTATTTGGAAGGGTCCACGTGAATCACTAGCGGCCATCGTCACTTTCCCTCAGTTCAGCCAACGGTTTAGGGGCTATGATTTAGGTATGAATAATTGATACTGTTCATTTATGATTTTTCTTTCGTCCGTTTCCGCTTTAGCATGAATGATGAAATGTTTGGTGTAAAAGAAAAAAATGATTCCACGTTGAGCAATTAGACTTGTCTGACGCGCCATATTTCTTGTCGGTCATGAAAGATTTCTTCTCTGGGTTGATCTGTTTCAGCATAAAACGCCCAAAAACAGTAGCAGCAATGTTATTTGTGGTTGCCCGATTCCCTATTCTTCTGAGGATGATACGTGCGGTGTCACGCGGTTGTGCAAGGGTTGACACATATAGACATGAATCATTATTGCTTAAAATGTTCAAATCAAAATATGATGATATTAGAATTTGAAACACAATAAAACTTGCTCACAGCCCTATATACACTTCCATTTATTAGTATTTCTTAGTGAGATAAGGCAAAAGATATTGTAATCGAATGAGTCAGTTTCTGTAAAACTGAAGCTCATAATTGCTTAAGGTTGTGGAGAGCTTTAGCATATGGCTGATGGATGTGATCCATATCTTGTAGCAGACATAATCCTTGATCCTCAATTTGGTTGTTCCGTGACTTGTAGCCATAACAATGGAGTATGATGGATATTCTTCTGAGCTTGGTTCTTTGTCCTCGCTGTTCTGTAAGCTGTATACAAAACCTGGAATATAGATTGGCGTTCACAAATGTCGGTCTGTGTTGCCAAAATGTTCAAGTTTTTATAACATCATGAACTGGAAAAACTTTCGGCTTACTCTCTTTTCCACTGGAAAATGGCGTCAAGGCATTTATCTTCTTAACCCTGAGAACGACATTTGCCTCCTTGTTTAGAAAGACTGATACTAATCTTATCTTACAATTTCCTGCAGCCAAGTAGAACAAAGTTACGGAATAATACTTAATCAAACTCCCCACATGGTCTTAGAAAATGGGCCTCCACAAGAATTTTATTTTCCCGAGAATAGAAACGCAAATGAAAGGTTATTTCCATCAGCATACCATCTGGTGTCATCACATGAAGTTCAGTACCCTTGGCCAGCGAATCGATGCACTTCTCAAAATCAAGATCAAATTCCCCTGTTGAAATGGTAGTTGTGCTGTTGTTCTGCAAAAATTTCGATCCTGATCTCCCTCTGAGGGTCGCTACGCCCCTCAATGCTGAAACGTATGAAAACTGTGCTCTTTTAACATTGAGAAGAAAGAAGACATTGTGACGCAATATTGATAAATATCAGTATCTTCATGGACTAGCGCTTAGTGTTGAATGTGTTTCTTGCTGGCTGTTTTTGCTACTATCTTAATCTGCCACTGTGCTGAGCGGGCTATTCTCGGGGATCTCGATGAAATAACTGAGGATGTGATGATTGATCTATATCTGCTTTTAGTCTATGATTGAAGGTCTAACATATGCACTTAAGAAGTGTTGATGTATTCATCAGTGAAACTGATCGAGCTAGTGCCTAATTCATGAACCAGATCTAAGAGAAATCTAGTGAAATCCTCCTGAAATTGGCATGTAAAGAGTTATTCTTCTCATCTGATCATGAATGATTTAAGAACATCCTGGCAAGGTAATAACTGTGCATCCTATTTTATGAAATAATATCAATGGTGCTGAGAAGTGAAGGCATGAATACATGTTGCAGCAGCCGCTGTCAGCATCAGGATGTCGGTGGCATTGGTGGTGCTCACAGGGGTGATAGCAATATGCTCCTGTCGTGCGCCCAGAGCATGCGCTGCTCGTGCACACTGTTCCGCCACAAGAGCCGCTGCTGATGCCACTGCAGTCTCCTTTGAGAGATTCGATTGGCTCCTCTCTGCGTTATCAGTGGCCACAGCCGCCAACATGGCGGCAACCCGTGCCACTGATATTGCTGCGTGTACCTCCGCCTTCTGCAGCCGCTCTTCTTCCTTCCGCCTCTGCTTCCTTTCATCAATCCATTTCTTTATAGAGAGAGCCTTCCAGGGTTTGATCTTCCTCGAGATCTGCATGGGCAACTCCGGCATTCAATGCACAACCAATCCCTGATAGCAGACCATCAAGTTTAATGATTTTTTCTCATGCTTAGATGCATATGATGGCAGTTTTATCAATGAAACTGGATTGTATGATGGATTTGAGGCCAGCCTCATGTGATAAACTGAACTATAATCTATTCTATTTGGTTCTATGGATTTGATTTGATATCTTGTGAATTAACAACAGAGTACCCATCTCTTCTGCATGCAGCGCTCATAGTCCACCTCCGGATGGATCGCCTGCTGCAGCCATATCCATGACTGAAAAGGGTGCTCAAACCAGAACCAGTCAGCAACACAAGTATTTCCCATGGCCCCTCCCTGATTATATTTAGAACACTCGACTTCAAAACTGGTCTCTTTACCTTGACGTCATCTATCTTCAATGTGGGCAATGACCCTGTATCGCCATGATCTCCGTCCTTCACATGCCACAGAGCACAAGTTCTTTCAGCTTCTCTCACTGGAAAAAACTCTCTCTCTCTCTCTCTCTAGAAGCCCTGGTCCATCACTTACCGGGTTTCTTTTCTTGCCGTCCTCAAGCTTGATCAGCGGCTTCTCCATGGAGCTCAGCCCGCTGTCAGCTGCCGCCGGCTAGAAGACTGGAGCTGCCGAGCTGCAACCTGCGCCCTCCAGGCGATCCATGCGGGCAGAGCAATCTCAGCGGAGCTGTCTATATGCTGCGGCTGTAAGTGTACTTTCATGATTACCTATTGCGGCTTCCTTCTCATGGAGTAATTAGTTTAACGAAAGGGAAGGGGGAGCCAAGCGAGCTAGCGCATGGTGTGAGTGGAGCTAGCTGGCAGGGAGATGCCTCCATAGCTTCTGTAAGCTTCAAGAGAAGAGGAGCAGGAGGAGGTGGTGGCGGTGGTTGAGATTAAACTAAGGATTGTAGGGCATCCATGGGGATTAGGAAAGAGGAAGAAGACGACGGTGGGTGGAGAGAAGAGGATCATGGGCGAGCGTGCTGTTCTATATTATTTAGAAATATATTGTGAGTAGAATCATTCCTTTTATGGTGGGTGCTGGCCATGATGGGAGATTAGGTCAGCCGCCATCCTCACAACCTCGCTCTCCCTGTGGAGCCCAGAGATGAAATGAAGAGAACCCTGAATCTAGAACCCTGGTCAAGGCGACCTTTAAAACCCTGTAACCTCCCGTACTGGATGGAAGGACTTGCAGGCACACTCCGGGAAGTAATCTTCCTCTCTTTAATCAATCGGCACAAGGGTTCCGGCCTGTGCTTTCGGTGGCAGCGGAGCCGCCTTTATGGCTCACAGGTACGGTTGTCTCGGCCATTACTCCGGCCGGCAGACCCCGCAGACCATTGTCTTCACATCTCCGCCGCCTCCGCCCTGCATCCCGTCGCTTTTGGTCTTGGCCGGTCGCTGGTGGGTTCGCCGGCGATCCGCATTGATGGCCATTAACCAGCGCCCTTCGGCGGCGTTTCCCATGTTAGGCCACCTCCCCCACTCTTTTTCTCTCTCTCTCTCTCTCTCTCTAAAGTGTTATCGTGGAAATGCAGTAGGAATAGTAGAAAGAAGACGCCTGCGGCCTGCCCAGCACAGTGGCCATCGAGGGAATCTGTGAGCAGTGGAGCGAAGCCAGAGCGAGCGAGCGAGCGAGCCGAGGCTATGGGGAGGACCCAGTGCAGAAATTTGGCAGAACCCATATATTAATGAGAATCTGATGTGTTTCACTACACGTGAAGAAGACACCTTTGAGCAAATGAATGCTGAATGGAGGAGGAGAAGAGGAGGGCTATTGTGGGGGAGTTTCGCCGTGGCTTCACGCCGGGCGCAGGCCGTGCCGGAGAGCCGCCTCCCAGACAACGTCGATCCGGTCAACGTCGATCGCCCCGACCTCGTGGTGGGTCCACCCCTCGAGGAAGTGGACGACGCCTCCGGCGTGGCAGGCGTGGACGATGCCTCGATCCAGCGTGTACTGTTGTTGCACCGGAGAGAACAAGCGGGGATCAGTCACAGTCTCCGGCGGAGTGTTGCCGGAAAATCCGCCGGCGCCGGCGATGGGTAGAGAGATTTACCTCGCACATGCTGAGGCCCTGTACGTCCTCGGGGAGTCGCACGGCGGCGAGCTTGCCGTAGGTGCAGTCACGGCGGAAACCGAAGATGGGCGGCACGACGAACTGGTGGAAGTGGGTGCCCGGTGGCGCCCATTGCTGCTCCTTGTAGTTCAGCCACTTGCCAACGACCCATGTCTGTTGGGCAGGAAACGGGGATTTTGTAGGTTAGGGAGCTGCTCAGGGGAGTTACCATTCATCCATTAATGGAGGATCGGTGATCACCTTGCAGTTCTGGGCGGCTTGGTACTTGGTGACCTGAACGAGGTAGTGCTGCAGCTCCGGCGGCGCTTCCTTCTGGATCCTCTGGAATCTCTCCGCTGAGAGTGTCAGCATCTGCCATGCCAGCCAGCTTCCGTTGATCAAATGGGCTCCTCCACACACCCAAATAGAGAGAGAGAACGATAGAGAGAAAGAGAGGGAGGGGGTGGGGCTTACCAGGACGCGGATCCTCTTGCGGCAGAGGTAGAGGGCGATGGCACGGCCGAGCTTGGAGGTGGCGCCGGTGAGGAACACTTCTGTGACGTCCTTGGGGATCTCGTTGATGATGACGGCGGCTGTCAGTGTGTTACCGTGGACGACTCTGACTCTGAGGTCCGGGTGCTTATTCACGAACAGCGTCCCTCCTCCGTTCAGCGACTCGTTCTGTCAAGCAAAAGACCTCCCAGTTAGACCGCAACTCCCTCCACTCAATTATGAACTACCACCCTCTACGCGAGAGAGAGAGACCACCAACCTTATTCAATGCGGCGAGGCTGAGGACCTTCACTCCCATCTTGTCCGCCCTCATGATAGCGAGCTCGATCTGCTTGTTGATCCCGTCCTTGGCGAAGGGGAGGAAGTACTGCACGGGACAGCGCAGGGGGTTAGAGAACTGACCGGTCAAGTTCGAGAGCCCCGCCGGCGGCGAAGGGGCTGCGACGAGAAGGATCTGTACCTGGAAACCGAAGCGGGGGACGAGCCAGGTCTGGTGCAGGCGGCCGCGGAGGTTGTAGAAGGAGACGAGGAAGGTCTTGGAGTAGATCCACATAACGATCATGGAAAAGAAGGCGAGCGGCCACAGCGGGAGGACGACGAGTCTCGTGACGAAGCCCAAGGAGGCGTAGCTCCGGAAGACGAACGGCGCGTGCAGTGACGAGACCACGTCTACCACATGCAGCAGGAACACGAACCCGGGCACGTCCTCGTTCCTCACTGCAACCATAGATAGCGTCCACGGCTCAGCCGGAGAAGAAAACAAGGCGGAAGGAGGAGGAAGAGGAAGGCTTGGGCGAAAATGAAGACGTTGGCGCCCTGTCGGACCCACAGATGGGCACAGTTTAACTTTCGGGGACTACTGAATGAACTGCAGCCTTCCCGCTAGGGGAACTTTCAGCCGTGGGATGAGAATCCAATGGCGAGGAAGTGTCCGCATGCATACCTTGGCATATCCTCTTGTGCTCCTCCCAGGACTTAGCGTCGAGGGTGCCACCCAGCACGTCGAAGATGGGCATGAAGAGGGAGAAGTTGGAGTTCTTCTCCTTGTGGTGGAGCGTGTGGTACCTGCAGACACAGCGGCAGTCATGTCAGCTCGTCGGAAGAGGAGCCCTCCGTCCTCGGGGCGTTTTAAGGGTTAGGGTTTCGGGGAGGCTTACGTTGGGGTGGAGACGAGGTATTTGAGGAAGGGGAGGCCTTCGAAGAGCCAGTGGGGGAGGACCTCCACGTTGCTGTGCAGCATACACCTGAGGAAGTCGAAGCCCAGGACGTAGCCGTAGATCAGGGTTATGGAGCCATGTCCGGCCAGGAAGGCCCCAACTAGAGGAGCTCCCATGACTGCGCACAGCACCAGGTGCTCCAGAGGCGTCGCAAATCCAGCTGCACCAGCCAGAGAGAGAGAGAGAGAGGTCAGTGAGGTTGAGAGAGAGAGAGAGGGAGAGGTGCAAAGAGAGGATGGCGTACCTGTGTAAGACTGCGGAATGGGAATGGAGTGGTGGAGGGAGTGGTAGTGGCGGAAGAGGAATCCATTGTGGAAGAGCCGGTGGGTGAGGTAGAAGAGAGTCTCAGAGACCGTCACGTGGAGCAGCAGCGCGTAGAAGAGCCCCTTGGCGTTCCAGAGAGGAAGGTTGTCCGCCGAGGGGAAGAAGTAGTACGCCCCGGCCCCAATGAAGGCTTGCAGGATCAAGAAGTTGTCCCTGCCATTTTCCATCCCGTTAGAGAGAGAGCGAGAGAGCGAGAGAGAGAGAGAGAGAGAGCGAGAGAGAGAGAGAGAGAGAGGGAGAGAGAGGGAGAGAGAGAGAGAGAGAGAGAGAGAGAGAGAGAGAGAGAGAGAGAGAGAGAGAGAGAGAGAGAGAGGTACCAGTCCCACTCCTTGTCGATCTGCTTGAAGTCGACCCCATCTTTGATGATGCGGCGGTTGCGGGTGAAGAAGAGCATGTTGCCGTAGGAGCACCAGAGGGTGTGGATGAGGCCTCTTAGAGCGCAGAGGGCTAGAATATGCACCCACCAGGTGGGCGTGAGCTTCTCCCATGGCGTCGAGTAGGCGGCCTTCGCCAGCAGCGGCCCGTAAAGAATATACTGCGCAAGGAGAACGGGGAAGAAGGAGAGAAGGTTAGCACCATAAAGAGTGAGTGAGTGTGTGTGTGTGTGAGAGAGAGAGAGAGGAGTGGGAGCAGGGAGCAGTGCCTTGTAGGAGCCAAGGTTCTCCCAGGGCCAGGAGGAGAGGGGAGCGGCCATGATCCCCTGCACCAGTGCTTTCTCTCTAGAAATCGAGACCGAAAGGAGAAGAGGAAGCCCGAAAGGAATGGAGCCCCGAGAAGAGATGCAGAGAGATTCTTCTACGTCTCTGCAACTTTGTTCCAGAAGAGCTGCTGACTCGTGAGATGAGAGTTCCTTCCGAGGCACCCCAATATATAGCGATCTTCTGAACCGGGAGAGGTGTAACTCTCTCTCTCTCTATTTCTCGCCCCCGTCAAATAAATTGCTGATACCAGCACAGCAGACCTATGTGGGGTTGTGCAATGAATCTACACGGAGGAAGCAAGTAGGAAACGCGGAGGTCTAACTCTCTCTCAACTGCTCTCTCTCTATTCCCACCTACTTGAATCCAAGGGCCCCCCCCGCATGCCGAGATGGAGCTTCCTTCACTCCTATCCCTCAGTTCCGCCTCCCAATCAATACCTCTCTCTCTCTCTCTCTCTCTCTTCCCGAAGAATCAATCGCAAAAGACAGTCCACGCCGGAGCAGTAAAGCACTGTGACGGCACCCACATGCTGCACTTGATGACGTCATCACCTCTATTTTGCGCGAAAAGAGACGCGAGGTCTTCTCTCATCCCTGCTGTCATCCGACGTGGAGCCACGGCAGAATGCCACGCGCCACCCAGGTTCTTCCACGTCATCTCGCTTCGATTTCCGCCAGATGAACAGTACCTGTCCCAAGACATGGGGCCCACTGTCTCGTCACCCTCCATTCATTGCGCCCGCGGAGGGAGCGAATGTTCCTCTGGGGGGGGGGGGGGTTGGGCAAGTTGCGGACGGCCCAGATTCATTGCCGGCTGCCGCGACCCGCGCTGACCGGAGCCCGGCTGGCGGCCATAGTTATCCTCCGCCGACTCTGGCGAACGAGCCAGCTAGCCCACGGAGACGCGGTTCCTGGGCAGCCAGAGTCAACGCACTGGTTAACAACAGGACCAGATGGAGTCCGCGTTCGTCGCATTGTTCTCTCTGGAAGCTAGGTCAAACTTGTGAAATCGGGGGGTTGGAGGGGGGGGGGGGATCAAGGATGTAGCGATGAATCGTCATTTAAGACCATTAATGTGAGACGGTATCGGAACTTTGCCCGGTCAACCCCTTGACTTCGTCCCCTCACCTGTAAACCGGCTGCTGGCAGCGCGACTTTCTCTCTCCTCCGGTGGGGGGGGGAGAGAGAGAGAGAGAGGAGGCATGGTGGCTAAGGGTATTCTTGGGGTCGAGGAGAGAGGAAGGCTCCCGCTGGCGCGAGCTTGGGGGTGGCGCGGTGGACGCAGCAGGCCCGGAGAAGGTAGCGGAGGGGACCAGAGCAATGGAGGAGAAAAGGTCCTACAGCGAAGGTTAGGGTTTGTGAAGTTCTTCTTTTCTTCGTTTTCATTCATGGATGGCTCTCGATCTTCGAACCCAAATATTTCTAAAATCAGCAAAAAAAAATGGCCTCTGCCGGTTGGAACGCGTCCAACCCACCCAGAAATCCTGGAAATCTTTCCGAAGAAGAAGATTAGTGGGTCCTGTCACATTAAACTCGACATAGGTCCGATCACATCCTAGCACTCTCTATCATTATGGTTCGCTCTCTAAGTACTCAGATGACCAAGAGGATCGTAGGTCACTGAACCGGCGGCAGAGGTAATTGTAGTGCCGTCATTTTCTTGATGCCCTGCCGTCGACGACAGGCCACGGATGCGGGATGAAAGACGGTGGTCCTTCCGCCGCCGTCCACCATAGAGTCCTTCCGCCGTCCACAGCTCTTGGGAATCTCCAGCGGACCATTTCCCTGGTAATCTTGGCATCTATAAATTCTTGAATATTTAGATGCAATTAAGCTCATACGCTTAATCACACAGTTTAATGTAAGTTATTTACATGCTAATCTTCTAGCACGCAAAGAGTGAACCGAACGTAAAAGTGAACGATGTAATGTGAACATCGTTATAGCAATAAAGAAGATAGAATTCAAACCTAAGACTTGTGTTCGGTAAATGAAAGTCTTCCCGTGCTATATATTTACGGCGGAATTATATTGTTTTGGAAAACTCATTGAATATCTAACTCAAAATAGTTTGAGAATGAGTCGAACAAAATAATTTTGAGTTAAGCCCTTATATCAAGATAAACTATTTTATATCTGACTCAAAACTGACGAAAAGTGTAGTGAACTATACTTTTATTAAATTGAGAAAGTTGGTATTTTGTAATAAGTTGGAAGTTTAGATCCAAACTACGTGGTCATCATTTCACGAGAGCTTTCCAGCAAGTCTTTAAACTATCTCCACAATCGAACACTAATCGATGTAAATACCTTGATTGGTTAAGTAGTAATTACATAAATATAACCTACCGATAGCGACTGTTCAATTAAATGAATACATATATCTAACTCAGCCCTGATATCACGCTTAAAGAATTAAATTAATCGTTTTTTCAAGAAATATACCCGTTGGACTCGAAGAGGTTGATGTTGTGTCCAACTCGAAAGTAATCGATAGTAACGGGAGTAAGCCCGCGGGCTTGTAAGTACTTGTCATTTTCAATCTTGATTATGACGACAAACAACATTGGTCGATATATCGCAACGACCCACATAACAATTGGGGGGTGGGGGTGAGTAGGTGTGGCCTGGTCTGTTGTTAATATCCAGGTCCTTCTCCTCTTTAAAGTGGGCGGAGGGGGAGGAGAGTATAGACGGCAGCGGAATCCTCCCACCCGCTCCCATTAAATGCAAATCTGGACAATATTGAGTTGAAACCCTTCCATTGGTTTCGATTGTTCGGATAATTGGTGGGAAACCGGCGCGTCTCCCTCAGGAGTAGATAACAGCCGATAAGTTTGAGTGCGGGGAAAGAGAAGCGGCCATCGCACGTTGAAGAGATGTAGAATACGGAGACCGAGGAGGAGCCAAGCACGAGGGTGAGAACAGTTACAACCATTTATGAGGGATAACTGGCCTTGCTCCCTCCCCTTTTGGTCCTGTAATGTCCTCAGTTGCAGCAATAGAGGGGGAGATCCGGATTGTCCGGGGGGCGGGGGAGACCTTGTTCTTCTGGTTTGTCCATTTTAGGGAGTCAACAGGACCCGATTTCTAGCCTCGTCGAGCCTTTGATCCGGCCTCGACATAAGGAAAACCACGGAAATCTGTACGCGTGGATTAAGATGAGAGAGAGAGAGAGAGAGAGTGGGGAGGGAGGGGCCGAAGAAACATGGTTTGGGAGTCAACGAGGTTATGTGTTTGTCGGTAAAGACCTGAATAGCACGTACAAAACTATGAAGTTAAAGAGAGATAGGGGACACATATTTATTTTAGGGGCGTCAATAGGACCCGACCTGTGGTCTAGCCTCGTCGAGCCTCTGATCCGGCCTCGACAGAAGGAAAAACACGGAAACTTGTGCGCGTGGAGTAAGATGAGAGAGAGAGAGAGAGAGCGTTGACATGATGGGTCCTGATATGTTCATCGAACAAGGTAGCATCTCGTGGAGTGAACATTAAATACGTCAATCTGATACATGCAATCGGTCAACATGGAACAGTCCCCAGGCCTGTTGGCCGATGATAGTTGGCAGCCATCAATAAGAACCTTGGCTGTTTCCAGCGGCTCACCGCCCATTAAGGAGCGTCAACGGTCCCGTCCGTCCGTGATCCCAACTTCTGTACTGTCGACATTTCTGTGGGGGACGTGTATTAATCGTCCATGGTAGGGACGAAGAAGGTCCAGACGGCTCGAAAAGCCCCACGTGTCCAGTTTCTCACATGGAATCTGGATCTACAGCACAAAAATTCAGCCTCTGGTTCCGAATGCAAAATCGGCCACGCTGACTGCCAGGGTGGCATAAGAATGTGTTCTTTTCATTATTTACATCTCTTACCATCATGAACTTTAAGATAAATCAAGAGAGAGGAGCGCGCTCAATAAGAGAGATGTTACGTTTAGAATATTCTTAACTATTTATTTTTTAGGTCTAATTACTAATAAATATACAGTTATTGTCAAAACTATGAGAATTTCAAGAGATAAGGTGTGAATGTTAGAGATCAGCATGCATATAAGTCAACACATGTGACAAAATAGAGCCCTTGTCAAACAGTAGTGCGCATGAGGGTTTGTCCCCCAAAAGGTAAATACATGACCTCTAGAGTGCTTGTTAGACTAGAATGTCAACAACTGAAAGAATACGATAAACTTAATAAAGTTAGTCATTGGACAAACAGAAATAAAGAACTTTTGGAAGATATAGCTGAGCTTTTCAAGGAATTAAAGTCCTTCCCGATGTGAGGTATAAAGGCTTCTATGAATTTACAATTCTACGATCAAGATAAGAAGGTCTCTCTCTCTCTCTCTCTCTCTCTCTCTCTCTCTCTCCCCCATAAAAGGTCATTAGTGAGTCCTCCAGGCTTTTTCAAACGTTTCCTTTTTGTTGAAGGTTTCATAAGTTTATGCATTCCATATATTCATGATTCTTATGAAAATAAAAGGATCACATTCAATGAGACCAAAGATTACGAAATTTAGGTGGTGAGTGAATAAAAACTTTTCTAAAAATAAATGAGAAATAAATTCTGAGATGTGAGATCTGGATCTGGTAAGTCAAATAAATATAGGAGAACACTTAAAAAAAAACTAGTGTGAACTTTTCAGAATGAACCAAGATGAAAAATCTCAGAAATTCAGGTTTGTTGAGATTTTAAAGGGACTAAGAACATTTTATGAAATTTAATCTAATTGAAACAAAAAATCAGATCTTTACCCAATTATCATACTCCAAAGGTAATGAACTACAATATACGTATTCAGAATGAAAGAGGAGGAACCCAAGAAAAATAAGCTGATAGTCGTAAAGTCTTACTTTTTAAGGTTTAATAACAATGATTGCAAAAACTGAGTGCATTCCTCTTCTCCATGAAAAAATCAAACAAAGTTGTGTGAAGAGAAAAATATATTAGAAGGAACCTTTTAGGCACTTTATACAAGGGTAATCATCTGAAAGACGGATGATATAATGTTTTAAAAACTTGCTCTTGTTGTGAAATAACTTCAACATAATAAGCACTAGAAAACTAAATTAGAAACATGAAAAGTTTAAATTGAACTTTTTGAAGTAGAAAGGAGAAAATGAGAAATTAAGCATGATTTAAAAAAAAAAGAGAGAAGATCAATTATAAGCCATTTCAGATAAGTTAAGTAATATTTATAAGAAAACAAAGACTTTGATTATTTTCAAAAGATAATTTTAAGCCTCCAGCCTATACTAAGGAAATCATGATTTGTGACCAACATAGAAATGAACATAATTTTGTATCCAATAGGACATCTAATCCAAATTCAGAAGTAGAAGTAAAAAAATTAAGGACATTTGAAGATATGGAGAGAATTTTACTTTTTGGTTTGAAGTAATTACCCTCTTGTACTATATTTCAAATGTATACATGACTGGACACATACTCACGAAATAAATATTTATAAATTATATTAAAGTAATGAAGTCCCCATTAAAACACTTTTGAGTTATGCATGTCTACTTTCCATCTATTTTGATTAGAGAGAGGCGTAGGCTCCTAGCGAATTTTGATTGGATATTTATTCAAATCTATAGAATATGTAAATTTGCAACCTAGTAAAACAAACTATTGAAGAGTTTATTGTGCTTTTTCATTAATAAAACATGATAAAAATGAAAATTGATGGAGCTAACATTGACATATTTTAAAAAAATATTCATAAAAAAATAAATTTATTTTAACAGAAGCTGAACATATGCTCAACAAAAAAACAAAGATTAGGACATAGCGTGGATACATCTTCACACTTGGGTTCAATGATATTGATGGATACAAAAACATTATTAAAACTGATTTGGACGTATATAGACATGAGATATTGGACCCACTATTGGAGCTAAACATAAGAGAAACAGATCCATGAATTGAGCTTGAGACAACAACGTTTTGTTGGATCCATCTTTAATACATTTTTCTTGAGTTCAATCGAGTAAGCAACTCATCGATCCTCATTCCCCAGGGAAACACATAGAACTGCTTAATCATCCCAACACTACCGTATCACACGAAGCTGTGGTTCAGGATGAGCTGCCAAGAAAGTTTGGCTCATATTCTCATAAAACTTCGAAAGGCGTTGTTAGTGAGGAAGGTCTAGCCACCACAGATGGAATTTAGCCTGATTGCTTTTGGAAGTTTTAGAGGAATTTCTTCACAGATGATTTTGGACACATCTCTATGAAGAGACGGTCTCAAGGCAAACTAGTGTTATCTATTCAGAGGAACACCCCGCATAGAACATCCCACAGCTGTGCTTACAAAAAAGTGGATGTGAAATTTTAGTATCAATAGTTCAAATTGATATTTCATTAAAACATACTGTAGAAACTCTTGTGACTAACTTTTTATCGAGCCCAAAAATTTGACCACTGAAATTCAAATTGGTGATATTCAATCCATGAAATATTTTCTAGGTCAACCCTAGTGTTGACCTATAAAGTCATATTATTTTGTTAACTAGTAGATGTGTCAATAGCCAATCCTCTAGTTTTTTTTTTCTGATCTTCTAATATTTCAAGATACGTCATAATTGATGGTAGATACTCTTACCACATTTAATCTTTGTTTCTCTCTCCTACAATTTGATTTGTCAAATGGTTGGTTGACCCATAGATTGAAATTTGTTTTGTCAAATTGTTGTGTTGACTCATTGATTCAACTCACTTAGGTTGACTTGCTCAAGATTTGAGTCAATATTTCTTTCTAAAATTGTTTTATTTTATTTTATTGTTTTTCCTTATGATCATTTTATTGTTTTGTCTATGAAACACAATCAAGTAACAAATGAACTAGATCTAGGAATGTATGATATATATTTTTATTATTCTTTTTCATCATCAAAATAAACCAATGGCATTCTCTTATATTAAGGTCGAGAGTCATTAACCTTTTTCTTTCTTTTGTTTTCCTGAAATAATTTGAATTATATGAATAAATGCAAAGACTCATTGTAAATTTCAATCAAAGTACAATAATTTTATTTTAAAAAATAACCTATTTTCATTGTCTAAATTTTCTAACCCATGTTCTCGAAGTGAGCAAGAGTCCTAAATCTTGGTGTAAAAATTTGTGATTTTCCACTAAAAAATATTGATGAATTATTTCATTTACAAAATTAAAGCTCATGATATACCTCTTACTGATGATATTATCTTCGGTGAAGGTACTAAATGTCTTTCCATAATTTGTTAATGGAATATCAAGTAAGTTTGAAATGATACATAAAAAGAAAATATTGAGCATGCTTGATAACACCAAGCTACTTGATATCATAGTCTTCTATCATCATACCTTTCTTTATAACTAAGACCATATCTACGACGTGAGGATTGTATACTAATCATATATCATATCCTTGCAACTACCATAAATCCATCTAAAGATCCAATTCACAACATGTGTTGACACTAAAGATTTTAGGTGTCTTTCAAGAAGTTTTTCTGAACTAGTGTTTTTTTAAGATAATACTTTCAAAATTTGTCTCTACACCTCGGAATCTACCGTTGATCAATGGGTTTTTACTATTTTGTTAAAAATTGAAGTACCAGCAGTCACCTAATACCCATAAGAATGTGGATATCCCACATTTAAAAATGTTGACAAAATAAATTAGCTACATAAGTTTCATAGATCATGGTTCATACATCCTTGCAAAGCTTTGAAGTAAAAAGTCACCAGTCTTTATTTCAAACTTGATAGATTTAGATTGTGTGGGTCCCTAATAGTAATTGACTGACGCTAATAGTAAGTGATGGGTATACTCAGGCAATTTTAATGGCAATTAATTTAGGAGTAGTGAGCAAGTCCTAAAAGTATGATGTGCTTCCTGAATAGAGCCGTAAATTTAGAGGAAAGAAGAGCTAATGATTTTTATTTTCAATGAGTATCACATAGTGAAGGTAGCATAATAACCTAAGAGTAAAATCTAGTGTGTTTCATATCCCATGGAAGAAGTTAACTCACCCTATCTATGCATATCTGAATCAAAAATATAATTTAATAGACTTGGATAAGAAGACTAACATCCTCCCCCTTCCTTATGTATTCCTATTGCCCACAAGGGATCTATAGATATTACTCGTAATGTCCACGCGTCAAGCTGTAAGCTTGGTCCTATCACGAAGGAAAGCTTATAAAATAGGGCAACGGATCAAATTCTTAGGAAGCCCAAAAACCTACTCATCTATTTGGGAGAGCGTCCGAGAGAGAGAGAGAGAGAGAGACAGACAGACAGACAGAGAGCTGACATGATGGGCCACCAGACATCACTCGAACCCGACCTCAGATCATAAGACGCAGACTAACCTTGTGAGACGCTGATTGCTACTGTCCCCATCAACCGTCTTCACACGGCGACATTAATGCGCTCCTCAACTCCGAAAGCCAACTTGGCCCATTTTCACACTTGGCACCTCCACTTCAGCGGCAAAATTTCCCCGGTAACTGACTGCCAGGGTGGCATCTCCGCTTGTGCACCAAGCCCGCTCGGTCTCGAATCCAACGTTTTAACGTCACTAAGTATACCTATTCACTAGTTTTCTGTAAGTTTATAAGTAACTCGTTTATTATATGTGATATTGTGATGTATACCGAGAGAGAGAGAGAGAGAGAGAGAGAGAGAAGGGGTTTGCTGCAACATCCGAAAGAAAGCAACGTGCAAGCATGTCATGCCAGCTGGCCTGCTACGATTGTCGTTCAACTAGGAAAGAAACAATTTCGGATAGATAAATAAGAAATTCGTTGAATTGGGCCGAGGAACCCAGGTCCATTTCTACCCTGTCTGTTCCGACAGGATTAGATCAGACTCGGACCTATTCTTGTCTAGGACAGATGCTTCAATGGTCAGATCCAACGTGGCAAAATTAGTTAATTAGGACTTGTCATTAGATTGCTAATTAGAATACTTAGCTTGTCGACGCATGATAGCATCGTAAATGACGGTGAGGAATCGTCTCCAAGCTAGAAGACACTACTGCCATTATAAACATTAAATAATAAACACATATTTTCCCATAGATCCTCTGCAGGGTGTCGGAGGGTCGGGCCAGGCACGTTGCTTTCACACGTGCGAACTTCTGGCCGACCTGTAGAGGAACGATGAGGGGAAGGCCTAGAACTAATGGAGATGAGGACGGAGGGAAGGTCTCAAACAGAGGCTCAGATTCTCGGCGGAGAAGAACAAAACGAGGGCGGAAGAGAACAAGGGAGATATGGAACGGCGATCGTCTCGCCGGAAAATCCAACGCTTCCCACGTCGAGAACGCGTGGACAGCCAGCCAAGCCTTCCGCCGTCCCCACCACCAGCCAAGCCAGCCGCCGGCGACTCCACCCTGTCCTCCTTCATTCTCCACCTATCCTTTATCTGAAGATGTTCACGTTATATTATCACCCTTCCCCCCCCCCTCTCTGTTTCTTTCTGTCGCTGTGTACGAGTAGAGATGGGAGGAGGGTTCTTGGAGAAGCATACACCGACCTTGGCAATGGCGGCGTTGCAGTTCATCTACGCAGGGGTCAACCTCCTCGGGAAGGCTGCTCTCTCTCAAGGAATGAGCCCTTTGGTTTACCTGTCCTACAGGCAGGGGATCGCAACCCTTTCATTGGCTCCCGTTGCATATCTCTCTCAAGGGTATGTCCAGACTCTCTCTCTCTCTCTCTCTGTCTGTGTCTCTTTCTGTTTTGCTAATCTCTGGCTTCTCATGAAGAACAGGAGACAGGCCGCTCTGAAAAGGGAAAACTTCTGGTTGATCTTTCTGGCGGCGCTGTTTGGGTAAATCTTTCGAACGAGCATTCTAGAGCACTTGGGCTCCTCCACTGTTCTTCATGATGTTGACATGATCTACAGCATCACCCTCAACCAGGGCCTCTACTTCTTCGGACTACGGTTGGGATCCGCCTCCATGGCGACGGCCCTGTCGAACCTTGTCCCTGCTGTCACGTTTCTCATGGCAGCCCCTCTCGGGTAACACCTCCCGATCTCCCTTACCCTTCTCTCTCTCTCTCTCTCTCTCTCTCTCTCTCTATCGTTTCAGTGGATTTATGGGGATCGCAAGTCCATGGAAGAAGACAATGGAAACAATTATATAGAGAGTTTACTCGCACAGTCACGTAAGACGGAGAGAAACTAAGCGTCTTTCTCTACCTCGATCTCTCACATTAACCTTGAGCAGGTTAGAGAAAGCGGGCCTACGAAGTTCTAGAGGCATAGCCAAGATAGCTGGAACTGGGGTCTGCGTCATCGGTGCCGCCACCATGGCCTTCCTCAGGGGCCCTAAGCTCCTCCTTGCAGGCTCGAAGACCACGGCAACCTCCATCTTCCAGTCGGCGGGGAAGGACTGGTATCTGGGCTGCCTCTTCCTCCTCGGCAGTATCTGCTGCTGGTCCATCTGGCTCATCCTGCAGGTACTCACGGTGGCTCTCCGTCAGCGCCCACCTGCCCACTATGGTAATCTGAGCTCCCCCCTGCCCACTTCTATCCAGGTGTTCATCAGCAGGACCTGCTTCCATCCACTACCCTGGTCAGCGTGGATATGTTTCTTCGCCTTCTTGCAGTCGGTCGCCCTCACCTTCATCTTCGAGCCCGACCTAAGGGCATGGAGATTGGGTTCCACGATAGAGATCATCTGCTGCATCTACGCGGTAAGTCACAATAACTCCATCTCGATTAGAACTGTTGGACCTAATCCAAGCTGGCCTTTGACCTCTATTTTGTGGTCGATTAAATGACGTCACAGCTTATAGTCAGCTCTTGACTATTATGCTAAAATCTTGACACATGTTCATCGTAAGTCCAATCGCGTGATTTTACAAAAGAGTTTAGCTCATCCATTTTACCGTTGACTTTGAGTCGGATATTATTCGATGGGAGACTGTTTTAGCATGGCCTCCACGTACAAGCTAACTGCGATCAATTATTTCCCTTGCTAATACGGTGCAACATTCTACGGCCACCGGGTTTGACTCATTAGCCCACCAATTTCAAGCCGAACTCACTTGAATATTTTCATTCAAAGAAAGTCAACTGTGTTGTAGGGAGTCTTGGGCTCCGGAGTGACCATGTTTGTGCAATCTTGGTGCATTTCAAGAAGAGGGGCACTCTTCTCGGCAATGTTCTCACCCTTTTGCATGGTCATCACCACCATCTTGTCCTCACTCTTCCTCCATGAGGAGCTCCACTTGGGAAGGTACGTCCACTCATCAACGCTGTAGCCACCCTGCAAACAGTTAGAGATGGTGCTTCGCTCTAAAACACTTCCCTCTTACCAGTCTGGTCAGCTCCGTTGTTGTCGTGGCCGGGCTCTATCTTGTGCTCTGGGGTAAAGCTGAAGAGTACAGCACCAGGAAGGAAGAGAGCCTGCAAGAAGATGAGCACAGAGTGCAACACTCGGCGGCCGCTGATGAGGGGAGGAAGACGGGCTTGGAGGAGCCACTGCTGGTTGATGGAGTGCACCATGATATCGAGAAGAGAGCTAACTGAGCACCAAACCAGAGTTGAGAACTGAGAGCAATATCTCCTAGAGAAGCGGAACGCCTTTCATTAATAAATCCCGTAATCTAAGAAAATATAGACGACGGACGGTTCTCGCAGACCGAAACGACGACTCGTGAAGATGTTAGACTATCCACCAGATTAATTTAGAAGAACATGAAGAACAAAACGGACATTTCCGCTGGAATCTAGATAAAATGTTTTCAATATATCCTGAATAATAGAAAATACGATCCCAATGGAGACTTGGAAACAAGCAGAAACCTTAAATGAGCAGATTGATTGAGGAAATATACGAATAAAGACGGATCATCTGAAGGTTGAATGACTAATTCAACAGAATGATCAAAAAATTTAGCATTGAAACTTTAGGGAAGATCTTGGCAAGACAGAGAGAGAAAGATGGAGGGAGAGAGAGACAGAGAGATAGTATGTATGTGTTACGAGGGGGGAGGTTAATTATTTTAAATTATAGAATAAAATTAAATTTATATGGATAGTGATTCAATAATAACACGAATTCTTACAGTGGCTAGATACAACTCACGCCTACCCTAATCCTTGAGCCTCTCATCGGGTATTCGCATTGGACTATCTGCCTCTTAACTTGCTATGAGTTGGGTTCCTAAGGTGTTGACTTTGTTCCCTTAAAGTTAAATAAGCCTTTCTCAAGAACAACGTTACTCAAACTCACAATAACAACAGATTTGCTTGTCCAAAAGATAACCTCCATTGGAGAATCTCCTTTAGATGAGCTTTGATGAACTCGCTTGAAATGGTGTTAAGCTTAGGGAGAGATGCTTCAATGGCTTGGCAGTTTTGATTTCCTTAAAATGTGGTGCAGATATATATAGTTTATCTTCTTTTATTGCTTGAGCATCTAAATGGCCAATAATATAACAAGTAGATAGGTTAAGCATCTAACTCTACTTTTCACAGGGAGAGTAGACTCCACCTTTTCCGGTCGTTATTCTAGTTGACAAGATGCCGCCATTTTGTAGGAGTCAACACTTAAAAGTAGCGTTGACATTTCAGTCTAACAGTCGCATCTCGTGTCAACACTTGCATTTCTCTCTTTTTTCTGGCCTTTGTGAGGATACCACCACCTCTATTGCAGGTGCACATGGTTTGTTAGGTCAACCCTCAAGTCTCTTGAATCAACTTCACCCCATAGATGTCAACTCGTTTTTTATCCAAAGTATCCACCTGTTGCAGAGTCCTCTGTTCTTCACTCAAATGTCAATACTAATGCTTCAGATATCGACACTTGAGAATCTTACAATTTATTCTTGCATGCCTTGACGCAAAGTACTTCGATGCTTCAAGAGTCAACGCAGAGTATGATGCTCAAGGAATTTGCTGTAAGGGTCAACTCGTAAACACCAAGGTTCAGCATTTAAGGCATGCAAGCTGAACATCTCGTTGACTTCATGCAGGATGCATCCGATTCAGAGTTTTGGGCTCATCAAGGTAAAGAATCAATAGGAGACATGGAATATGGAAACCCTTTGCAATGAGGAAGACCCCCCCCAAACCCTTCCTTGCAGTTGGCACCTAAAACATTGCAGTCTCTGGTTTTCTGTCGTTCAATGAAATCATTTTTTTCCATGTCCAAATAATATAATTGAAACAAGCAATATTTCCATGTCCAGACTTTTAAATGAAATTACTGATTTGGGTTGACCATGGACTGGGCTTCAACCCATGCAAGGCATGCAATAGAGGGGTCTTGTGACAAACTCAGAGGCCAACAAACAACCTGACCTGGGTTCCAAGAAGGTTATCTTATTACAATGCAGCAATCCAAACAGATGCACTGAATCTTCAGCATCGTAGGCACCACCATTGTTTTTAGCCCATCAGAAATCAGAGGGGACCTGGGAAATTTCCGTTCTCCCTCTGCTCATTCCATTTTTCGATCTGCAAGAATCAACAGAGGAACCACATCATAAGGCATCTGCAGCTTTTCCAGACGTGAGTAATGCCCGCTTGCAGGGAGCTTTGAAAAGGGTCGGAAGGATTTCGTAAATATTTTGACACTTTTATGAAAAATCCAAGGATTATTGCCTTGATATGTAGTAAAGCAACACGATGACAAATAGTATCATCTTTTATAAAATCATTAATCATTATCATCAAAGTTGAGACACCAAAATTTGACCCACCTGTATTAAACAGTCTCACTTGACAGTATATCAAAGGATGGAAATTGTAACAAGCGATACAACGAATCCTCTCAGTCAGGCGCATCCAGTTGAGGAGCAGTTGATGAGAGTGCATGTATAGAAATTTTTTCTTTCTATGAGGAAAGCCTTCATCTTGGAGAAGATGTTAAATTGAAGGTTCTATTCTGTTGAAAAAGCATTTTTTTATTCCTCTCTATGTGGTATTCACTTAAGTAAAAAAGAGAAGAGACTCTCGGGAAGCTGATGAACTACCTTGCATGTTGCAGAGCTTTGTGATCAGAAATGGCGCATAGGAAAAGTGTTTTTCCTGTGTTCCTCCCACATGATTATCAATGGAATTCAAGTTCGCAGAATCCCATTATTCCTTTTCATCAGCAATTATGAATGCAGATAAGTTTTAAATATTAAACATACTTACAAAATGGCGTGAGAGTGTTGACTTGCGCCATTTCGTGAGAGGTCCTTAAGAGAGGGTTTCTCTTGTGGGTAGTTATTCTTCCTAGTATTTGACTTGCCGAAGTTGGTTTCTTCGGGCTTGTTTGGTATCCCACAATTCCAATATGGAAGAGAGGAAGATATGAATAACTCGTTTAGAAAAAAAACCTTGGATCTCATTATATGGGAGCATATTTTCCCCAACTAGGCAAGCACAACTTATTAAGTGCTTCATACAGAATGTGCTTAACCTGTGACAAGAAGCTTTCAATCGAGAAGTAAGAGAAAGAAGCTACAACTATTGACAGATAGTGGCAGAAATTTTTATGTTGATTGCTGTATCAATAAATAGTAAACTGACTGAAAGAAAGCATAAAAACCAGGAAACATAGAACATCAGCAGCAGAAATTAAAATACCCCCACAAATTATGCAGAAGGGAATCGGCAACATTAAGAGTTTGAGGACTTACCCATTCCCCAGGGCAAAGGGATCTATAATATCTTGCAAACTTTTCACATTCGGTAGATTCTTCCCCCTTTGCTGCCAAGCACCTACATCGACAGTTAGTGATTTAATCCACGATAAAAAAAAAAACCCACTAATCCATCGAGTATATTGCTTCAAAGAATTATTACCTGTGATACTCAATATAGCGAGTGAAGCAGTGTCTTGTTTGATTCGTGGTTGGGAACCGGAAATCAGCCGGTGCAGTTTTTATCTCAATCTGTCGGACAAGTAAGTGGACATAAAAAAAGAGTTTATGTGACGAGGGAAACAATCCGAAAACCAACAAGGATACACAATCAAGACCGGAGGAAAAAAATTAAAGAAAGAAAGGAATTACTGTGTGAGGCACGCACAGAAAGTAAGTATACAATAAAATCCGAGAAAATGATTCGTGATCCGGTAAAGCGCATTAGTAGTTAATAGGTAAAACTGCGAGATAGACTAGCATATAGCCTTAAACTCACGTCTCCTTTCTGAAGAAAATAATATTTTTGTGGAGGAAGGATAAATTATGACTAAACTTCAGCGAACAACATTTAATTTGACAAAGATATGTAGAGTCCAGTTCAAGCCTGGGCTTCTAAGTTCAGATAAAGTATAATAAACCTGAGATCCTTTCTACTTCTGGTTAACAATGAAACATAGACGGGATGGTGCCGATCAACCATATGATGGTTTTTTGGCATGGTAAAAGCAGAAATATTTAGAGGCATCCATAACTACCCGCAAACGTTTCGATTTGGTTCATCGTATATTAGCTGAGCATGAGGTGCAGACTTAATTTTTATATCCCAGCGATTTATCTATCCATCTCCCTATAACCACGGCCACATCAGGGCTTGCACAAAGAGAAATTTCAATGCGAAGTGCATTTCAAAACGAACGAATGCTCGAATAATGTAAAAATTTCGCTTTCTCACAGAAAAACTGCCACTGAGATCCATTTCGTGAAACAATATGTCAACCCCTAATTGCGCCGAATTCCCCAACAACAGCAATTCGAGTAGACGCTTGAAAGGCTGCGCAATGTCCAAATCACGGCTCTTCCTAAGTCGAAAAAATTTCAGAATTGGTTCTAAATGGACACAAACAGTATTCAAGCGATGGAATAAAGAAAATAAGAAGAAACCCTAACTATTCCCGCCGAAACAGCAGAAAACTCCCAAAAGCGGTTTTTGACGCGGAGTCCGTCCATATGCACCAAGATAGAAAGATTCGATGTAGATTCAATGGATTGCCTCCATTTTTTACCTCCGCCATCCGCAGAAAACCTGCCCTCCTCCGCCTTCCTCTCGATCTCTCGCCCCGATCGCGTCGAAGTCGACGGAGGTTGGTCAGACCACGCCATTCTACGACCCTCGGTTCGCAATTTAGGGTAGCAAGTTTCGGGCCGGCCCACTTAACATTGGCCAAGCCCGTCACTAAAATTATGGCTAGCCCGTTTCACTTATCCAGGCTCGGAGAAAAAGCCCGATAAATTATGTGAGTGAAGGCTGCGGTTGTCGGGCCAGGGATGGGCTTTATGAATTCCCGCCGGCCCCGGAGGCGAGAGAGAGAGAGAGAGTGAGGTGACTTCTCTCTCTTCCAGAGACCAGTCCTCGCACAGAGCTTCTGGCTGGCCAGCGGGGGGAGAAGGAAGAGGAGGAAGGGGGAAGGAGCGTCGCCCTCTTCTTCGTCCAGCGCTCTTCGAGGTGAGCTCCGCCTGCGTCCTCTTTTCCTCCAGACTGCTTTTTCGCTGGGATTACATCTGCGAGAATCCGATGACAAGCGCGATATCAAGCGGTAATTAATCCGTCGCATTCGGTTCCTGCTTGATCCTCGAGCAGTGGGTCTCTGGTGAGGGTAAATTATTCCGTTGAATTCGGTTCCAGAGATGCTCTTTCCCCCCATTTTCTCTATTCTTTTTCGGTTTCTTTCCTCAGTGAGATGCGGAATCTCATCATCTGCTCGTCTTTCGCTCGCCGCTCGTGTGTTTTCTACCTAATATGCAATAAATCTGTGATCGCCTTCTGAGATATGAATTTACTCAAGCGACGGCAATCATAGGATGTGGATAGTTGTTTGGGAGGGCTTCTGCGAGGCAGCTTCGTTCTGCAACCTCCAGAGGAGAGCGGCGCTTGTGATGCTCGACATTGCCGACCTGGAATCTGTGCTTTTTCTTGGGTCTCCTACTGCAGTTTCATCCTCTCATGATAACTGCTCCTTTAGAGGCCATGACCAGTATTTCCGGAGGAACCACGACAGCCGCCTCTACTCACTGCACATTTGAACGTCTACTAAGGAAGATCGTGAAGGAAGTGATACTAGGCCCTCGATGGTTGGAGGGCAACGTGACGAGGCCCCCTCTGCTAGGTGGAGGGCAACAAGACGAGGCCCCTCTGCTAGGTGGAGGGCAACAAGACGAGGCCCCTCTGCTAGGTGGAGGGCAACAAGACGAGGCCCCTCTGCTAGGTGGAGGGCAACGAGACGAGGCACCTCTGCTAGGTGGAGGGCAAACGAGATGAGAGAAAGAGAGAGAGAGAGAGAGAGGAGTTAAGGTGGCCACAGTAGGGACGATGGAGAAAAAGCCTTTTAAATTCGATTTGGAAAGGTAAGGTTTATACAGCCACAAAATTATACAAATACCTTACATAAGGTATTATTTGATATATACCTTTTCAACACTCTCTCTTAAGTTTAATGTAGATGTCAGCTAAGTTCAACTGGCTCATATTAGATTCAAAATATATCGATGATAATCTCTTGGTAAATGCATCGACCAACTGATCCTCTGATTGTGTGTAGATAAGGCATAACTCTCAAATCAAATGTCGATTGATTTTGATATGCTTGATCCTATCATGATGTGCAAGATTATTGGCAATGTTTAGTGCAGCTTTGTTGTCACATAATAATTTGAGTGGTAGTTCAGCATGAAACCTAAGATCATGCATAAAAAATTTCAGTCATAATAACTCTAATCAGTCCATGTGCCATCACATGATATTCAGCTTCGGCACTCGATCATGCCATGATTGTTTATTGTTTGTTTCACCATATGACAAGGTTTCCTCTCAAGAAAACACAGTAGCTTGTAGTTGACTGATCATCGTGAGATCCAACCTAATTTGGATTAACAAAACCTTCAATGTGTGAGTGATTTGAAGTTTTAAGAAGCAGACCCTTACATGGGCAAGATTTTAGGTATCGTAGAATCCAATGGACAGCCTGCATGTAAGTGGTATGAGGAACATGCATATATCTACTCAATAGATTTACAACAAAAGATAAAACAGGTCTAGTTATTGATATGTACAAAAGATTTTCAACAGTTTCTTGATAAATATGTTTTGATTTGTTTGAGTTATTTCCCATTCATATTAGTGGGGTGTAAGTTTTTTCAATAGGTGTAGTAGATTATTAACAACATAATTTCCTCTTTTGGTTAGTCGACCCATAATAGAATTCTTTTTACAAATATATATGTCTCCGTTTTTAGATCTAGCAACTTCAATACCTTAGAAATATTTTAACTCTCTTAAATCTTTGTTAAATTTTCTTTCAACATTTCTATTTTATATTCATCATCACTGGTGAGAACTATATCATCAACATAAACAATTAAAAAGGAGTAATAATTATTAGTTCTTTTGAAAACAGGAGTATGCTCACCATTTCTTTGTTGACAACCAAAATGAGTCATGACTTGACAAGGTCTACTAAACCATGTTCTAGGATATTGTTTCAAATCATAAATTACTTTCCTTAATCACTATACTCTACCACTAGTTTTTACACATGGAGTAGGACTCATATATATTTATTCTTTTAAATCTCCATTTAAGAAGTTATTTTTAGCATTAAGCTGGTATAAATTCCAATTAAAGTGTACTAAAAGTACTAATAATATTGACCATAGCAACCAAACAATCTCTATACCTAATGACTTTGCCATTAGAGTTTTGTTCGATGGTAAAAACCCACTTGGAACCTACAATTGACTTGCTGACTTGTAAGTCTATTAATTCGTATGTTTTATTTTTTCTAAAGTGCTCATATCTTCTTCTATAGTTATGATTCATTTAAAATCCTTTGATGTAGTCGTGTAAGATTTGGGTGGTGCTAATGAGCCTAATGAAGATAAAAAGGAGTGATTAGCAAGAGAAATCTTCTAATAGTTTATGTATTTAGACATGGGGTGTTGAGTGCAAGAGAAAACTTCTTTTCAAAAGGCAATAGGTAGATTGAGATTCAACTCATCCTCATAGTCAGACATCGGAAAAATCATTTCATCATGTAAGGGTTGTGACTGTGTGATTTAATCATGATCTACAGGGCTTTCACTATAGGTAACATTTTTCATTTGTGGTGGATTTTGCAAGGAGGATTGTGAGGTATCTATCATGTGAGGTGGGTGAGAATCGAGTTGACTAGTATGAGTAGAGATAATCAATGTACCAGTTGAAATACATGACATATTATAAGGAGTTTCCTTTTGAGTTGTGGACTAGTAATAGGTCAACTATAAAATGCGACATCTCTCATGCTGTATTTCCATATATTTGAAAAGATCAAATCATTTATATCTATCCCTTTTGTGTAGGTGAGTAGTCAAGAAGAACACCTCTAATTACTTTAAGGTCTAACGTACTCTTATTTGGATGACTTAGAGGAAGATAACGTACCCAAAAGTCTTAAGAGGAAGAGGAAATAATATTTAGTAAGAAGTAATAATTCATAAGGATCATAACCTCCAAGTGTGGTTGATAGCGTTCTATTGATTAGGTGAGGTGGCCACAGCTATGACCTACCTCCGAGGGGTACATGCGGTAGTGGAGGAGAGCGGACGATGGAGAAAAAACCCATTAGATTCAATTTGGCAAAGGTAGGGTTTTTAAAGCCAAAAAATTATATAAATAAATTACGAGAAGGTATTATTTGATATATATATATATATACCCTCAACAAAGAAAGTCTTCAAAAGGAAGAGAAGTACTTAAAGTGTCGGGCCACTCAAAGTAACCATGTTATTCATGTCTCGTCTCTCTTTGTCTCTCATGCTCTCTCTCTCTCTCTCTCTCTCTCTCTCTCTCTCTCTCTCTCGCTCGCTCGCCCTATCTCCTTGATCTGTCGTCAATCGTTCCCAAAGGTGGCATACTCGCTACGACAAGGATATCGACAGTATGTGCAAAGATCGCCGTTGCCTTTCATTGATACAACAGAAACTTGTTCAACTTCTCAAAATTGAAGCATTCGTGGACCAGAAATTACATGTATTGTAGCAACAGTCCGAGACTACTCACGGTCTCTTGATGGAAATGCATCATGGAAAGCGATTACTGCTTCACCCACTCTAAGTCCCCAGCAGCCAAGCAACGCTCGCACTCCTCCCAACCAACCCCAAGTACCTGATCTTCCTCTAAGTCATCCAAATGACTAGTTCCCTCACCAAACATCAAAATGCCATTATTCTCAAGAACTAATCCTCATTGATGGGTATATCGAGCTGACCTCTATTTTTCTTTACATTTCTTAAAGAAAGACAAAACACTAGCAGTGGCAAGAGTTAGCTTTGAAGACGATGCTCTCACCTGGTTCCGTTGAGTTGACAAATCAACCCCTTTCAAAGATTGGTATGACATATAACATCAAATTCTTAACCACTTCGCATCATCTCACTATGGCACCCTAAGCGAACAACTTTTCAATATCTTACAAATGGGCACCATCGCCGACTATCACTGAAAATTTGAACTCATGTTAGCCGCCATAGATGACCTTTTCGATAACATATTACTAGAAATATTTGTCAAAAGACTCAAACCTGATATCTCTGTTGAAATCCGTCTCCTTAACCCCAACGACTTATCGGCTACTGTGGATACTGCTCAGCGTGTAGAAGATCACAATGGTAACTTCCAACTTTGAGTTCTTCCATCAGCAAGAGATTGAATGTCTTCTAGGACTCTTAGGACACTAAATTCATCGATATTCCAAGCGACACTACAGTCCGTTGCAACCTTTTCATATGACGACACATCAATCTCACCAAATCAAAAATACAAGCACAACGTTCCAACGGTCTAGGTTTTTCCTACAAGAATAAATATACATTGGGCCACATGCAAAAAGGAGCTGCAGATCTTGCTTGTCTCTGATGCTGAGACATCATCTTATGTGCACCTCGAGGACAAGGTGACTTCGACAGAGAGGAGTATTGATGGAACCCCAAGTACATGATCCTCCTCACATGAGAACCACTCCTCTAGAGGCCGTGACCAGTATTTCAGAGTATCACTAATATAGAGGGAACACGACAGCCACCTCTACTCACTGTATGTTTGAATGTGTACCAACAAAGATCGCAAACAAAATGATACATTAAGAAGAATGTTATCTTCGAAAGGAAGAGAAGGATGGAAGAAGTACTCGGAGTGTCGGGCCACTCGAACTTCCCGTGTTATCTCTCTCTCTCTCTCTCTCTCTCTCGCCCTCGGAGTTTCCCGAGTCCATGATTCATAGCCCACTCTCTGCCTTTCTCGTCTCCCTAAGAGAGGCTTAGATCGTGAGAGCCTTTTTCTGGTTGCATCATCACTATTTCGTCATCTACAGTGACTAATCAGTCTCTTCTCCCTCTCTCGCTTATTATTTATTCTCTCGTGTGTCTCCCAAGTGTCTAATCAAAAACCACATTTTATCCACGATAGTTACTATTCCAAAACCGGGGGTTCCACCAGCACCTTGGATGGCTCCCCAATATCTAGAGCCCTTGACGATCTGAATTTTCCTTCTTTCTCATTCAATCCTTCTACTTCTTCTAGATCTATTGTGTTCGTGAATTCTCTCTTCATCATGTGTGAATTTCAATTTTTTTTTTCATTAACTATGGTGAAGAACCAGCCAGGAAGTAGGCTGCCATGCCATTAATCTTGATCCATTCAAAATATAGGGAGCGCTCTCATATCTACATCCACTTTTTAATATTCCTAGCACCATCAATGGAGCATCTCCACTCTTTTACTCACAGTCATCCATGAATCTCTTTACATAAGCTAGTATCAATGTCCACTATTAATAACATTATGCTTCAAGAGGAAGAATGAGGCATCAGGAATGATGAGGTAAGAGTTAACTTTTGAGATGCAACTGGTGACCGAAGAATGATAATGTGCTAGCCAACATCAAAGATCACCCAAACTCCACTCTAAGTTGAATAGCTTGAACATGAGACAAGTGAGGCAGATGCATGTGATGGAGGTTGACTTGATCTTGACAGTGAGGGAGACTGAGATACTTCATACCAAGGTGCTGAAGACCAAGAGAATATTGCTTAGTGAGCTGCTAAAACTCCTCTTCCCATTTAAAAAAAAATGAAAACCCATTAGTGAACTGGCTCTCAATCTTATTGAAAACCATCTTCAATTTTTGAAGATCTTCATCTTCATTTACTTTTTTAATCTCCTTACTCTCAATCTTATGAAAGGACACACTCAATCATTGAGTATCTTCCTCTTCATTACCCACCCATTTTATCTACTTATTCTCCATCATATAAAAAGCCATGCTCAACCTTTGACTATCTTTTTCTTCATTATCAATCTTTGAATGTTTTTTGCTACATGTTTTTCACTTATATACTTTAAAATTGAGATTAAAGTAGATCGGCCATATTTAATCTTTAGATATATTTCTCTTTATTATAACAAACAGCCTTATTCACATACACAGAAGGTTCTTTGTGGTAGTGACACCCCCTATACTTTCTCACCACAAACATAGGATTTTTATAATACTTCATCCCTCACTTAACTACTTTTAGTTCTAGTAGAAACTATCTTCTATTTTTACCCTTACCTTCAAAAATACATACTAATTATAGAATAATTAACAAACTAAATATCTCAAGTTTCTTTATGTGGACACCTTGCAACACACCAGTCCCTCGTGTCAAATACAACTATAAACATCACATGCCTTTGTCAAATCTTCTTTCCCCTCACAACGTAATTATCTTAGGGCCCAATATAGTGTATCGGATGTAGTTGTTGAGTTATTGATCATCAAATCAACTTGGTAAAAGTACAATAAGTTGAATTCAAGTTCAAATTGGACATGATATCCACATTGACTCTAGATCATCATATTTTATTTCACTTTTTTTTTATATACATATCTGATGTGTCACCATGAGATATACTTTTCAAACTTGAATCCACGTTTTGTTCCTTATTTTCTTGTTGATTTAATGCTTGTGATAATTTAGATAGCATGCCTCACATCACATGAAAATACTATAAAACAAATAGATATTGCAACATTGTTGTTAAATCATCATAAGTATAATCTAAATAAAATATTCCGCTTTTGTGAATATGTTGACATGTGTCATATGAACATATATGGCATACAACTTTTTGTTTATAGATATTTCTTCAATAAGTAATTATTTATCCTCAAATGTTCCTAAGATAGAAAAATAACAAAAATCTCATGACTAAACCTTAGATTTAATTGTTAGAATTGAAATTATGATAATTATACAAAGATCAATAGAATTACTCGGCTGAATATATTGAACTTAATTCACATTTTCTCCCTCTTAATGGCGATTCTCATCCGCGTAGCTGTCCTTTTCTCTTCATGGGCTTGCATGCACAAGAGAGAGAGAGAGAGATACTGTAGCAGGCATGCGTGCCGACACCCTAGTGGCTTTCCTTGCTGTTCTCCCTCGAAGGATCCAGATCTGGAATCCATGGTCCCTCCTCCACCATCACACTCCACCTGTCTTCTTTCTCTCGGTGGGGGACTCCACCTGAAAGTTAAACGCACCACGACCAGCCCCCACCAAGGGATCCCCATGCATCCTCCGCCACAATCTCCTTCCACCCCATATGGCAGCCACCGAGCTCCCCGGAGGCCATAAAAGCCCACCTCCCCTCCTTCCCCTCTCCTCAATGCGAGCTCTCCCCACGGCCGGAGATGGCGACCACCTCTGCCGCCGGCCCTTCCATCATCCTCCTCCTCCTCGTCTCCTCCACGATGGTGGCGGAGAGCAGGGTTTCTCGTAAGGACCTGGGCCTTGGCCTCGGCCTCGGCCTCGGCATCGGCGCCGGCGTCGGCCTCGGAGGCCTCAGTGGCTCCGGCTCCGGCTCCTGGTCCGCCTCTCGTTCTGGCTCCGTCTCCGGCGCCGGCGGCGGTTCCGGGGCGGGTTCCTACGCTGGCTCCGGCGCGGGCTCCTACGCCGGCTACGGCGGGGGGCAAGGAGGAGGCGTCTCCGGCGCCGGCGAGGGCCACGGTGAAGGGTACGGCGAAGGGCACGGCGGCGGCGGGAATGGCTAGATAAAGAATCTGCAGATGCGTTCCCTGCTGGATCTCTCACGTTCTAAGCTACTTCATGTTAGATAAATAAATAGGGGAAAAGAGGAGGTACGAATAAGATTGTTCCTTATACCTCTGGAATTGAAGTTTTAAAAAGAGCACGTTCTAATATAAAAGTCTACGCCATTTAGAAGGACGAGGGAACCGCTGACTTTCTCCCCAGTGGGGCTCCTCGATTCTCCCACCGAGAGAGAGAGAGAGGGAGAGAGATACCCTCTCAGATGCAGCTGGTTAGTATAACAACGCCATGTTCAATGAATGAATGCCACATGTACGCACTCTCCGCCCACTCTTCCTTCTTGCATGGACCCCGTCAAGGACACAGCCAGAAGAGGAGGCGGCGGAGGTGGCGGCTTTCCATTCTCTGGCGGCAGTCCTCCCGCGACTCCGAACGAAGAGAGAGAAAGAGAGGTAGAGGTAGAGAGAGAGAGAAAGAGAGGGAGAGGGAGTACAGTAGAGCTGGTCCCTTCGAACCTAAAGAATCCCAACTAAAACAACGCAAAGAAGAGGAAGGAAGGAGAAGAAGAAGGGTAAAATTAGGGTATATACCCCCCCCGCTGGTAGCCGTAGTAGGAGAGGTACCACCTGACGAACTTCCACAGGCCAGTCTCCAGGTCCGTGGAGGGCTTGTAGCCGAAGTCCAGCTGCGCAGAGCTGATGTTGGCGTGGGTGAAGGGGACGTCGCCATTGCCGGGCATCTCCACGATGTTCTTCTTTGCCTTCCTCCCCAGATGCCGCTCCAGAATTTCCACCAGCGCCGGCACAGTCACCGGCCGGGTGTTGCCCAGGTTGTAGATCCGGTACGGCGCCGCCCCGCGCTTCCTGCCGCCACTGCCGGTGCTCTCGCCGGCGGTGTCCAGTGCCGCCAGGCAGCCCCTCACGATATCGTCGATGAAGGTGAAGTCTCTGGCGAGCTCCGGCCGGTCCTTTCCCCGGTAGACGGTGATGGGCTTCCCCTGCAAGATGCTGCGGGTGAAGGAGAAGTAGGCCATGTCGGGTCGCCCCCAGGGGCCGTAGACGGTGAAGAAGCGCAGCCCGGTGATGGAGAGCCCGTAGATGTGGTTGTAGCTGTGGGCGATCTCCTCGCCGGCCTTCTTAGTGGCGGCGTAGAGGCTCGCGGGGCGGTCCGTCTGGTCCGTCTCCGAGAAGGGCACCTTCTCGTTGAGGCCATAGACGGAGCTGGATGAAGCCCAGACCACCGCCGGCTGAGGATTGGCGGACTTGCACGCCTCCAGCATCGCCACCAGTCCGGCAACGTTGCTTTGCACGTAAGAGGACGGGTTCTCCATGGCGTAGCGGACGCCGGCTTGGGCGGCGAGGTGCATTACGTGGGTGAAGGGGACCACGTCGAAAAGCTTCCCCAGAAGCCGATCGTCGTTAACGTCGCCGGCGACGACGAAGACGCCGCGCTGGGCGAGCAGCGCCGCCCGTGCCCGCTTCAGCGAAGGGTCGTAGTAGGCGTTGAAGTTGTCGAGTCCGACGACGCCATCGCCGCGCTTGTTGAGGGCGAGGGAGACGTGGGAGCCGACGAATCCCGCCGCCCCAGTGACGAGGACGGCGGCGCCGCCGGTACGGCGGATCTGCGCAGACCGCCGGACCTGAGCTTCCCACTGTATGCCGCCCCAGGAAGCGGCGAGGTAGCGGGAGCTGGTGTCGAGGATGGACTGGAAGCTGAGGTAGGAGGCGATGAGCGCCATCACGAAGAGCACCCACGTGAAGACGGTGCTCGACGTGAAGCACCGGTTTAGCTGCCGGCTCATGCTGTAAGCCCTCTCGATTTTCACCTTCCCCGGCGTCGATGGGAACTGCTCCTCATCCGCCGCCGCCGCCGCCGCCCCCCTCATCTTCTTCTTCTTCCTTCTTCTTCTTCCTTCTTCTTCTTCTTCTTCCTACTCCCTCTGGTTAACTGCTCCTCCTGGGTCTCGTCCAGCCGCCGGAGGAGGAGGAAGAAGAAGAAGAAGAAGAAGAAGAAGAAGAAGAAGAAGAGGTGAGGGGGGTGGGGCCCATTCATAGTGGGGCCCACCTTAGGGCCCCAACGAACGCGGTCAACCGCGAACGACGGCCTAATTTAACCTTGGATCCTCTTGGGGGCCCACCATGTGTCTCTCTTTTTATCCCACGCACTCTCGTACGCCGTGAGGATTGGATCTGGTGATCCGCCGGCCTTCGGCGGTATATAAACTGCGGAATTATTCCCCTGGTCTTTGTGGTCTATTGCTCGTTATTTAATGATCCTAAGTTGCACGCGGGAGACACCAGAAGCTTCTCGCTATAAATAAACTGAACGTTGACGAGCGGTGGAAGCGGCGGCGACCACGAGGGGCTCCAAAGAGGACGGAGACCGGCGGTCACGCTCCGGCAAAGAGAAAAAAAATATTAATCACACGTTTTGACGGAAATACCCCTGTCAGGGGTTTATTGGGCAAGGTTGCGGTGGGCTCATTTCTATCCTCCTGGCCCATCCCATTGTAAGCCACGTAGACGTTGGACGTCCACTCTGGCCAGCCTCTCTCTCTCTCTCTCTCTCTCTCTCGCTCGCTCTCTCTCTCTTTGTCCGTTCTACGTGGTCCCTCCCCCCGCGGTGGTTCCCGCTAAGGGCGGGAAGGGATGAGGAGGAGATACACGCCGGAGAGGGAGGAACGCCGACGGCTCTCAGATTAAGAAGGTTTTTTATTTCGATCGCATTTTCTTCGCGTTATGCGTCAAGTTGATTTGGACGTGCTGAAGTTCAGTGGAATGATTTGTTCCTGGATCATTACCTCCTACTCTATGACCTTTATGCACTATGGATCGTCCACATTCCGCACTCCAGAATGTCCGTGTTTGGAAATGATGGTGAATTCCATCTCTGAATGATAGGTTCAATAGTTCCGTGGCGATCGGAGATCCATCGTCATTGACATCTGCTTTGGGGTGCGGTGGTGCACTTCTTGGAAACTTTGTGATTGTTCCTCGGTTATTGCTGTTTGCTCTGCAACATGCTCCGTAGGAAATTCTACGGAATGACTTTCATGATTCCCACTGCATGTAACTCCTGAAGCCGGGAGAGGTCTTAACGGCGTATGATTTTATGGCCGTCCTTTGGCCACATCAATTTTCTTCATTTTCATCATGGTACTTGAGTAGTATTAAAAAATTGGCCTGTTCAGACTGTCTGACTGGACCTGATTGGAACAGTCAAAAGGCTTGTCCAGTAGTGGCGTGTCTGGGTTAAGAACCGGCTTTCCCTCAATGAACTAACAGGAATCAATCAAGAACTGGCAAAAATCAGGCTGGTTAGATCAGAAAAGGTTGAATTATTTTTATTTTTTCTTATTTTGGATTAATTTGAGAATATTATATTGTCATAATAGCAAGAGAATCTACTCTTTTCACCTTCCTTATATATCTCCTCCATCTTAATCATTTTTAAAAACTCTGGCCCTGAGAAGGGAATGTAGAGTTCCTAGTATGTAAAAACATGAATTGGAGTGCAAACTGGTCAGATTAGTCTGGTTTTAGGTTCGGATTATTGATTTATTGAGATTGGTGATATACATAAAACATCTCTTTTTTCTTTTGGCTTACTGCATCATGGCATAGAACATTGACCGTTAGAAGGTGATGGATACACATACAAAAATCAATCCCTTCACAGTTTAGATTACTTATCAGGCTTACCCAATTCAACTCCTCGATTTGTCTCGTCTGGTAGTTGCAAGAGTTGGCTCTGGTAGATACAAAGGTACTTGGAGAAATGGGAAAATAGTTTGAAATTTAAGCTACCAGGGTATTTCCGTTTATTTTTTTTGGCTAAAAACAAATGTATGTAAGAAAATATAGATATTTTTCTATTGTAGGATCCATTGTGGAACAGGATGTCAGGCACTGGTAGTACACAACAGAGCTTGAGGAAGGCTCTTGGAACTCTAAAAGATTCCACAAAAGTTGGCCTGGCAAAAGTGAACAGTGAATACAAGGTTATCTCTCTCTCTCTCTCTCTCTCTCTCTCTCTCTCTCTCTCTCTCTACACTCCCTCCTTCCTCCAACCTGTCCTTATAGAAAAAAATTCTTACTTTCCTTTGCGCTGAAGGATGTTGATGTTGCAATTGTCAAGGCCACAAACCATGATGAGAAAATACCAAAGGAGAAACACATCCGCAGTGAGTTCTTGGTTATTTCAGATCTTGAAGTATTTTTGCCAAAATATAATTGAAAAAATTTCCTGTAAATTAGATTAGATTATCTAGCTAAATAGAGTTTTCTTTTTTTTTTACTTCTCATTGGTTATCTTCAGAATTTTTTTACTCTAACATTACTGTTGATATTCCTTCGACAGCGATTTTTGATGCTGTTTCAGCTTCAAGGCCTCGTGCCGACATTCAATATTGCATTAGCTCACTCGCTAGACGTCTTGGCAAAACACATAACTGGGCAGTACGTTTTATCTACAGTCGTATTTAATACTTTTAGTCACCATGGATCAACTTTGACTACTAGCTGGTGGACATTTAAATCGGCAATATTTCTTAAGGACTTTCATGTGAAATATTATAGGGAATCTATTCGCTTAATTTTTCATTTTATCTTAACTTAGCATGAGCATATACATTGAGTTAACTGAAAATGAGAGACGGGCTACACATTTTCGGTATGCTGGAAACCAACTAGCCTTCCTATTGTGAGGCTGATACAGTAGAGATTTTACCATGATTTTTCTTTCTGGTTACGTTGTCCATGATAATAATCATATTAGTAACTTAACTGATGAAAAATAAAAAAAATCTACAGTTTGGCATTAAAATTAGCAAATCTCATTATTTTTCTGGATGACTGATAGTATGATGTTGAATTTTTAAAAATAATTCACTTCCTGTTACATTATGATAATTATTTATCTAACTTGAAGTTGTTTCGCGTATTTTCGTGTTTTGATTATGTGTGTTTCTGTAAGCACCTTTCTATCGCAAATCCTTTAAATTATAATAGTTATTGTGTCCAAAATTTATCTTACTAAATTCACTTAGGTTGCCTTGAAAATATTGATTGTTATACACCGTACTTTGAGAGAAGCTGATCCTACATTTAGAGGAGAGCTCATCAACTACACCAGCAACAGAGGTCATTTGCTGAATTTATCTCATTTCAAGGATGATTCAAGCCCCAATGGTAAATATTATTCTCGTTCCTTGAAAAACGTTAAAAAAAGGAAAAAATAATATATAAATACTCCATGTTATTTTCTTCGTAAGCATGGGACTACTCTGCTTGGGTTCGGACATATGCTCTATTCTTGGAGGAACGGCTAGAATGTTTTCGGGTACTCAAGTACGATGTTGAGACAGAACAGTGCGTAAGTAGCTTCAACTGCCAATTCTTCCTCTTACGTCTCTTCCTTTAACAAAGTGGTGTGGAATTATCTACTCTAGTGTTGCCGTACGGATATATACTTTCACTTTTGAGGTCTTGCTTTCAGCAGAGGATGAAGGAACTTGGAACTGTTGACTTGCTGGAGCATTTACCCGCCTTTCAGCAGCTTCTTTTTCGCCTTCTTGGTTGCCAGGTTGAAGAACGTTTTGTGATTAAACCCCTTGATTTCGGTTCTAAAAAAATCAGACAATCTATCCCCGTAAACAATTTGATTTAACTCCTTGTTTCCAGTTTTAACGCGATCATATTTTCTAGATTAAGAATGCGCTTTCCTTAAACTTCACTATCCAAATCACTTAAAGAAGATCGGATTTTCTACAAATTACTTCTTTTTTTCATCTTCTCAGTTTCTTGCGCCTTTCATTTCACAATAATTTGGGTGTGCAGTAATATTATCTAATTTTTAATTCCACAGCCGGAGGGGGCAGCTATGTCCAACGATATGATCCAATACGCTCTTTCCTTTGTGAGCCGAAGCTTTAACCGTAACCCTGGTGACATGTATTTCTTTCCATGCGCTCTTATGCTTCACCCTTTACAGGTTGCCAGTGAAAGTATAAGGATCTATACTGCTATTGACAGTGGAATTCTCAACTTGGTCAACAAGGTAGCTATAGTTTATCATCATATCATCCCTTTAAATGTTATATTTTCGATGGATTTATGGTGACAGGGTTCCCCCTCAGTTCTTTGATATGCAGCGACATGATGCTGTTAGAGCAATCGAAATTTATCGGAAGTCAGGCCAGCAGGTAAATTTTTTGGTTTAATTATGCGATATCATAAAAAATATTTATTTATCAATAAAAATATCTCTTTATTAGAAAAATTTCCCCTTTTATAGAGTTCTTAGCGATTCATCATTAACTGCAGGCTGAGAGACTGTCTGAGTTCTATGAAATGTGCAAGGGGCTCAATCTATGGAAATCAGAGAAATTTATAAGGATTAAACAGGTCATTTTATTTTTTTATTAAATTTATAGATCGTCAAGAATTTATCCCTCTTTTTTTCTATTTATGGTAATCTACTTACACGTCTATCTGTCTTTAGCCCCCTCAATCATTTGCCGCGGCAATGGAGGAATATGTCAAAGAAGCGCCAAGAGCATTGCCCTTTCCTCGGAGTGAGGTATCTGTCAAGCTCCTGATTATAATGCCCAAAAAGAATAATAAATAAATTCAATTATCCAGAAAGGATGAACAAACCCTTATACAGAGTCTCTAAAATGTTCTGAAGGAGATATTGTCGGAAAATTACAGGTAATTCATTATTTTTGGGTAATTAATGCTATTAATTATGAAAAAAAAATTCCCAACTTTCCTCCGGCCAGGTGGATGGTGAGCCAAGAAAGCCCACCAGAGCGCTTCTGAAGGTTGAAGATGATCACAGAAGGCTCGAGCTTGCCTCAGTACCTTCTGAACCATATCGAAGAGCTCCAGATGAGGCTCCTGGAGATCCTCCAGTCACAGATCTTCTGGTACGCTCTTCATCTGGTAGATGCTCCCTCTCTCTCTCTCTCTCTCTCTCTCTCTCTCTCTATGCTCATGAAATCTTTCCCATGCTCCCTCATTTCAGGGATTAGATGATATCAGCTGCTGGAATGCAGCCAAGCTCGATGAAAAAAATTCATCTGCTCTTGATATCCTGACGGATGGTAAGTATCATTTTTTTTTCAGAATAATCCACCATAAAAAAATAATTTAATGAAACCTTGCACTTATATAGACCACCTCACTCCACATATAAATATATAAATATATTTATATATAATAATTTAGAGTTATAAATCCACATTGGAATCCAGAGAATCCATCAAGCAGCGGCACAAGTACTCTCGAACTGGACAAGGAGGATCCGGTGTGGGAGCTGACCCTGGTTTCCATGCATGGGCCCACCGGAAGTCTTGCAGTGGAAAGTAGACTGGTAATTATTTCTACATCCCATTATCTGAATATTATAATTTCTGATTTTCCATTGGCTGATGTTCTTCTTGGTCACAGGGTGGGGGGCTGGATGAGCTGACATTGAACAGCCTCTATGATGATGCCACAGCAAGGAAAGTGAGCCCAATTGAGAGCTCATTCCCCAGGGGGATGGCAGCAGCCGATGGCCAGACGGCGGCAGCGGCAGCAGCTACAGGGGTTGACTGCGCTAACAACCCATTTGGGAATCCGTATGGATCCATGGACCTGCCTCCTTGCCAACCTCCGAGCCCTTATGCTAGGTACTTGTAGCTTTTGACTTTTTCTGAGGGGGGAAAGTCAACACTTGTAGTTCTAATTATAATTCATGTGGGGGCATGTGAGTTTTTATTACATATCTATAATTAATAAGAAAAAAAAATCAAAAGAGATCATGCTGGGCCGGTTATGCACTTATCTCGCCCTATGAAAAACATCTGAGTTCTGGGGGTAAGGGGGTGAACCTGCCACGTGTCTGTCTAGCAGCTGGATGAGCCTAAAGTCAACATGAAGAATATGATGTGACACGCAGATGGGTCAATCCAAGTTTTTTTTTCGGTTTTTTTTCTCAATAAATGATTTTTTTCTCATTTTTTGTGATTTTACGTCCATGGCAGGCCCAATAAGAGCGCGGACACAGGAGTCTGGTCCAGCAGTTGAGGGGAGAGAGACGTGGCAGGTCCGTTTGATCAATGGAGATCGTGGGAGGTGAGCATAAGAAAACTTTCACTTTCCCCATGAAGGAGAGGCGAATGGTTCCTCCCCATCCGTCTGAGACGGCGGCGGAGGACGCATCTCGACCGTCGGATCCTCCTTCCCAACGGCACCGGTTTACCGTGTTGCGATGGCGGGAAAGGCGGGCTGGGGCCTGGCGGCGCCGACACGGCGGATGCTCTATTCCGTTGGAGATCTGTGGGAGTCCTCTATCAGTTAGGCCGCCGCCTTTTTAGTTCAACGGGATTCTTGAGGGACCCACGTGGCCGTTGGCCGTTGACGGGCCCACCACGTTTTGGGCCGAGATTTATGCTCAGCAGTAAATATTTCGAGTGGACCCTGCTCTCTGTCTCTCTCTCCCCCCGTGAAGCTATATATGCATCTTTGCGCGCTTTTTCGATGGAAGCTCCCCATTCAAAATCTTCGTTGTATGAATGAGAGAGAGAGAGAGAGAGAGCAAGGAGAGGTGGGGGGTGAAGGGAGAGCGAGAGAAGAGGAGACCCCGGAAGCTGCGGTCTCTCTCTCTCTCTCTCTCTCTCAATTGATCTCTCGATCACGAGAAAGCGAGGGAGAAGTGGAGACCGGAAGCGGCGGTATTCTCTCCTCTCTTTGCCTCCCCTCCCTCCCTCCCTCCCTCCCTCTCTCTCTCTCTCTCTCTCTCTCTCCTCTTCGCCAGCTTGCCGATCACGAGAAAGCGAGAAATCCGGGGCTGGATTTCCTTCCTTTTTGTTTCGCATTGGATATTTAATTATTTCTGTCCGTTTTCCTTGATAAGATTCCTCTTCGTTGCAAAGTTTGGTTCTCTATATCGCAGGGGGTTTAGGGTTATCGAGGAGGCTGGAAATCTTGGAGTTTCTCCTTTTCGTATTGCGCCATGGAGAGGAGAAAGTATCCCATTCACGCGGAGGAATATGAGCTATACGAGGAGGTGGGGCAAGGAGTCAGCGCCTGCGTTTACAAGGCTCGGTGCATCCCTTTGAACGAGATCGTGGCCATTAAGGTCATCGATTTCGAGAAACACAATAGCGATCTGGTCAGTTGAGTTTATCCTCCTCTTTCATTTAATAGCAGCTTCTTGATCTATGGAACAAATATCCTTAGATCTACAGATACGAATGGAACTTTGTTTCTCAAACATTGCCAGTTCGTGTCAGTTTGCAAATGCCATTAATTCCCTGCCAAACTGTTGATTAGATGTACTCTGTGGATTCATAGATTTATTCTCGTAGTCTTCACAATGTCAAGGTATCTGGCATGACTGTTCAAGTTTTCCATTTAGCCATTGACCTTGAATTACGGGTTTGAAAAGACGGTTTTCGGTTCCTGCTTGTTTAGCTATATCGGTAGAACGAGATCAGGGCATTTATGATCCTTATCTTGTTTAGGAAAAATAAATAAATTATCTCTTGAAATTCCTTTCTGTTCGTATTTAGAGTTCTTGGTCTTGGCTGTGAACTTTTTATATAGGACGTGAATTCTTTGGCACATTTCCTTATGTATAATATTTATTTTTGTCAATGCCATAATATCTAACGATCTGATGACAGAGATACTCCGCCGCTGGTTTCTGTTATCTGTGATCTGACCAAAAAATGACATATCAAGCGTGGGTATGATTTAGTGTAACTCAGGAATCCACTTTGAATCTATGTAAAAGCTACGAAGATTAAAAATGCCAACTCCTGATGTTGGCATTTTCCAGTCCTTTATACGATAAAATAAGTTTGATACAAAACTCTAGTCCTTTAACCAGTTGAACCCTACCACGCCTTGATTCTTTGTTGTTCTCTTCTACTTATTTTCTGTGGCTATCTACTGTACATTGTAAGATGTCCATGTAGTCAAGAATATGAATCTAAATCTCATTATTTTAACAATTTTATAGGAAAATGTACTCTTGACAAGTACGAACTTATAAAGGCTAACTTTTTCGTTATCTATGCAGCGTAACATCTCTCGTGAAGCCCAGACATTGACATTAGTCGATCACCCTAATGTTCTTAATGCGCATTGTTCATTTGTAAATGATCATACCTTGTGGATTGTCATGCCCTATATGGCGGGTGGCTCTTGTCTTCACATCCTAAAGTCTGCCTATCCAGATGGTTTTGAGGAGGCAGTCATTGCAACATTGTTACGTGAAGCATTGAAAGGACTGGAATATCTTCATCAGCATGGGCACATACATCGAGATGTCAAGGCAAGTAGTAACTGGCCATATCACATTTATGTTCTATGATCAGAAACTTATTCATTATCACGGCGGAGCTCTAACCAATTTTATTTTAATTTCCACTCTGTCATAGATTCACGGATTGTGGGTTTACTCCGAATTCTAGCTCTCCATTTCTTTCTTGCTTGGATTTTTTCAGGTTTTCTTTGTTGGCTATACCCTCAGAAACTGCCTGATCATCCCTCAGGGATTTAATCTGGCTTCTGTCAAACTAGTATTATGTTCACTTGCAGACATTCAGATAAAATCCTTTATCTATGATGACACCACTTTCATGAACCATTTTATTTATTTTTATTCACGATTATTTCTCAATAACTTATTAAAAAAGCTAAGTTCGTTTGTTTGGTGTTTAGTTAAGAGTCTGTATTTTGTCAAAGATGGGCATTTTTGTTTAGATGCTACCAGGGAACATCTACTCATGTTAATAAATTATTTACATCTCCCATGATTTTTTTTATTCTAAATTATTTCCGTGGTGTCTTTGGTTCATTCAGTCTCCATTAAAATTGAATTTTACCTTAAAACATCTGTAAATTCTTTGGTTTTTTTCCTGTTATATTAGGCTGGTAATATATTAGTGGATGGACGTGGTGGAGTTAAGCTAGGAGATTTCGGAGTTTCTGCTTGCCTTTTTGATTCTGGTGACAGACAGCGCACAAGAAATACGTTTGTTGGCACACCTTGCTGGTGAATGACATTGAATTTATCTGTTTAGATTACTAATCCTGATTCCATTTTTCTGTGACTGATAGTTAGACTCCATTTTTCTTTCCCCAGGATGGCACCAGAGGTTTTGGAGCAACTACATGGCTATGATTTCAAGTTAGTTCATTTCACTCTTGCACAGTTAATTGAGTGGTAGTCTTTATCATTGTCAACTTCTGTCCCTGCAGGGCCGATATTTGGTCTTTTGGTATAACTGCTCTTGAGCTTGCTCATGGTCATGCACCTTTTTCCAAGTACCCTCCTATGAAGGTACTTACAGAATGATTATTAATGTCAATTACCAAATTGCACCGGTGAAAGAACTACGTGGTACAATTAGCCAATATTTCTTAAGATTTGGTCACATACTAATACGACCTGATTTTACAAGATAATAAGAAGGGAAAAAAAAAGGGAAAAAAAAGTGTTTCTTGATTATTTTTGGCATATTATACAACGAGCGTATAAATTCAAGTCTTTGGTAGGTTTTGCTCATGACGTTGCAAAATGCCCCTCCAAGTCTTGACTATGAAAGGGACAAGAAGTTTTCAAAGGTATCCTAATGCTCATTCTGTTGTTCACTAGAGACATTATTCCCTTACGGCTTCTTTGTTTCTCTCATTTTTAGTCTTTTAAGCAAATGGTTGCAATGTGTTTGGTGAAAGATCCTCGGAAAAGACCTTCTTCGACTAAGTTGTTGAAACACTCATTCTTTAAGCAAGCTAGATCAAGTGACTTTATTTGTCGATCAATTTTGGAGGGTTTGCCTTCACTTGGTGATCGTATTAGAGCACTGAAGGTGGTGTTTTTTTACTCGTTCATTTTGACCTTTACTCTTTCTTTTTGCCATTCATTTAAGCGAAAGTGTGATTCATAATTCATCACAGATTAAAGAAGAAGATATGCTTGCCCAAAAGAAAATGCCTGATGGAAAGAAAGAGGAGTTGTCACAGGTCAGAATTTCATGTTTTCTTTGTCGCTTTTCGCTTGTATCAGCAGATTCTTCTGCAGTTAAGCAAGTAGCGGGTCTGCCCTGTTTTCATTAGGTTCTCTGTTTCAGTATCTGGTTTTTTTCTTCAAATTCAGTTCATCTAATATTTTACTTCTTCGTCAGCTTAATTTTCGAGAGAAACAAGCCATGTTTTTCTTCTTTCAGTTACGTGGATCTATTTTTATCCTTACTTGTAATTTTACATAAAGATGGAGGGGGTCGTATGTACAGCTTCTAGTAGGTTATGCTATTTCAAGCTATATCCTTCTGGGGTGATGTTTGCGTCCGACCGTCTGGAAATCGATCAAAAGGGAACCTGTCTTCGAAAGAATGGACTGAACCAGTTCATCATACCCAAAAAAAAAAGAACCCATGGACCTTTTCTATCGAGATCTAGGACTTGGATTTTAACAGTTGAATCAATGCAAAAATGAACCTGAAAGGCCCATTTTGGATTCCAATCCGATTTCGGGACCCTCAATGTGGATTGGATGGCCTTTCCTCCACCAAAAAATTATAGGATCAGTTTTCTAGGTATTAGAGATCGCTAGCTTGAGGTATCTTATGTTTTTAATGTCTGTTTCAGGTTCTGTAGCTACCGGTATTTTTTATTCTCCATCGTAGATTTCAAGATTTATTGATTTTGAAAGAGAGGGATATGTTGCCTGAATTCCTCTTTGAACGTTCATGTAGAATGAGTACAAGAGAGGTATCAGTGGCTGGAGCTTTAACATTGACGACATGAAGGCTCAGGCTGCTCTGGTATGGCTGCCATTCGAGCTCCTAGTTGCATCTTTACTTGACGGGTTTAAGCTCGTTCATCTAAACATGTTCAGATGCTTCTGTTTGATCCAGGATCCTGATGAGATAGTTCAAGGTAAACAACCATCGGTACCCTCAAATTCATTGTTTGAGTTTGACAACCTTCAAGAGAAAATTTCACCCACTATGTCATCAACGGCGAGTTATTCCTCAAAGGAGGTGGGTTGGTGATCTCTACGAGCACATATATTCTCTTGGAGCAGAATTTCAATTTTTGCTTACAGTACAGTTGACTTTCAGGGAAATGACGAGATAATGCAATGTAAGGCACCCTTTCTTTCCTCTTCAGAAGAAACTTCACATACTTTAAGGTACTAAAAAGTTAATTTTTGCATATTTGCATGATTACTACACATGTTTGAATTGACCAAAGTTTTACATATTTTAGCCCTGAGCTCTATCCAGAAGCCGACGTTGACATTCATTTAATTCTTGATGATAGCATGTATGGGAGAAGTATGGTTCATGCGCGCCCGTTGACCTGTTCTTGTTGTTCTCTTTGCCAGAGGCAAGCTGATGGGGTCCGATGATGAAATTCTGGTTGGAAGTTCAACCGACCGTACCAGTCAACTGGACAATTATTTAAGTGAAAGCTGCGACTCTGAAGTTGATGAAAAATATCCAAACAATGTACGTGCTCAGTGTTGCTACGAAAGGAAGGCATCTGCCAGCTCTTTTGCATCCGACACGGCTGATATTTGCTTTGGAGGAGAGAGGTTTGACTCTTCCATGATGGCTTATCCTCTGTGCTGTTCTAACCATGGAAGTAAAAATGCATCTTGGTTGTGGCCTTGTTGAAACTCATGTCGTTCTTGTTGCTTGTCGTTGACTTTTCTTCAACATCACTCCTTTATCACATCTGACATTCTATTATATCATATTTTTTTAAAATTATTTTTTCATTCTTGGGACAAAAATTTCATTATTCATAATCCTAATTTAAGTACAATGTGGACTTAGGGATATAATTAATATTTATTTTTATTTTTTTGCCGTCTAAAATATAGATAATGGAATCCCAAACACGTCGCATGATGTTATTCTTGAATCGTTTGCGCCGTCTGTCTCTCCAGGGCGAACCAACAATGCCAGGTTTCAAGCAAAGGGACCAAGCTTACAGGCACGTGTCAAAAAGAAAACTCCATAAATGTAATCCCCACGTGCCAGTTCTACCAAGGATCATTGACAGTTTGTCTTTACTGCCTATAGCCTCCGGCGCTGACGACGGTGACGAAAAGTCAAAGGGGCCGGTGGTCCAGCAGAAAGGCCGCTTCAAAGTAACATCTGAGAATCTTGACACCGACAGGGTAACTCTCCGTCGTGATACTCCCCCAACTGATGTGATCTTAATGAGCCATGAATCTGATTCCTCCGGCACACGTGAATCTCCAGGCACTACCTTCTCTCCTTCTCCAGAAGAACCACACTGTCCAGGTTAGATCCTCTGCCATTAGCATCTTTGTGAATATCCCATTAGCATATATGCGTAAAGCTAGTAAAATAAATGGATGTGGATGTCGCATTTTTATGCCACGACTCTTCATGATATAATAATTCCAATAAAGTTGTGAAAATAATGCAATTTAGATTCATAGGGTTTGACTAAATGTCTTCTTCTCATGTCGTAGGGGATCTCTCAGCTTCCCGCCGCCTCTCCTCAGCAGGCCGCAGAGACGACGACCACCACCACCACCACCACCACCACCGTCGGCGACTCTAGCTGCCCACTTCATCACCACCTGGCCTCGATTCTGCAGACCAACACTCTCCAGAGAGTACGGCGGGGCCCACTCTTCCCACTCTTCTTTTTTTCTTCAGATTAATTCCCTTTTTCTTTTTCTTTTTCGTTTTTCGATTCATTTTTTTCTGGCAGGACTATCTCTTAAGTCTAATGAAGCTGGTCAGCGCTGGTGGCGTTCCAGGTACCCAGTTTCTACTTGAAAAGCATGCATATCATGTCAATCCATACTGATGTTCTGATCTCCGGGTGACTACGCGCGCCAGATGGAGGACGCATGGGGGCCCCGCCGCCGCCGCCTTCCGACGTGGGAGAAATGTCAACGGTGAGCGGTCGTAGGGTGGGTTCTCATAGTCGTGGGGTTCTCATGCTGATAAAAGGCTTTTTGATCCTCCTCGTAGCTGGAGTCGGCCCACGAAAAGGAGGAGGAGTTGCTGCGCGAGATCAATGACATGCAATCGAGGTAGCCACACCCTCAGGGATCATTATTTTTATTTTATTTTATTTATTTATTTTGACTTTCGTCCTTTGATGCGACAGACTCGTGTGCGCCCAGGAGGAGCTGCAGCGGCTAAGAACAAGAGGCGCCCAGGTGGGTTCTTCCCACTCCGAAGCAGATCTGAGATGAACAGAGGGCGACCCAAAGCCAAGCAATTTCCAAACTCGGATCACATCCTTGGAATAAGCCTCCCTCTCTCTCTCTCTAACCTTCTCTCCCTAGACTCTATATAGGAAACCAGGATTATACACAGAGAGAAGGGAGGGACAGTACTAGCAGGGCATGATCAAACCGATGGAGTTCCTCTTATTTCATCACACTTCTGTTATTAAACGGCTCGTTTCCGGTTTCCCTCTCCGACCAATTCACTGAAATCATTATAATACAGAGAGAGAGAGAGAGAGAGAGAGAGAGAGCTGTGTCTCTCTCTAGACTGTATATAGGAAACCAGGGTTTTATACATATACATACATCCAGAAGGATGAGGGAAAACATTACACACAGCAGTGAACTCTCACAGAGCATGATCAAATCGATTGAGTTCTCTTATTTCATCACACAGCAGTGTTATTCAAGTGCTCGATTCCAGTTTCCCACTCCGAGCAATTCACTGAAATCTTTATAATACACAGATCACAGACAGAGAGAAAGAAGAAAGAGAGAGAGAGAGAGAGAGAGAGAGAGAGAGAGAGAGAGGCAGAGAAGATGTAGAGGGCCGTGCTCAGAACTCCCTCTCTGGGAAGAGGACGGGGGCCACGAGGGACCACATGTAGAGCGCCGCCGTGGCCCAGCTGGTGACGATGCGGACCCACACGGAGGGCCACCCCACGTCCACCAGCTTCCCACTCTCGCTGCCCACGGAGGTTGACCACCCGGTCAACAGCATGGCTGAGTACATGCTCGCCAGGGAGAAGATGAGGTGGAAGAAGGAGTAGGAGTAGCTGACCGCCCTCCCTCCCTCCTTCTTCCTGTCCTCCTCTTCCTGCGCCTCCACCTTGTCAAACGTCAGTAGCGGCTTCTTCTGCGACGACCCTACTCACAGAAAGTCAAAGTCAACCGCCCCATCCCACATTGCAGGAGGACGAAGAAGAAGAATCCCTAAAGAGAGAAGAGTTGACCGAGTGAGTGAGTACCTGCGCGGGGGGAGCTGGGAGGGGAGAGGAGGGTGGTGGAGGAGCCGGCGCGGACCGCCGAGTAGACGACCGAGAGGACGGTGGTCAACAAGCCCAGGGTCATGCTGCCGGTGGAAACGGCCTTGGCATGGTGGTGGAGCCCGTTGCACTCGTACTCCCTTGGCTCGCTCGAGAGCCCGCTGTAGCACAGGTAGGTGCAGTAAACAGAGATCACTGACGCCGGCAGCAGGCTCCCGTTGACCTGTGGGCAGAGAGAGGCGGGCCCACTAGTTAGTTCACCATTACTTATTGAGTAAAGGGTAGATTATGGTAAAATATATTTTTAAATAAAATTAAGCAACTGGGCACACATGAATTTCCATCGGCATCAGTTGTCGCCGGTTCGGCAGCTAAAATAAGTAATGGATTCATCCACACAGATCACTAACGACGAGCAGGCGGCAGCAGCAGTGGGGATGTGCATCATTTCTACCTTGGGGTGGAGAGCGACGATGGCGAAGACAACCACGAGGATCAGGGTCAAGACGATGAAGAACATGTTGAGGCTGCAGTCATGCCCCGAGGGAGTGAACCAGTGGAAGAGCAGTCCAGAGAAGGAGAACGTCGCCACGTAGCAGACCAGGGACACGATCAGCAACGCCAGGTACCTGCGGTGAAGAGATGAACAAGGGAGCTCCGTTTACAGCACACGATGGATGCACGAGAAGCTCTCTGGTTTCCACATTTTTCCGCAAAAAAAAAGAAAATGAAATATTCACAAAACATGCATTTTTATGGAAAATATTACAATGAAAAATATTAAAATAAGCGCAGTTTCTTCCAATTAACCAAGACAGAAACGTTATAACTCCTGCATACGCAAATAATCTGAGACGAGAGAGAGAAAAAAAAGAAGAGGTTGTCAGAAGGATGCGCAGAGGTAGCACAGGGTTTGGGGGGGGGGGACAAACCAGAATTGCTCATCTTTGTTCACCCAGTTATCGTTCCACCCGTGAACAAAATCCAGCAAGAGGACAACTTGGACAAGGAGGAACAGCCCTGATCCGAACTTTGAGATTCCCTCTGCAGTCGGAGAGTTGCATCAGTAATACGGAGAAAGATCTCTCTTGAACGCTAATAATTGCCTCCAGAACCAACAAAGTAAGGAATTAACCATAATAATTTTAAAAAATAAATCAAGAGGAGAGCTTTTACAAAAATGATGGGTTCCCCATCAAAGTTAAAGTGGATATTACCAAAAATAACCAGCAAGCCGCCCTTCCCCCCCTCCTCTATCTATATTCCCACTGCAAGCTCCACTCAACAGATGCCACTAGGTTGTTGTGGTGAGGTAGATAGAAGGGGAAGCGTGAGATGTGATTAGGGTAGAAGGGATGACTGAGGGAGAGAAAGAAGGGGGAGTTCAAGAATGTTACCAAAGGCCACAGCTTTTGGTGGACAGGAGTTCAAGAACATTACCACCAATGATGAGAAACCGAAATCAACCAAGAGAAAAAACACACAGAGAGATGAGCAACAATGACATGAACCCAAGTTGATTCACATGGCGCTAACGTCTTCATCAGGTATCGACGGTTTCAATGCAGAGGAAGATAAGCTTCAACCCTGTGGAACCAATAAAATCGCCGCACAGACAGACATCACGCGGAGCAAGTGAGGCAGGAAGGAAGGTAGGTCATGGCGGGTAAGTGGTGCCCAGATGTCGAGGCCAAGCTACCTATCCAAACAGGAAGATGGGATATGGTGACCAATTTGGCAAAGGAGATATGCCATGCACGTCCCCCACTGAAGGATCTGCAGGAACCTCCGGTCGCAGGCTCTGGTTGAACTTGACGTGGATACAAAAAAACCAGTGATTGCTTTTTATGAAGTCGCAGTAGGGGATTTCGTATAAGATCGATCTGAAAGCTAATAGGGTTAAGTTTTCCAAAGAAGATGTGGGTTGAGATGCTTAAAAGGAATCCAATGGAAGGCTGGGTTCATTGCGAATGGAAAAAATAAAAAAGCGACTAAAGGAAAGGTAAGCAGCACTGGCTACCTTCTCAGATTCAAATGACGAAGCTGACCAAATAAACAACAAAAAATAAAAAAAAATACGATCATATTTGTTCCTTGATCTACCCAGCAGCTGGATTCAGCTTTTATTTGGGGGAAAAGCAAAGTGAAACCTCGGGCACGAGTAGAATCGAATCACTATCTTAATTATTGGTAGCCTTTTTATGTCATTAGGTTTCATATGTAAAACCAAATATTAACACACACAAAAAATGAACTTTAGAACATTGAGCTTAAAGAAGAAAATCTACTGCTCGGCATACTATTTCAGTCTACCATAAACACAATATAACACCTTTTGGAGGAAAAAAGTTCTTCACAAGGATGATGAAGACTGTAAGAAAACAAAAGGGTCTAACACAACATAATCGCCTAGTTACATTGCTTAGGTTAGTTCTGGCAAGGGAATCCGAGAAACCAAGCTAGTTGCTTCTAATCCATAGGCCACCCTGGTAAAAGCACAATCTTCCACATACCATACGCATTTTACCCCATCTGCGTTTGTGGAACCATGCAAATAATTGCACACAATAAGTAGGGAGAAGAGGGGGCGGGAGATGACCCACCATAGAAGCTCACGACGCCATTTGGAACAAAGAACATCAGGAACACCAAGAAGCACCAGCAGACGATCTTCGCCGTCCAACCCCCATGGTGAATCCTGTCACGCGGGTCCTTCTGGTCTTTGATCCCCACCATTATCGCCGCAAGGATGGTGAAGAACAGGAAATTCCCCAGGCTAACACGCAGGACTGCGTCTGTCTCAAACCACTCACGATCGGGCGTCTGACGGAAATGATTAATCCCTGCGCAATCAACGACGCCAAACCCCAAAGAAAAAAGAAAACCACGCATCAGAACGGAAGGATCAACTTAAATCAAGAAATCTTTCCCTGTCAATCCTCTATTACTCCCGTTTCCGGGAGGACACCCACATGGAATCTTCTCCATAAGAGGGGCGGCGACCTCGCGGAAGACCCAGGAAACAATGAGCGAGAGAGCGAAGAGGCCGCAGTAAGCGATCCTCGCGGAGCGCCGGCTGATCCCGCCCACCACCGACCGGCAAGCCTCGCACGCGCAGGCCGCGCAGCACGAGGCCAGGCACGACGCCGCCCACATCCTTCTCTCCCAGAACTACCGCGCAGAGATCCTTCAACAAGCCCCAAGAGCGCCCAAAACCCTAGAAAAGAACAGAGAGACCCTTTCTTCCTCCTCCCTCCTTGCTCCTCCTCAGGGCACCCACTTCTCGTTCTCCCCTCCGACGAAGGAACACGGTACCTCGCAGAGTCCCTTTCTGAGGCCGGCGATGAGAGAGAGAGGACGTTGATGGGTACACAGTAGCGCGCACGATTTTCGTGCTCATCTACGTGTCCGATTATTTCCATGCCACGTAAAACAGACATTATTGGGCCGATGGTTCTTGTCTAGTCGGCCCAAAAACTAGACCGTCCTCATGAAGCCGCTGGTCCAGCCCAATGAAAGCCCAGATGGGCCGATGACGTGGAACCCCGCTCAGCTGTGAATTTGTTATGCCGCGTGTATTTAAAGTGATTTATTATATAAAATAAATTCCCGAGAGAGAGACCGAGAGACCAAGAGACCGAGAGACCGAGAGAGAGAGAGAGAGAGAGAGAGAGGGAGAGAGAGAGAGAGGAGGGTCTTCTTTGCCTTGAAAAAAGGGGAGGACAGGGACCTGTTTCCGCTACGGCCGCCAGCACGTCGAAAGGGACAAGGCGCCAACTGCCGAGGCGGCGTGGTAAGTCAAGCAGCTCGGATCTCTGCTTCATTCTTCCCTTCTCCCGAAACAACGCTTTAATGTGCGATTTCGACCGCCAGAGCTGATCCTGCTCGGCCGATCGGTAGGGCTCACTGGTGCCTGATCTGATGTTGCTTCGGAGTTTTTGTTCCGGCTTAAATTGAGTCCTGTGTATGTCTGAATTCTCGTTGCGTCTGCCATGAATGCCTCTTTGTTCTTGGGCCGAATGAAGGAATGCTGCTCTTTGTTCGGCCAGAGCTGATCCTTGCTCTGATCTCTTCCATATTTATCCGTTTATTATTATTGTTATTACGGTGCGTGTATTGCTCTTTCTTCTGCATGAACTGACTTTCGTCCGATCATCGAGGCGATAAGAAATTCTCTTATCGAATTTCTTCTCCGATCTTCAGATCGTGCCTTCTCAATCCAAGTGCCGTGGGAAGATGCCGATCTTCCTTTGGCAGAGCTCGCTCTTTTTCCCTCTTTTGTTCATGAGAAAACTGGGAAAACCGCCAGGAATCAACTCATCCATCCCCTATTCATGAAGCTCTGAGAGTTTTCCAGGAACAATACAGACAGCCTTCCTCTTTGATTATGCTTTTCCTGCCCGGTGATGGTGAAAGGCTGAGGATTGACTTTTTGCTCTGAATTGCGTCGATTTTAGTCTTCCATGAACCCAAGTTTTTTCCTGATTGGAGACCTTATGGCGCTTTTTTTTTCGCTCCCCGCAGATCTTTTCAGCTTCCCTTAGTCAACTAAGATGATGTATAGAACCTGTTTCCAAGTAAAACAGGTTCTGTTTCATTTCCATTAAAAAAAATAATTATTGAGCCTGAAAATTACAGGTTCTTATTAAATCACTGTTGTCGAGCATTGTTCCTCAAATCATGCAGATCAAAATCATCTATCATGGTCTTCTTCCCTGCTCTCAGTAGCTATTATGCTGCCACCTCCATCAGAAGCTATCAGATCATGGGGTTGAAAACTATCAAGAAATAAATATTATCTGCCCAGACTACCATATTTCTGCATCGGTTGTGTTCTATCTAATCCTGTGCCTTCTGCCTCTGGTATGGTTGACAATTCGCAAGCGGAGGTTTCATTTTTTGAAGAAAAATATAATTTTCGCTCAACTTTTTGATCTATTTATTTTTCATCTGATGTCGAGTGCATAGAGCAAAACAACTTTGGATTTCCTCACCTAAATATTCTGATCATCTTCTATATAAATCACCAGATCATTGGGTATCAGATCTTTGGTGAGTGATCGGCTTCCTTTTTCTATCTCATTTATCTCTGATCATCATCTGATAGCATAATAATTACTGAACATTAACTAGTATTTTCTCTCTATCTCAGTTCAGGATCTTGGTCAACTGGGATTGGCGACTATGGTTCTCGATGCTCTGTCGTCCCCGCACAGGAAATCCCAGAACCCGCTGTTCCAGACGCCGTCGAAAAAGTCGTCGAGCAGCTGGTCGATCCTCCTCGAGCGGCACCAGTTCCTGCTGATGACGCTCGCCCTCCTGGCCTTCCTCTGCACCATCTACCTCTACTTCGCCGTCACCCTTGGCGGCGCCGCCGGGCCCTGCTCAGGCATGTCCGGAGCTCAGAGGGACCAGTGCCAGGCCAGATCCTCGGCCTCTCACAGGGGCAAGTTGAGATTCTTCTGAGCCCAGTTGGGAAACCCCATGGCGGAAGAATCAGAGTTTTTCTCATCTCCCCTCATACCTCAATGTGTACCTTAATATCACATTAATTTTGGGGAATATATTTCCGGGTGATTATAGTTCTTCTGATTTTTTTTCCTTTTTTGGAAAGTAGCTCATCCTCGGTGCTGGTTCTAAAGAGGTTTTGTCTAATTCTCGTGTTTATTTAGAAAATTGGAATCAACTTCTAGATCAGCTGTCCAGCTCGCGGTGGAAGACTGTGAGCTCCAGAGAGTCCAAATCCCCGAAGATGACATCATACCCATCGGCGGCGGCGCCGTCCCAACCGCCAAAGTAAGTCTGCACGTCGTCGGGGAAGCAGCTCCGCTGGGGCTCCGGCGGCGGTGGCGCCGGCGACGTCCTCTCGCGTGCGTTGTCGAGCATGTCGATTCGTGGTGGCGGGTTTGCGCCGCCGCCGGTGGGTTCTCCGGCGACGTCCATGTCCGGCGGCGGAGGTTGATTAGGGTCAGGGTTTCTGGGGCTTTGGCCGAGCGATCTGAGGTAGCGGCTGATGTCGAAGTTGGTGACGGCGGCGAGGCCGCGGTGCTCGATCGCCGCCTTGTCATACGCCATCGCTGCCTCTTCTTGGGTAGCTGCGAGGGCCAATCAGTGAAACAAAACAAAAGACTTTTTTTTTTAATAATTGAGCTTTCCCGGGGGGATTATTTTTGCTCGGGTGGAAATTAATTCATTTTTAATGGAGGATCTCTCCATATATTCTGAATTAAATTACTGTTGGAAAACTATGGTTGGTCGGATTAGAGGAGGAAGAAGTAGTGAAAGCTCCCCACCTCCCGTCCCCAACTAACCCGGCCGGCTTTGATGGACTTTTTACAGAGAGAGAGAGAGAGAGAGAGAGAGAAGAAAGAGAGATCACCGTAGGTCCCAAGGTAGAGATACTTGTTGCCGAAGACTCTGCCGATCCTGGCTTCCCACTTTCCATTCTTATGGTGCCTGCATGCAGTATGCACTAAGAGAGAGAGAGAGAGAGAGAGAGAGAGAGGTGGGAGGGAAAGTTCTAGGGAGAAAGTGAGCATGGTAGAGAGAGAAACTTAAATGAGGCAGGAAGGGCAGCAGGTACCTGGCTACGCCTCTGTACTTGGAAACGCCTCGAGAGAACCCGCTGCTCTTCCTGGTGGATTCATGGAAAAAAGGGCTCTGAGAGAATCAGAAGGGCCAAAACCATACGACCTTCTCGGCTCAGAGATTACCTCCTTATGAAGCTTATATATTCTTCCTTGCTCTGCCCTTCCATCTCCTCCATCTCTCCTTGGTATGTCGACAACTGTTCATTTACCCGCAATCAGAGAAAGAGAGAGAGAGAGAGAGCCACCGGGAGAGATAGAGATGGAGAACGAGAGAGATGGAGAAGGAGAGAGAAAGTGAGAGAGAGACCCACAGGGAGAGAGAGAGAGAGTCTTACGGGGAAGTTTAGTAGGGTGTCATGTCCCCAGAACTTCAACGCCGCAAGATCATAAGCGCGAGCGGCGGCTTCCTCCTCGCTGTAGGCCCCTGGATGATCGAGCACGAGAAGAAAAAGGAAGCTTCATTCATCAACAGCCAATCCGAAGATGTTATCAACACGGAAGCACATGAGATTGGTCGTGTTTAGTTCTCCGATTTTTCAAGCTCACCGAGGTAAACTGCCGTCCATTCGAGTTCCAGCAGACGCGAATATCAAAGACGGAAGGGAAGAAACAAAAACAAACAGATATTAGTTGAAGTGATAGAGAGAGAAGCAGGAGCAACAGCAAGAGGAACGTGCCTTGTCTTCCTTTCTTGGTGCGGGAATCGTTCCAGTTTCTGTCCCAGAGATGGGCCTCGAACCTGCCTGTCCACCGGTGCCTGCTTCCACCAAAACCACCATTAATGCAGCAATCTCTTATGTGGAAGAGGAAGAGAGAGAGAGAGAATAGTGCATGCTAATCGAAAGCTAGAAGAAAGAGAAAATGAGGAAAGAGAGATGAATGGAGTCTCCTCTTCTTCTTCATCATCTTCTTTTTCTCTCTGACCTCGTCACACCTCGGTAGACAGAGCTGCGTGACGCCGGCGACTCTCTGGCGGCGCTCGTCCTGCTCCTCTTCCTCTTCAGATCGTTGAAGCTCCTGGTGCCGCCCTCGACGGATTCAACATCGTCGTCGCAGCTGCCGCTGCTGGCCGGGCCCTTCTGGATCTTCCCCATCTAATCCTCCCTCTGCGGAGAGAGACGACCACGAACCCGTGGGGAGCCGCAGAGACGACGGGAGGCTCTCTCTCTCTCGCTCGCTCTGAGCTTTAAATGTCTACATCAACCTACAAGTACTCACTGCTCATCCCGCTGTTCCTCTACGGCGGTAGCTAAACTACCTTCTCTGCCGAAGAACACCGCGACGAGCAGTGAACAACTCCGCAGTCCACAGAATCTGAGTATTTAAAAAACCCAGCTTTGACAAATATAATGAGTAAAATCACTAAAAAAATTACTAAATAAATAGCCAGCCACCCTCGTCGGAATATTCATAATTTTACAAAAATAGTAATTTAATTGTGGCCATCAATGGGCCCCAAATTTGTGGAGTCCAGCCTTAGATTGGCCCATTCTCCCCAATCTCGTCTGAACCTGCGGCTGTCAGAGATAGAGGGTTGGATTCTCATAAGGGGTACGTCAAAAGTCAAATTGACCGTTGAAAAGAGAACTTCAGGAGACGAAGAGTCAACTTGATGAAACCAGTCAACACCGTGGAGACTCGCCCACTGAAAGGAACCGAAGCTGGCTGATGCTGAACTGGGACCCGCTGGGTCATCTCCATCAAAATGAAGGAAGAAGCCTCATCAGGGCCCTCTTATTCTCATCAATGACGCAAGTACCAAGTTGATGAGATGACATGCTTATGGTATTTGTATTATATACATAAGAATTTGTATTTTCTTACCTCCAGGTATGAAAAATACTCGTCAAGAATGAGAGAGAGAGAGAGAGAGAGAGAGAGAGAGAGAGAGAGAGAGATCAGTGTATTGTGTTGGTGGTGGCTTGATGATGGCTGAGGGTCTGGTAGCGGTGCTTAAATGGGCAGCTGAGGGCCCCATCTGTGCTGCCCCGTGCTATGCCTGGCTGGCCCCATGAGGGCTTGGCGGTGGCTGGTCGAGCCACTTGGCCCTGAATCCCGTCCCTTTGCAGTCTCGGCAGCAGGCCGACCCCTGCAACATAAACTCCATGAAAGACCTTGCCTGCATCAGGAAACTTCAAAGAAGAACGGAGAGAGAGAGCGAGAGAGAGAGAGAGAGAGAGGACCTTTCCGTTGCAAATCACACAGGTAGTGTTCCTCGAGGGCACCTCGCAGAGCATATTGTCGCCGATGATGAAGAACCCAGTGCCCCGACACCACTTGCACTCTGTGTGGCCCTTCGATCCGCATGACGAGCAAGGGATCGGCCCTGGTTGCTGATCGCAAATCATGCAGGAAGGAGGAGCCCCCATTAAGGAAAAAACAGCCCAGACGAACATGCAGAGCTTCAGCTTAAAAGAAATGGTGGAACCCACAAGAAGCATCCCCCCACGGCCAGTTCCAGGAGTTTCAGACTCGATGACATCTTTACGAATTTCTACCAGTCTGATATAGTTTTCTCATCCGTTTTTTCAATTAGATAGATTATTACTATTATTATCATCATGGATGCCCGTTCTACTGCATGATCTTGGGATGGGATCTGGAATTCCGATACCATTTAAGAGAATTGACCATAAATGGAAAAGTCTCAATGGTCTAACGAGAATGGGATTATTCCGGCTGAAAGGGTTGACTTAAAAACCGGGTTTGTTCCAAGGAGTTGACGAAAGGCCTTTGGTCTCTGGGTGTGGAGAAAAGGGAGAACCCACTTTGTAACATTAACATAAACTGAAGTCTGGGAGTTGAAAAAACGAGTAATCTTCTGAATTAAACGCCGAATAAACCCTTCACGTGCTTCATAAACACATTTAAGGAAAAAACAGAAAGACCAGTGGAACTACTGAATTTTATTCAGATGAAAAAATGGGAAAATTTATCCAGCTGAATAAACAGCAAAATAAGATGTCATGACGAGGGCAGCGCCGATTCTTGTTCTTTCCATTTTAAGAAAGTATCCACAGTCTTCTCCGAGCGATGAACCCTAAACCATTCCCCAGCCTTGTTTTCCCTTTATTTCTTCCCGATTTGTGCTTTAATGGCATTCTGGATTATGAAAGAGGGAGTCTACTTCCATGATTAATGCTTCTCTAATACGATCTCCCCCGCTTGTTCCTGGGAGCATCGCCAAACGAGCTAATTCCATCCAAATTTCGAGGGTGTAAATTTTTCAAAATCTGGCCTCATATGAGCTTGAGGTTGTCTTCGCAGGGGCAATCCCAGAAGAGTGCCACTGACAACGACACAGTTTTAGGCAAAAAATTTCCAGAAGGGTTCCAATTGACACCATAAATCGAAATAACCAAGGCACAATTTTGGGAGGTTATAATCAGGAGTTCGAAAGAATCGGAACAAGGAGAGAAACCAGAGAAGCATCATAAAGAACAGGCATGCGATGGAGAGAGAGAGAGAGAGAGAGAGAGAGAGAGAGAGAGAGAGAGAGAGAGAGGGAGAGAGAGGTTGGAGAGACCTGCGAGATGAGCCAGGCCTGCTCCATGCGCTTGATGAATTCAGACGAGCTCCCATGAGAATCGACCACAGAAGCCCTCACGGCTGTGGCGATTGAGATCCGGTGATTGCTAGCGAGCAAGCCCGTGCGGACTACCCTTCCTCCGGCCCGTGTTCCCATCTCACGAAAGAGAAAGGGGAAGCGGAGGCTGGTGGTGGTGGTGGTGGTGGCGGCGGCGGCCGAGGAGAGGGCGCCGCCGGGGAAGCAGGAGCTGTATGCCGCGAATCGGCCGCAGGAACAGCACATCACCATCTGGACCGCTACCTCTCCCGCAATGAGATTCAAGAATAAACTCGCCGCCCGACCTAGACGAAGGAAACACGATTAAGATGGTTCCCAACCAGGCGCCGGAATCCGTCTCCCCGGAGAAGCCGGCAGGAACTTTCCGCCCTTTTTTGGTGGAGGGGAACCAGCAGAAAAATATTTAAATGGGTCTGGAAATTCTATCCGGGACAAGAAAAAAGATTGGTCTTTCTCAGACTCTCAGAGAGCGGGAGATAGATATCGAGTGGGCCCTACAACTGCCATCGAATGGGCCTGGGCCTTGCCAAGACCAATATGAGCCCTGCCATTCTTCCACGTCGGTCCTCCTCTCGTCCATTTATATGCACCTGCGATAGAGAGGAAGAGGGGCGTAGAGAGAGAGAGAGAGAGAGAGAGAGAGAGAGAGAGAGAGAGAGATTCTCCATGACAGGAGTCAGAGAGAAATAGGATCAGACCCAGCCAACGCCGAACTCCAGTGAGGAAACTATCATCTCTCTAGTTGCAAAGGGTTTGTGTTCTTCTCCATCTTCCCATTCTCCTGGTAAAACGAAAGGCAAGAAGAGAGAGGGGAGAGGGCAGGAAGAAGCCCAGGGTATCGCCCTTGTATTCTCCTTTCCCCATCATAGGCATCACCCGTCAGATCGGGAAGCAACCCCACTACACACTGCGGATGGTCTCAAAGCTCCGTGGTCCCATCCTGCGGCTGCAACTTGGCCAAGGCACGCCGTCGTCAATCCCTCTGCTCAGGCTGCGGAGGAATCTATAAGAATTAGCGACATACGAGCGAGGGAGGTGCTCTGCTCTCCGACGTGGGATTGCCTCCTTAAGGTGAGAGGTCGAGAGAGTCGAGGAAGATTCAACGTGGCAGAGATTTATGAACAGGGTCGTTGATTTCAAGGGCCATGATCTCCGGTTCATCCTATTTGCAACCAAGAGGACGATTTCCGCGGAGGATGGTTGACCTTGCTCTGTGGAGCGCCGCCACCCGTGGAACTTGACCTGGCGTATCTCATCTGGAATGGGGAAGGAGGGGTGGTTGTCATTAGCAATGGAACTGTTCCGGGAGTCCATCTGAAGAACAGTCTCCTAGTGAAACACAACAAGCACAAGGATTGAGAAGAAGCATGACTCTAGATAACCTTCACTCTCTCGCGGCTATTTTTCCTAATTTTGTATTTATTATTCAATGAGATGCGCATTTAGCTGAGTGCCCATTCTATCCTCGCTATATTTGTTCATGTGAAGGGTAATTACTTACCGATTTAATCCGACAATATTATTTAATAAATAGTTAGAATCATAAAAGCATAATCATTGTTATTTTCTCGAAATAATTTTAATAGATCAATTTTTTTATTATTATCGCGTCAGAAAATATGGTCGAAAGGAATGTGATATTCGAATTTTTTGGGATTATTTACTAATTCATCGATAATTGTTATACATACAAACATTTTAGGGGTTCATAACCCACCGGGGTACTCTCTCTCTCTCTCTCTCTCTCTCTCTCTCTCTCTCTCTCCCTCGCTCTCAGTAACCTTCATTGACCAAGCAGATGATGAATGTGGACTATGCACGTGCCAACAGGTGGTCTATGGACACATTTATGTGGATAGCTATCGATCCCTTCTAGAAGGGCCAACGTTCTCTTCTTTCGTAGCTACCCAATTTATGACGCATACTGGTTTCGACTCCGCTACCGTCAAGGCAGGCGAAAATAACAACATAGACAGCCTCTTGATTTATTACAACAGCGCAAAAGACTCCCTGGTTGACTCTCCACGTCAAGAAGTGTAAAATATGGGTAACACGCGTGGTTATTGCATGCAATCTATCCGTCCCCTCTTCTCCATCCCATTGCGTGGAGCTCCCTCTCTCTCCCTCTCTCTCTCTCTCTCTCTCTCTCTCTCTCTCCTCATTCAGTTCCGACAGAGCAAAAAACTTCCTGCTTGACTCTCCACGACAGGTGTAAAATATGGGTAACACGTGTGGTTATTGCATGCAACTATATCTATCCGTCACCTCTTCTCCAACCTTCCGCATTGAATAGAGCTCTCTCTCTCTCTCCCTTATCTCTCCCTCTCTCTCTCTCTCTTCATTCAGTTCCGACCGCGCAAAAGACTCCCTGCTTGACTCCCCACGTCAAGAAGTGTAAAATGTAGGTAACACGTGTGATTAATGCATGCAACTATATCTATCCGTCTCCTCTTCTCCATCCTTCCCATTGAATAGAGCGCTCTCTCTCTCTCTCTCTCTCTCTCTCTCTCTCTCGCTCTCTCTCATCTCTGATGTATTGGTGTGGAGAACTGGTTCCTATTCTTCTTCTTGTTCTCGTTATACTCCCTGTTTTTGTATTCCTTTCACGTAGGAATGTCACAAAGGAGAACGAGAGGAAGAAACGCAAGCTTCCACCCGGCCCGCCGGGGCTGCCCCTCATCGGCAACCTACATCAACTCGGGGAGCACCCCCACCGCGCACTGTGGGAGCTCTCCAAGCTCTACGGCCCCCTCATGCACTTGCAGCTTTGCCGCCAGCAGGCTGTGGTCGTCAGCTCCGGCGAAATAGCGGAGGAAATTCTGAAGACCCATGATCTTACTTCCTCCAGCAGACCAGACCTTGCCTCCTGGAAGCGATTCTCTTACAACTCTTCAGATGTGGCCTTATCACCGTACGGTGCCGCATGGAGAGAGTTGAAGAAGATACTCGTGGTCAAGCTCCTCAGCACCAGGAAGGTGGAAGGGTTTCGTCGCGTGAGGGAGGAAGAAGTGGAAAGGACGATGAACCTGATCTCTTGTCTGGCAGCTGCAAATGAAGCAGTAAATCTCAGCGAGTTAGCTCACTCACTTTCTAAAAGCATCACCTGCAGGGTCGCCTTCGGCGGACGATTCGACGAAGGAGGGCCGCTCCAGCCGAAGAGCAAACTCCACCGGATCCTCTCAGAAACACAGGCGCTGTTAGCGGCCTTATACGTCGCCGACTACTTCCCCTGGGCAGGATGGGCCGATAAGTTCACTGGACTAGAAAGAAGAACGGTGGAGAACATTCGGGAGCTCGACTTCTTTCTTCAGGAGGTCATTGAAGCTCATGCCAATAAATCGAAGATGGCGAATGATGAAGAAGACATCGTCGACGTGTTGTTGCGTCTCCAGAAGGAAGATATCAGTCTAACGGAAGATCATGTCAAGGGGGTGCTGATGGTCAGATCTTAACTCTCTCATAATACACTATACTTGAAAAAGTATCACACAAACAAGCCACCAGTATATATTAGTCTCCTTCGTTTGTTCTCGTTTCTTCTCGCATTCACTGATGATAGGGTATTCCATTTTCTCGTCTACAGAACGTCCTTATCGGTGGCACGGATACGTCTTCTGTAACTATAGAGTTCGCCATGGCGGAACTGGTCCGGAATCCGAGCGTCATGGCCAGAGCGCAGGAAGAGGTGAGGAGCGTAGTAGGAGAGAAAGGGAAGATCGAGGAAACAGATATACCCCTACTCAACTACGTCAGATCCGTGGTCAAGGAGACTTTGAGGCTTCACCCTGTTGTTCCTCTGATACCTCGAGAGACGACTGGGCATATGACCATTAATGGCTTCGAGATACCCCCCAAGACGAGGGTGATGGTGAATGTTTGGGCAATAGGAAGGGATCCGGCTTCTTGGAAGAGGCCAGACGAGTTCATCCCGGAGAGATTCATCGACAACCCCGTTGACTTCAAGGGGCAGGATTTCCAGTTCATCCCCTTCGGTGCTGGGCGGAGGATCTGCCCTGGGTTGTCCTTCGGGGTCACGACTGTGCAGCTCAAGCTCGCGAATCTTCTCTACGCGTTCAATTGGGAGGTGCCGGGTGGGATGGGGAAGGAGAGCCTCAGCATGGAGGAAGCATCTGGTATTACTGTTCATCTGAAGGCTGATTTGATTTTAAGGCCCACCAAATACACCAATAGAGTAGACAGAAATTACATTGAGTGTTGAATAATCGCGATGAATAAGCAGACGCACGGCTCTGAATAAGGTGACATCGCCTATGTTTTTCTTTGCAGAATGAGTGTTACGGTTGTGATTGTATGACATTTAGGCTTGTTGTGAATCTTGAGTTGGCTTGTATTCTTTATTGGCCTTTTCCTCTGCTTTTGCTTTAGAGAAGGAAGTCTTCCTGATGAGGCAACATCTTGAATTTGCTTTAGCGAGAGAGAGAGAGAGATAGACAAAGAGAGAGAGAGAGAGAGAGAGAGAGTCAGACAGACAGACAGAGAAACTATTCCCATCATTCTAACCTGATAAGGATATGGTATGAGGTGCCTCAATCTGGTCCTTCTAAACCGGAGGACCAGAATTTCTTTGAATCGAATAGCTACGCAACTTTTTATAACACATTCAGGCTCTTCGCTGCAGCCGTGCCTATGCAGAACTGGAGTTTCCTTGCAAAGAGCAATACAAATACTCAGCAAACTTACCTCTCGAAGTGGCAGTCCAGAAGCATCAAGTTTCTAACGGACTGATTACAAGATCATTCCTTGAAAAGGAAACCTACACCGTTCGTGAGGAGATGCCGTCGAATATTCATAGGACAGAACTATTTCTCTCCTTTCTTGGCAGATCAAATTAATATATCAGTAGATTAACACAAAATTTCCTCTGAGCCGTGTCCAGCCTTTGTAATCTACAGAGGAGCACAGAATATTTACGCATGCCCATATTTATCTTTGATCTGCAGGAGAGTTCGTGGAGGAGAGCTGCCGCTCAGAATTGCCCGTGAGCGACTAAATTTAAGGGAGTGAAAAGCCTATTCAGACACCGTCCCTGTCCCGTTCTTCGCTCCTCCAAGAACTGTCTTAGTTAATGCTGTGCTTGGAGACAAACAATATCTGTAATTCCATGTATTTAGTGAACCCATCTAAGTACGAAATTTTTTAAAAACGGAGAATGAACTAATGACTGTTAAGTGTGTAGACGCCTTCAATTGGTCGAAGCAAACAGGAATATCTTAGGCAAAACCTCACTGTCCATTAATAATTAACGCTCCACACTACGAAGTCCTATTGGCGGTGAGTATGATCAAGACTTGGACATATATGTCGTTAGCTCCATCCCTCTCTTCCCACAAAAGCGGCCTTCTCATTGTACTGCCGCTCTCTCCGGATCACGTTACGTAGGATAGGGGAAATGTATGGGGTTTTGACTGGAAAAGACCGGAAGATGAGACCCATCACAAATAGATAGAGATCAACTCGTATATTAGTGTGCTCTGCTATGTTTTCCAGGTCTTGGGTAAGATAGCTTGGGTTTAGTACCATCCGTTATTGTTTTTGTACTGGATACTTGTTCTCCTACTCTCTTTGTTTACCTAATCTTGGTTTCCGTGTATGGTTGATAACTGTCTAAATTGGTCGTACAATCTTATTCCACAGTCTTATCTCTTCTTTATGTCATCGTGGTTTTTCCAATGCCTACTGTACTTTGTCCCTGTGACTGCGAGTATTGAGTTCGTTCATCGTGTCAGGGTGTTTATAACTGGAAATCAGCGAGAGGTAAGACTGTCCGGAAGCACGCGATAAGCCCCTCATTTATTTTCATCGTTGCGCATCTTTAGAAGGCAGTTTCGATATCATCACATACGTTGACCTGCTTTTCGATATTTGGTTGAACTCGAGACGAGCTACTCCGTGGCATATCTGAGAGCTAAAATAAGTAGACGACTTTAAGGTAATGGGGCTACCTATTCCATCACCGAAAACAACTCAAAAACCCCAGGCTGTAACCTTCAACATTTCACGGAGGGAGAAACCAGAAGGTTCAGAAAAACGAACAAGACGACAGGTATCACACTAGTCTCACTTGGACTACTTGAACTGTGTATATAAGGAGGCTTTTAATCGAAGGGCGGTCTTCAGGCGGACTGCGAGGCCAACTCCCTCGGCCATGTCGATGCCTTCCTCTCCCATCCCAGCTGGCACGTCCCAGTTGAAAGCATAGAGGAGATTTGCGAGGGCGAGCTCCACTGCCATGACGGCGAAGGACGTCCCAGGGCAGATCCTCCGTCCGGCGCCGAAGGGAATGAACTGGAAATCCTGTCCCTTGAAGTCGACGGGGTTGTCAACGAATCTCTCCGGGAGGAACTCGTCCGGCCTCTCCCAAAAGTGTGGATCTCTCCCTATCGCCCACGCGTTCACTATCAGCCTCATCTTCGGGAGGATTTCGCAGTCATTAATGGTGATCTGCCCAGTCGTCTCTCGCGGAACGAGAATCGGAGCCGGAGGGTGCAGCCTCAGCGTCTCCTTCACCACCGATTTGAGGTAGATGAGTTGGGGTATGTCCGTCTCTTCAACCTTCCCTTTTTCTCCGACGACGCTTCTCACCTCTTCTTGTGCCTTCGACATGGTTCTGGGGTTCCTCACAAGCTCTGCCATTGCATATTCTAGGGTTGCAGCGGATGTGTCTGTGGCGGCGAAAAGGATATTCTGCAGTCCCGAAAACTAGTTACTTACCATCTGGGAGATGAATCAATCCAGAATTTATACCTCAATATTACTTTACCACTAAAAAAATGTTAAACGGTGGCAAAAAGTTTCATCGATCACCTAAACTATGTTATATCACTTATGACGCTTTCTTTAGAGAGAATATGCCAAGATACTAAAGAAATTATCGTGAGAAGTTGAAGGCTGAGACAGGTTATATAAAAACAGACCAGGAGGACCCCTTTGACGTTATCCATCGTTAGATCAGACTTATCCTTTTGGCGGCGCAACATGAAGTCGATGATGCCTTCTTCATCATCTCTCGGCTTCCCTCGATCGGCATGGGCACCTAAGATCTCCTGACAGAAGGCTTCCATCTCTGCATGGGTCTTCTCCAAAGCAGCTTGCTTTCCGGTGAGCTTATCCACCCATCCTGCCCAGGGGATATAGTCGGCAATGAAGAACCCTATCGCGAAGGCCTCGGCCTCCTGGAGGATGCGATTGAATCGATTTTCCAACGATCCTCCAACCTCAAGTTTTCTGCATAAGACGATTCTACAGATAATACTGTTAGAAAGACTCTGAACCAGCTCGCTCAGATTGACCGGTTCGAGAGGAGCAATTCGAGAGAAGATCGAACTCGTCATCCTCTCCACCTCCTCCTCCCTCACCCTGCGAAACCCTTCCACCTTCCTGGTGCATAGAAGCTTAACCATGAGTATCTTCTTCAATTCTCTCCATGAGGCGCCGTAGGGTGAGAATACGACGTCTGAAAAGTTGCAGGAGATTTGCTTCCACGCGATGAGGGCCGGTCTGCTGCAAGAATCACGGTCATGGGTCTTAAGAACCGCCTCTGCCGCCTCAGCGGAGCTGACTACCACCGCCGGAACCCGACCAAGCTGCAGGTACATGACGGGGCCGTGAAGTTTGGAGAGCTTCGCCAGTGCGCGGTGGGGATGCTTCCCGAGCTGGTGGAGGTTGCCTATGAGCGGGAGTCCACGGGGACCCGGAGGTAGACGATGTTTCTTTATCTGTGATTTCTTCTTAGCCTTCTCAAGCGCAAGAAACCCAAGAAGGGCTAGAAGAAGGAGAACCAGCTGATAACATGCGTCCATGAGTTAGAGATAGACTAGAGTAGAGAGAGAGGGGGAGAGAGAGAGAGAGAGAGAGAGAGAGAGAGAGAGGGAGAGAGATTTTCTGGGCCCGCCTCTCACAAGTTGGAATGCTTGGCCAGACATCTCTAATATACACTCGGGATGTGGGAAGAAACACATAATTCTCTACCTTCTCATCAACGGCGAAGAGCGACAGCCACGTATTGCTCCGTGGCGCAGTCCAAACCATTTTATGATTTTTCTTGTGGATCAGCAGCAAGAGTCGGTCATAAATCCGCCTTATAATTCCAGAAATTCGATGATTATCCGGCGGAGGGTCGCGCCAGAGACTTCTTCGTAATCCAAAGGAGGAAAATATCTCGAATTACTCGTACTACTCTGGAAAGCTCGTGGGAAAAAGGAGAAAGTCGGTCGGAGAGGATGCTAGGGGAAAGGAGAATTTCGCATAGAAAAAACCCTAGATTTTGAAATGTCACGAACCGTTTCATAAGAGTAGAGAGAAAGGGTATTTAATTTAAATTTTACATTAATGCCTTCGGTGGGCCACCGCTCTTTTGGCAAAATAAAGACAAACGAAGGGACCACCAAGAACAATGAAATATTAAAATACTCCGTCGATTTCGCAAATGCCAACAGCAAAATCCTCCCTTGCTGTCTCCATCAACCTCATCTTGGAGAGGATCTTTGTTGTTTTTGTAGGAGTTTCGAGAACGATCTAACGAGCCCTAATTGACCTCTTCAGTAAGCAAGTAGATTCAAATTTTGTACTATGGAGAGGATTGTCCTTTGTCCCCATGCATTTTCCCTAACTTTGTGATAAGAAAGGGAGGGCATCGGAGCTATGTCAAGTGTTGTAAGAAAACTCTCTCGCTCCTTAAGGAAGAAGAAACTCATGTGATTACGGATGTCAAATGATTCTCCGAACCACATACGCATGGTGTATCCCTTTATTGTCTCCCTTCCTCTCTATCTCTCAAGTGTTTCCATGGTCTTCGATTATGAAAGAAAGAGACAGAGGAAATCTCAATTGAGCTCCCCATCAGTTTCTTCCCATATCTCTCTACTCCGATCTTCTATCTATAATCTGCATGTGCTCCATGTTTTCTCGAAGGATAAATAGCAGATGAGCGACTGTAATCTAAACATCTTTTTAATTGACAGCTAATCAACTCTTCCTGGGTTTTCTACATGGTTCTTGGAATTTCTCATGAGTTCTACTATTGCAAACTCCAATATTCAACTATAATATCATATTGCCTAGACTTTTTGAGGGGTTGTGAAACAGATGTTTTCCCTAAATTTGCACCATTGATGTCACATTGTAATGAAAAAGTTCCCATCTACATAAGGAACTTTGGAATTTCTTATATCATTACGATAAACTGATCATATGATAAAAACTTCTTAAGATGAACCAAGTTTCATTGATAGCAGATCATGGCGCATTCGTTTTCATGGTCTCAATTATCTATGTTTCCATTTGTAAACTGAACAACATGTCAACTATAGCTTCTTCAGCTTCTCCTTGGCAGATCATAATTTATTTTAGGGCCCACATGATGAAACTCTTCGATCTCTACAAAGTTTTGCTCAAGCTTGGCTCTTTTTCTAGATACCAACCACCTATTCTGCCCGAGGACTAGTTAGTGATGAAGAGCCCCAAGAAATAATTTTTGATTAGGTTTATCATCTAGTTGATTTGTCTTCACTGTTACAGTTTTTCAAACATTAATCTAAAGACAATGTTATGGCATAGAGCATGATGAGATGAGATTGATGGATTTTAAAAGACATATTAGAGTGAAAGTTATGTTCATCATCCTCTATACCACTTTTTCTTGACAAATAGATGCCTACGACTTTATTGATACTTAATAAGTCTCTATTATTATAAGTTTAATAAAATATTTTATGTATTAACTTATGATAAATAGTCTTATATTTACTATAAGTTGAGGAAATTATTTTTACATGACTAACATGAATTTATAATTAATTTTATAATTCTAAATAATTTTATATTTATTCTCAAGTAAAAATAAAGTAAAAAAAATTAAAAAATTAAAAAGAGAGGGAATCTATTAGCCAACCAACACTCAATAGTCGACCTAAATGGCACTACACTCGAGTGGGCAGAACTAGATCAAATAGAACCATGAGTTAGGCTTTAGTGGCTAAGGACCCACGAACATGCATGTCACTCCTCTTCCACATCATCAGCCCCAAACCAATGTGTGGGGCAAAGTATGATCTCATCACACATGTTGCATGATGATCTCAAACTCTCTGAAACAATTAATGTGGGACTAAATGCAAGCTATTGTTTTCAGTCAAAATAATATTGAAAATTCCCCTATATAAAGAGAAGATTAAACTCTTGTATTTTCATTATTTCATGAAAATAATATAATTTTCTTACCTTTAGTTATGCAACCAAGTGATCAATGGAGGCTGAAAACTCACTGATGCCAAAATTTAATTTCTTCTATTTTCACTCTGTTGTTTTGCTATAGGGAAAGAGTTGGTTTAGCAACTAACCAAGGATTTGAGATAGAAAACTAAAAACTTTGAGGAGAAATGAGATCTCATATTGGTCGATGATGAAAGAGTGCACCTCTTAAAAATGTTCCGAATGCAATAAGAGGCTCCTCTTACAATAAGAACCTTAGGAAGAAATTCCTTAAGATGCACTCTACCTCTATTAATCTCAGCTTCTTTGAGTGACAACTACTAGAGACCCATCTACGAAAAACTTTTGCTCCACTAGGTGTTAATTGTTAGAGACACTTCACTGTCACCTTTTTTTGTCCTCTAAACTTCGCATGGAATCCAAAGAGTACACATGCTGTGCATGTCTAATGAGAGCCTTCAAGGCTATGCACACTCTTTAAAAACCCTCCAAACCTACAAAATTGTGGCGTTTGTCATTGTGATATTAGAACTCTATTTTCTCTATTTAAATTTTATTTATTCCTTATATAATAATAGTTTTACTTAAAATCAAGTTTCAAAACTCTTCTTTACTCCATTACGATTTATTTTGCATTTACAAATCTCAATTTTATTGATCGAATCATCTAAAATTGCTTACACAGTAATCATCAAGCTAAACTATCTTTTTTACCCAATCACCTTTTGAGTGGTATTAACGTCTACCTAACATCAACATTTGAATTTTCTTCTTCTCTATTTTTTTATAAAAATTATGGTCTTTTATTTTAAAAATTATAAAAAACATATTCTTTGTGAACTATTTTAAATTTTATTTGATATTAGTTAACATCCTTATGATTTACTTGGAAGATTTTTACTATTTTTGGAGCCTTTATCAAAGTAAAATTGACATATTTTTGAGAAATAATTTGAAAATTATAAAAATTAATATTTTCTAGTTATATAAAATTATTTTTTTTGATTTAACAAACAATGATTAAGCTACATTCATATTCATGCTTAGATCTAGTTTTCTTCATCTCTCTCTCATGTGAAATCATAACATGATGTAATGAAAATTTGAAGAATTAATGATTTGATCATGTTTCAACTTTGTTTGTATATTTTGGAAGCAAAATTACAACCTTGAATCCACAAAGAACATGTTTTTAGTGAAACTTATTATCCTAAATCCACATAATAAAGAGAGTTTACCCCTTGAGTCGACATGGGGTTGATCATGGGTCCACAAAAAACGAAAGTTCATCCCTAAGTTGACAAGGATATTGTAAACTACCATTAGATAGAGAAAACCTCCATAAGGGAAAGGAACTAAAAATGAGAATGACCTTTGGGGCTTTTATACACTGAAAACTAGTTTTAACTAACCTATAAAAAGTTAGGATCCTAAAAATAAGGAAAATAGTTTAAGCTTCCCTATAAACAATAGGGATTGTCTTAGGATGCCACTAAGAAATAAGAACATCCAAAACGAAATAGAAAGATTTAACATGAATAAAATGTGTGAATTGAGATTTAACCCAAATCTCTTACTAGGCCATTTTGAGTTCAATTTGGGCTAAAATAAAATCTTCACATCTCCTGAGCCTCTAGTTCAGTTGAATTAGGTTGAAACTCTATTTTGGCATCAAATTAATAGCTTTTCACTCTTTGGATACAAATCCCACTAGTCTTCTCCACTTGGGTCAAAAAACTTTTATCCCTTATTAGATAGTAGTTTTCTGCATCATAGGATAATAGTTTCCATGATGTTGAGGATTTAGTACCACAAGAATGAAGATTTATTTTGAATGCCCAATCTAACCACGCTACATTGGCTTTGTGAACAACACACATGGACACTCTATCATTGATATTATGGAGCTCAACTAGTTTGTGATAGTGGATGATCCCAAATTAAGGGAGGCTTTGTCAGGGGGTCAAGTGAGTTTCCAAGATGCCTCTAAAGCACATAAGGCAAGAAGAATGGAGGAAGAAAAACCAATTTGTATACAATCCTATGAGAGGGGAATACCATGAGAGAGAGAGAGAGATGGTGACACCCCTTATATAATGATTGCTAAGTGAGGCTTGGAATACTATTGGAGGAGTGTAATATAAGAGTAATGAATACTAAGGAGGAGTGTAATATAAGAGTAATGAATACTAAGGAGGAGTGTAATATAAGAGTAATGAATAGTAACAAAGGATGAGAAAGGGGAAACAAAAAAAATAACATTGAGAAAAATCCTAATAAATTTGGATGTTGTGTTTTGGCTAGCATTAAGATCAAAAAGGGGGTTTGAATAATTTATTCTTTTTTTATTTCATTCTTAAATCAGGTCTCTCATAATTGTATTCTTCGTAAGATGATGGGTAGGTAATTTTCTAGTTCACTTAAAACAAATTATACTTTTATAGTGATTTGACCAACTACTAATGTTCACTCTCCAAGAACAAAATCATTCTTAGGTTCCAGTACTTATGATTGTCTAACCACAATCGCTGATTAAAAAACTCAATTCTGCTGAAAATTCACCAAGAATCTCTTTTCAAAATTCACATCTTTAAGATGTCACATTGCTAATTATCAAGCTCAACTCTCACAAAATTTTATTATGAAAATTAGATCTTTGAGTATTAAGCTTCAAATATTTCTTTCCTTGGAACGAATTTAATCCCTAATTTTAGTCAAATTTTCATGTTGCGAAACTTCTTTGATGTCCCTTCACTAAATTTTAGGTCTCATTACAGTCAAGTTTTTGATAATTTCCTATCTTCTATATCCTTTCTTAGCGACCTAAATCTGATCTATTAGATGACTCTTGACATACATTCATTATCTCATAAGAGCCAACTTATCAAGATTTTCTATATTTTAGGAAGCCTTGTATTATCATGAAGTGAAACTTTCTAGAATTTAGTTTGTAATAGTTCTTTTTCATCTCTACTACTTTCTAATTTTGTTCAATAAGTTTGATAGCTATTATTTTCTCAACAACTATAGTTATGGCATTGTAATTCCAAATGCTTTAGGATTTTTGTAATTTTTTAGAAAAACTTTCTCGTTACCTTTTGAGTTAAGATACCTTATCTCTTCTCTACCATTTATAAGGATAGACTATTAGCACCCAAATGCTCAAGAATAACTAATATTTAAATATATTTTCCTTCATGTAACTTACAAAAGGTTTCAGTGACAATTGATTGGATCATGTTTTTGTTTATGATATAGCATATCATATTTGTTGCCTAAATGCACAATTATTTTGGCACATTATTCTTCTATAAACACCATATAAACATCTAAAAAATATGTCATATGCTTTTTTGCTCAACAATATGACTAATTCCTTGGTCATCACAAAATTATGAATCCTTTGGAATTTCAAATTTTCCATCATGATCACTTTTGATTGTCTTAATCCATTTTATTTTCTATTCACCTTATGATCTTTTCTACATTCTTCAAGAATTTCAACTTTTGTTCTCTTAGGATAATACTCATATATCTTGAGTGGTCATAAACTCATCATATCATTATCTTAAAATGTTCATGTAAAATAATTCTAGAAGTTGACTAGCTTTGATCATGTCCTTTGATTTATGTGATTTTCTCACTAAATTTCCTTTAAAGCATGTACCACAATTAACGTATTTATCTAAGCACAACTTATCAATCTTCATACATGTTTTAATTTCTATAGTTTTCATATTGTTCTAATACTTATAGGTCTTAATCATTCATGTCATAACTCCATAAAATTACTAGAATTATATGAAACTAAACATACATTAAGTCTCAATAAATCATGAAGATAATGATTGATAAGTCTTTATTATCATGAGTTAATAATTAATTAATAATAAAGTTTTAGTCTTAACTCATAATAAATATTTTATATTTGTGTTAAGTTGTCAAAATTGATTTTTAATTAGTTATTGTAAATTTTTGACTCATTACGTAATTTTATGTGAATTTATATATTTTTATAATCTTATTTTTGAGATAAATAAAGAAAAATAAAATAACATATCCTCTTACACATGTGCATCACTCTCCTTCCACGTCATTAGTGGCCAGCGGGCATGGGGCCAAGAATGCTCTTACACATTCGAGAAAGAGACGCGTTGATTAGCAAAGCTCATATTATTATATATCTACGTCAAAACTCAGCATATAATTGATGTGGGACTAAATTGGAGGTCATAACCTATCATAAGGTTTTAATGATTTTAATACTTAAAACATTATTTATTTATCATAAAAAGATATCATTACGACATCACTTTATAAAGGTATTTACGTACTTATTTTATTCTCTCTCATGCATGCGGATGACTAGTGATGGTTCAAATCTTACTAGAATCAAAACTTAAATTTTTATCTAATTAAATTTTGATTTTTCTACAAATTTTGATGAACGATTAAGTTGTCAAAATTGTTCAATCATCAACATAATTTGCGAAGCATCATTATTAAATTTACTGAATAATTTTTCGATAAAAGGATCGTGAATCTATTGAGTTAATCATCTCCGATTGATTCTCCATTTTAAAATTATTTGAATTATTTTCAAGTAGTTCCTCAACCTCAATTTGGTTAACTTCAATATTATCTTATAGCCATGTTTGTGTCTTCTATTAATTGTTTATCAGTGATCAAAGAGGAAATAGATAAATAATCTCTAATTCAAAGTGTAGGTAAAATAAGTATTGAACTCATTATTTAAAGGTATCTCCATCTTTGTTGCTCTTATGGCTTCCATTTCAACTTGAACAACTTGTTCCACATGTAAATAGTTTCCTGTTTGATTGATTGATTCTCAATTCTTGTGTTTCTTCTTGAACTTCTTCTTATCCTTCTTCATTGGTTTGTCTTCTAGATTATCAATCGTTGGTCAAGCTTGAGATCACACAGCCTCATTAAATGTGATTTTTCTTATTGTACTTTTTGGGCATTTTGATATATGATCTAGTCTAATTGTGGCCGCTAATCACCCTCTTCATCCAAATTATCTTGCTCTTCTAATTCTTCTTCATGATCACTCTTCCTTCTGCCCCATTATTTTAGTCCTTGTACCTCAGATTCATCATAGGTGTTTTCCACCATCTTTTCACTTATTTTTGCCACAAAGGACTCATCAATTAGTAGGAAAATTTTTGATTTATCTGATTTAGTTTCATATGCCTCATTGCGGACATCATCGTCAATTGCTCACTTAGGAATTATTTCCTTGCTTCATTTTTTTATTTTTCTAGTTGTCATCCACATTTGATCTAGACATCCCTTCATGTTCCTTCCTTTTTTCCTTTGTAATTCTAACTTGATAGTAAGTTCCTTTTCGTGATTAGGAAGATCTTATTCTACCACTCCTACAAACAGCTTTAGTAGGAGCTGATGAGGCTTTCTTTATGTCCCTCATGTGACTTGTTTTGATTCTCTATTCTTTTACTCCACTTGGGTAAATAAAAACTTGATCTTATGTTACTCATATGCACCCTTTTCTACCCCACCAATGATGACTTATTTTTCTCTCTCTCTTGTGCCTCCTATGTCATTGTTTTCTTATGCTCCTTTTATCTCTTGGATCTACACAATCTCTTTTCAGTTCATGTTAAACTCTTGTCCATTCATGTTGTAGCTTGAGGGATCTTCATGGGGGTTTGTGTTGTAGTAAGTTTATCTAACTTGTTTTGGATATTATGGTGTCACAATCATATTGTTGAAAGCAAGGCTTGTGAATTTCTTCACCTTTGTTATGCCTCACCCCCCAAGGCCACACTCTTCTTCTCTTGCAAAAGTAAACAAAATAACAAGAAATTTGCCAAAAGCTAGCCAAGAATAACTTGTGCCTTCCCCTCTGTATTCTTTGGGTTAAAAAAGTTGTAACTCTCTTTTAATACTCTAGGAGCATTGAATACTCTATCCTCAACTTGTCAATAGAGTATCCAAACTCTCATTAGTGTTAGGAATCACATTCGACTATTGTAGAATAGTGTGAGAGCTGTTTAGACACAAAAATTTAAAATTGTATAGTAAATCACGCAAATTTAAAATTTATAAAACTAGAAAATATAAATTTTCAGATATTTAGAAGTATTTTTAAACAAATATATCAATTATACTTCAATAAAACTTCCAAAAATAGTAGTAATTTTTCAAGTCAATCATAAGAATGTAATATAATATCTGGTAATTATTCAAAAAAAATCTCAAATAATACTATTTTTTATAAATTTTATACTAGGAAATGAAAAGGAAATATATTTAAAATTCACGAAAAAGGAAAATAAGGGTGCGGACGTCAAGATGACGTCAACACCTGGCGAACGCGAATTAGGCGAAAACAAAGTTCCGCCTAACGATTCTTACGTAAGTGATTACAGACGATTTAATTAATCACATTAAGATCTGTAAAAGTCGGAAGAATCATAATTAAATGAAGTATATCTTGGTAAATTTAATTCACACAAATTATCACTAAATGAAGTGGAAAGTAAGTTGAAAGCAGAAAAATAGAGTTTTGGTGTCGCGGCGACGATGACTAATAACATTTTCCCTTGCTATGTTACTAAGTCATTTGATGGTTAACTCTTGTCCTAATAGTTTTGATTGTCATAAAATCTTAATTTCATAAAAACTAGCGTGAAAGTTGCAATCGCCTTCTAAGACTATGAGATATCATCGATTGATTTATCATCATAACACCTTTGAGTCAACCCTAGTTTATTATGAAAGTATGTGTTCTTCAAATGTGTTATAGATGAAGCCAAACATGAGCACACAGTAAACTGAGTTTTACATACTTTTGTATAATTTATTATCATTGTCTTAATTATTTCCCTTCTGTATATTAAAGTTTTCTCACTTTAGTTAGTTAATGTATAAATTTTCTTCACCTTTATCCTACATTATTATTTCATGTGTGACATTAGTTAGTCTAAGAAACTATCTTGTCATTAATGAAATTTTCAGTAAAGCAACAATTTATAACATAAGAATTATTATCATCCATTTTACATGATGAAGTAGCAAATCAAATAATTGAATATTATAGTTCTTTCTTCCTATCATTGTTCTTCAATGAGGTCAAATTATCAACACAACTGTCATTCTAAGTACAAATATGTCTCTACCCTTTTATGGTATATGGATAGCAACTGCAACATATCATATTCCTAACCTAGGATTTTGGAGATGACATGGTACATAATAGACACAATCACTCACGAATACATATTTGAGATACATGATGCGAATCCAAGCCATTCTATTTTCTCGTATGTATGTTTGTATATTATATTAATGGCAAAAACAATTTTCAATTTTCTCACAGTCGTTGTTGACATACAAAAAGTTTAATCTCTGCGCTCACAAGGAAGCGGGTTGACTTTTCTGCCAATCATTTGAGCACTCTCAATAGCAACTACTTACTATGTGTAACTTTGCTCTATAAACCTCCACATTACAAGAGAAAAAACTTGGCATCAAGAGTCAGCGAAATGTGGTTATGTTGAGAAGATGAACATAATTAGAGTGAAGGAAGATCAAAGGCAAACCCAACATGATTCAAAGCTTCCCAGCTATGATACTCTTCGAAAAGACAGTCAAACACTCCAACCTCAGGAATATTCTACACAGCCCATTTTCTATGATATTTATGAAACGCAAAGATAACATTCTTGAGAACTGCCCAGAATTAAAAATAGCCTATTTTTCTCGATAAAAACAATAAATATCCCATCACAATGTTTATAGCCAGTGACTATTCGTCTCGACGGTCAGCGCGGGAAAATTCTCTCCTTCTGTGAGATCACAGTAATCTAGATAGGGTTCACACAGCTATCCCAAACGTGCCAAAACCAGGAATCCTAAAAATTGCACCTTCCTTGCACTGCCCGCCGTAGGGCCTCGGTTTCGACGTGGGTGGTGTCGAGAGCTGATTGGCCAGATCCCGGTACGGACAAGCCGCCCCCACCGACCCTCCTCACTCTGCCCTGCAACAAACCCGGGAGGGGCGGCGGCGGGTTGATGACCTGGTTTCCACGAAGCCCTGTACCGCTCCCGCCACCAGATCCCATCCCATCCGCTCCTCGGAGCCCAGATTGAAGCTTCCCCGTCTTCACCCCCTCCCGATCCGCCAGGAGCTCGCTCCCCAGCTCATTCTGTCCTCTTGGGTCTCTGTCTCAGATCAGAGCTTCAGAGTTCTTCCTCTCTCCCATGGGGGAGATGTCTGCGAGCAGGATCGTCGCCTACACCAGCCCCAAGCCCTGCTCTCACCTGGCCACGTACAGGAAGAAGCACGGCCTCAGGGGCTACGCTTCTCTGCGGGACCTTCTCCGTACAAGCCCTAATGGACGCACCGCGTTGGGGTGTCTGAAATCACCGGTGCCCGCGTGTGATCTCTGCTCCGCCCATCTCGGCAGGCTGTATCTCTGCCTGGTCTGCTCCTCGGTCTCCTGCTTGGATCATTCCATCGCCCACGCAGCGGCAGAGATGGGGCACGAGATCGCGGTGGACGTAGACAGGGCGGAGCTGTTCTGCTGCACCTGCGCCGACCAGGTATACGATCCAGACTTCGACACCGCCGTCATGGCGAAGCAGATCGAGGAGCTCCCGAAGCGGCGGGAAGCGGCCTGCGGGGGACGGAAGCGGCGGCGGCCGGAGCGGATCACGAGGGAGCTGGTGCCGGCGGTGTGCCGGCGCGCCGTGTTGGACCCGTCTGGGTTGCCATGGGGATTGCGAGGGATGAACAATCTGGGGAACACTTGTTTCATGAACTCTGTCCTCCAGGTGCTCCTGCACACGCCGCCTCTGAGGTGGTACTTCTTGGGTGATCACCACCGGCGGGAGCTTTGCAGTCGGCGGCGGCGGCGGAAGGGATCCGTCACGGAAGGGCCCTGCCTGGCCTGCGACCTCGATAGCGTCTTCTCCGCCGCATTCTCTGGAGATCGGACCCCGTACAGCCCTGCCCAGTTCTTGCACAGGTCAGGCATCGGTGGGTCTGTCGAAAAGTCGTTAAATTAATGCGAGAAACTTGGGATTGCCGAAGAATTTTCAGGGTTATTTCCATCGGGCTCTGTCTGGATCGGAGTTCTTGTGTTTGGAGGCGGATCGGGACTGGGAAAAGGATTAGGGCAGTGATCACCGATGATCTGTACAAAAACTAAAAAAAGAAAAAATCTGTCTTGGTATTCAAATTGAGCAGATTCCAAGACAGATTCGGATGCCTGATCGTCGGTGAAGAATAGTTCATGTTTTTTTCTCATCTGAAACCCAATATCAACGGGTTTCATGATAAAAATCTCTTTTTATTGTTATTTCCCTCCTCCCTTTTTTGTGGAATTTGTTGATGGAGGAAAAGAAACCGCCAGATTCCATCGAATCAGTCAGTCTCTTGATGTTTTATTTCCTTGTCGATGATCGGATTATCCTCTGGGACTCCAAATCTTTCTGTAATCGTCTGCCTCATCCTACCCTGAACTGATCAACACAAAACTTTTTGATTATTCTCCGTCGTGTAATTTAAACTTAGCTTGCGTTCCTGATCATTTCATCAGAAATTTGATCTTTATGAACCTGAGATGTCTCCATTTCCTGTCTCTTCGATCTGTGCTGCATAGATACAAACACTTATTTGATCTTATCAGTTTTCGGAAGATCATTGTTCATGAGTCCCCATGTGTCACACACTACACTGTGCTGGATCACTCGCACTGTTCATTAGGCTCTGCCCATTCTGCAGTAGTCAGCGGCAAGAACGTGAATGAGATGGTGTTTGGGGTTTCCCTTGTGGCTTTTGTTGCAGCTGGTGGCAGCACGCCGCAAACCTGGCCACCTACGAGCAGCAGGACGCCCACGAGTTCTTCATCTCCGTCCTCGACTGGATCCACTGCAAGGAGCAGCCCAGCCCTCAGACTAAAGGCAAGCAAGAACAACCCTTTCAACCTCCCTCCGCCACCTCGCCGTCGTTTCTCGGAGACGATCGACCTTGACCTTGTCTTCTCCGCAGGTGGCGGAGACTGCCGCTGCATAGCCCACCGGGTCTTCTCCGGCTTGCTCAGATCGGACGTCACCTGCACCGTCTGCGGCTTCACCTCCACCACCGACGAGCCCTGCGTGGACATCCCCCTGGACCTGGAGCCCCAGAGCACCGCCGTGAGGCTGCCGGAAGCCGGCGGCGACGGCGGTGGGAGAGGGTCGACCCTGACAGGTTGCCTGGACCTCTTCACGCGCCCTGAGAAGCTCGGCTCCGACCAGAAGCTCTACTGCCGGCACTGCGAGCTCCGGCAAGACTCGCTCAAGCAGATGTCCATCCGGCGGCTGCCACCGGTGCTGTGCTTCCACGTCAAGCGCTTCGAGCACTCGCCGTCGCGGAGAACTTCCCGGAAGGTCGACCAGCACCTCCAGTTCCCTTTCTTGCTGGACATGGCGCCGTACCTGTCCTCCTCCATCACTAGGAACAGGTTCGGAAACCGGATCTTCGCCTTCGAAGGGGACGACTCTGAAGTTGTTTCGGGGGAGTTGTCGTCGGAGTTTGAGGTGTTCGCCATCGTCTCCCATGCGGGGAAGCTCGAGTCGGGGCACTACATCACGTACCTGAGGCTGAGGAAGATCTGGTACAAGTGCGACGACGCATGGATTACACAGGTGAGCGATGAGGCTGTGAGGGCCTCGCAGGCCTACATGATGTTCTACGTGCAGAAGAACCTCTGCTACAGCGCCGGCGAGGAGCTCCCCTGCCTCCCGCCGTCGCCGCCGCGGCAGCTCACCAGCCCCACCGTCGGAGAGCTCTTCCTCTCCGCTTCCGCTTGTGGGTGATCTCTCTCTCTCTCTCTCTCTCTCTCTCTCTCTCTCTCTCTCTCTCTCTCTCTCTCTCTCTCTCTTGATTAACGGCATTCATTTGAGCGTAGTAATAATGTAATAGCAGAGAAATGAGCGTTCCCCTTGGCTACCCTCTTCCTTATTTTTTCATTGGATTTGTGGGGGGACTCTCAGGAGCCTCGCTCGGATTGATTCATGTACATAAACACTTGGAGGAAGACGCTTGGAATCCCATTTCATCTCCGCCAATTCCTCTGCAGATATCCACTGAACACTCCACTCCTCTCTCTCTCTCTCTCTCTCTCTCTCTCTCTCTCTCTCTCTCTGCTTGTGCAGTCCTCAGATCGGGCAAATCCCCCCTCCGTCCTGCACACAGCGACTGACCCCCGGCACATTCGACGATTGCACACAAGATGACTGTTAGAACAGCTACACATTGAGCCGTTTGGTTGACTTATAAACCTGACAAAGAAAGTCAACTCAAAAAAAAATCTGGGAAAGCCCAACAAAAACCCATTACCAATAGGGAGAACCCTATTATCTTAAACTCTCCTAACAAAACCCATCACCAGAAAAGGGGAAACGAGGGAGGGTAGGAGACAAAAACCTGTTCTTCGTACCCACTTCCTCAGTTTGACCCACCCACGGGAAACCACAGAAGAGAGATCAAGGAGCTCCGGGTCAAACAGAAGAGAAACACAAGTAGCTGTTAGTCAGGTCTCCACTATACAGAGAAAGAGGTCAAACCAAGGAAGGAAGGGGCTGACCCTGCAAAACCTCCATTTTCTATCCAGCAAGCAAAAAAAGAAAAAAAGAGAAGGAAAACCCAGAAGGGCAGCTCCTCTCCCTCTCAAAGGAGACAGCTTTGTGGGTAGGTCCTCCAGTAAAAGCGATACAATATATATATATATATATGAGAGTCGTCATCGAGTTCCTGCCACAGTCATGGCGGGCACCTCAGAAACTACAGCCAGATCAGGTCGTCTCAGAAACCCTAGCTTCAGGGTGGACCCTGCGACCGTGCCGAAGAGCCCACCGGCATCTGCGGCGCCATTCAGGATCGACCGGCTGGCAAAGAGATCAAACACCTAGGGCAATGGTGCACCAGCTCATTTCCCTCTTCTTCTCCAGTCTCCATCTCTTTCTCTCGCTCTCTCATGGTCATCACGCTCCCTGCTCCCGCTCTTCTCTCGCTCCTTCCTCTTCTCACCTTCAGGCTCCTGGGCCCTCTCCCTCTCCCTCTCCCGCTGCCTGTCCCGGTCTCTCGCCGCCTTCTTAGCCGGGCTCTGGCTTCGGCTCTCGCCGCGGTGGCGCTTCCTCGAGGAATCAGGGGCGGCGTCGTATCTCTGCTTCCTGTCGAGTGAGGACCGCTCTGCAATAGTGGCGGGGAAGAAGATAACCCATATGTGGTTAAGACAAGGTGAAAAGATTACCGTTTCTGGAAAGGATCTATTGGAAGATTTCACGCAGAAAGCTAGAAACGTTTGCTAAAACATTGTGAGATCTTATGATTATTTGTGAGATGGTGCACTGGTTCTAGCAAAATCACTATTGAAACGAGATCAAGAGGCAAGCTTTTATAAAATAATGCTGTAATTGCCCAGAAAACGAAGACCCAGCAAGCTCGGAAAGAAATTTTCAGAGAATGATTCGGTGTCAGTTTGACTTACGAGATGGAATCCCGCTCGCTGCCCGGGCATCTTCACCAGAATCAGCTAAACCAAACTCTGATTTCAGTCGCCTTCGATGCGATGCCACCCTCCTCTCGATTTCATCCGTGTTTCTGACCCCTTGCTCTTCAAGGGACTCGCGATACTCCATGACAGCAACCTCTAAACGTCTCAATTTCTGCCTGAGCGAAGAAATAATCAAGAAATCAGTAGAGAAAGAATTGACACAACTTATGATGCACGACCCCAAGAACCACAACCCACCTCTGTTCCTCAGTCATGATGCTGTCCGCGTGGGGGACAACGCCCTCTGATGCCACCTCTGCCTCGTCGTTCTTGCCGCGTATTCCGTCGGCATTTTCACTCCCAGATGAGGAATACCCAAGACCCAGATCCTTGGAGTCCTTTCTGTCATCATCGTCGCTGGCATCGTCTTCAGCCCATTTTGAAACCAGAATGGGATCAGATTTTTCTTTCTTGCTTGCGAAAGCCCTAGATTCAGGCTGAGGAATTCCAAGAGCACTGGCTAATTGTGTTGATGAGCCTTGACCATCTGCCTGGATCCCTTCTTCACCGCGCCTGTTCCTCGAAGATTTGGCCATGGGCTCTCCCAAGCTCTCCCCTCTGCGGCCAGAAACATTAGGACTCCACCCGCTGTCCTCCCTAGAGTACTTGTTTGAATGGTTTTGTCCATACTTCAAGCCCTCATCCCGGTCAAAGACTCTCTGCTTTTCTGCATCCTCGAGATAAAGCAATCTTGCAACCATCATTTCTCTACCGCCACACAGAGAGAGCCCATTATGTCTGCATCTCTTTTCCAGCTCGGCAAGCGGGAGACCCAACAGCTCCTTCATCGCAGCCCCCTTCCCCACAGCCAACGCAGCATCTTGGTCAAACTTACCTCCTTCGGCTTTTTCTTCAGTGTTAACCTTGCTAATAATTTCGGGAGCATCGCCACATATAGAGTGGAAGGAAGTCACACCTGAGTTGCCCGGCCTGAGGAAAGTCGATCTTAACCCACTTACATAGGCATCTGAGAAGAGAAACCAGTCTGACCAAACTTGAAGAACTTTTAGAACTCGTTCCTGCAGCAAATCCAAACAAAGTGCAAAGTCTCGTGAGTCGAACAGAATCAGGGCAAACAAAAACTCATTAAAACATGATAATCATGGGTTACCTTCAGGGCTTCAGCAGTGATTCTTCCTGTGATGCTGCAGTACAGATCATTAAAGCTCTCCATGATGTCGGGAAGAGTTCCTTCAAACTTTGTTCGATACGCTGAAGCATTTTTTACTGGAGCACTACTATTGTGCAGTATATCAGAGACCAGCATAAGCCTCGAAACCTTGGTTGGTATGGGTGTCTCTTTGAGGGTCAAAGATTCAGTAAGAACTTCCACAATCTGGGAACACAAAATGGTATTTTAATATAATTGCAAAAGAGCCAAATAACAGCTTTAGGCAATGTATTTCCGCGTATGTAAGGAGAATAAGGGTCTTAGATTAGAAGGCGAATATATGTAGATATATGGCTGAAGATTTAGACTTATCTTCGTCACAAAAACATAATTCCTGGCGACATAATCAACATAAATGGGATACATCTTTCTTCCAGATGCACTTATGTTACTCCAAATCAGATAGTTTATGAAGGAACTAAAAAGGATGGAAAGCCCAAAATCTCCGAACAGAAAAATATATAGGTGAAAACCCTGTAATAAATTGTGCCTTAACTTGGTTGAGCAAAACCATTTAACTAGCAAATCAGATTACACAAGGATCATGTTCCCCTTTGCTATAAACACACGACGGAAAAATTCACATTACCTCACCAGCAGCATCAGCATTATCTAAGGCAAAGCCCATGGCCTCCTTTATTAGGCTCCTCTCCAAAGTCAAAGCACGTAGCATATCCTCAAATTCATCTCTTTGCGGGTCTGTCAATGTGCGCTCCAGCTCCACACGCTGTGACAGTTAATCCAAAAACAGCATAAATACTTTACAGGGGATGTTGACACTCCAAAATATAGAATCACTTCAATGGAATTGAAGGATACAGGCCCAGAAAGCACATTGCTAAAATTACAAGGACTATTATCATGAGTGAAAAAAAAAACAAATATCCAACTCGATAAAGTGAGGAAACAATGGTCTACCCTGCTTCTTCCAGCGGCATATGTGGTGCCAGCCTCTTTCTCGTGCTCAGGGCTGTGGGCGGCCGGTAGAGGAGGAGGCATCCATCTAAATAAAAATGAAGGCCATACATCAAAAAGTGGAAATATTGTAGCAACACAAACAGATGCTTCGAATGAACTTTATAAGCACAACCAGGAGGGACATTTTTCAACAAAACTGAGTGAATGTTTTGTTAAGAATATTCCATCTTCTTTCTAATAAAGATGACCCAAATCCATTAATTTTGATTTGGCTCAGAGTAGGATGGTTGAAAAAGCTTAGCATGGTATCAAAGCTGATAGTTTTCTGGGCCTGCGCACACCGTATTTATTTTTCCACGTGATAAAGCCCAAAAGTTGGCTTACACGTGAGAGAGTATGTAAAGAAAGGTCTTTTATCTGTTGAAACAAAAAGAAACATGTGACCATAAAGATGAACCTACTCTATTCACAGTCAATGGATTCTAAGTTAGAAGGCATAATAACTTTCACACAAATGAGAGGCCCAATCAACGGAATAATAGCTTAGTTGTAGAGTACATCGCTCACTATCAAGTTATTGTGCCTGAACTGTGAGGGCTAGGCCACCTTTATAGTTCAATTTTCAGTATACTTAATAATAGTTTTGTTTTGCATGTTGAACTAACTAGTTTTCCACATAAATCATGCATTACTGAATCTTCTTTTAAGCGTGTAGTATTGATCGACTCTATTTCTTTTGCGAAAAGATGTAGTGAAACCAGAAGGTATTACCTTCCGCTACCAGTAATCATTATAAAGGGCTCTGTTCGCCATCGTTGAAGGGTGTCACCCTGCATTTCCAGACGTAATGTTAAGTGATAGACTTTTCAAACAAAAAAAATGATCACATTACAGCATCTGATCACCAAGAAACAAAATATTTCAGTATCACTCAGTAATAAAGATTACCTGAGCAAATGAGTATAGCCTCCATACGTAGTAAGTATGCTCTTTGGAAGCAAGTTCAAATAAGAAATTAAAAAGGGAATTCCCACGACCTCTCTCCATTATAGCTTGTTCAAATGTGCATCCACCATCAAGAACATACAGTGCCATTGTGTCAATTATATGTCGTAGGTGGTCATCCTCAGGCGGAACAACAATTATATCCGGAACATTTGGTGTAAGCACCTACATAGACAGCATGAAAGCATTACAGCAGACATGGAGAAGAATTTCTCAACTCTTATGAAGGTTTATAGACAAATACTTCGCAAAAAAAAAAAAGCATAGAAAGATTCCCTCAGACTAGCAATCATTTACGTTGTCAGACTGAATAAGAAATCTCATATATTTCTCCCCGATAATTACTTTAAGATAAATTTTATGATCCTCACTTTTATTACATATAAAGTATCTCTCTTATCTCGTAAAAATCCTTAAACTTTTGAAAGTTATGTAAATCTTCAATTCTGTAACAATATTGATGTCTTCTTACAGCCCCATTAACATCTTCATTCCACCACCATGTATCTTCGGAATATACAGAACTACGTTAAATGTTACCACTGATAGCCGGGTCTGCTTTAGTATGTTACTTACAAGCAAAATCTTAGTCGACTCTTCTTTACTAACTGATCTCCATCATAATGAGTCACTTGCAAGGAATTACAAACTACAATGAAAATGAGACGAAAAATCCACATGAATAGAGCATGACAAAAAAAAATCCAGCCAGATCCTATCATGTCAAATCTTCGCTACTATGATTCGGACTGAAAGCACAAGTCACCAGACAGAGATGATAGGACAAGGAAGTGGTTCGTTGAACAACGAAAAGTCTACTAAGAGAGCAATACTCAAATATCAAAACTGCACAGACGCTACAGAGGAAAATACTCATTTGCAACAACTCAGTTCATTACCGAATGTTACAATATGTTTGAGTTTTCATTTGCCGTATATCCAAAAATTCCAATAACTCGACAGACATACCAGCTCAGAATTTTGAGTAGCCACTGTAGTAACAGGCGGGGCGTCAGGACCAGACAAAACAACAGTATTACCCTGCCATCCAGCAAATAATCAAACTGTCAATGACACGGAAAAGGATAAACGGTGATTTTAAGTATCAGGTTTCATCCAACTCATATGGAGGTCCAAATAATCAGAAAGAACAACTAATAGCTAGAAAGACCACAAACCTCCTTATTTCTGATGGCCATGTGTCCTGGAGGAGGAGCAGGTAGGGCCTGAGAAGGAAGAGATACGGACTTGCCCCAGCCAATCTTCAATTCATAACCATAGACAACAACACCTAAACAAATGCAAGGTCTTTTATGATGGGGCAGAAGGCCACAAACAGGAGGGAAAATGTGCATTTAAGAATTGAAAGTCTTAAATATATATATCAGAAATTTTTGCCAGTTCCGTAGAAGGAATAAATATCAGGAATATCAGTTCGTAAAGAGAATGTTTATAAGAAAGAAACTAGAACTTCATATCATCAGTTGATGTCCAAACACTAAACCGTCACCGACTGGTCGAATGGAAATAGTAAATCAAAACGAGCAATATGACGAGGATGACAGTCTGCAAGGTATTGTTCGCGACTAGACAACCTAATCACATTCATCCCCTAAAGGTACATAAGAAGTCTAGGATCCTGTCTCACCAAAGCAAGCATACCTACCACAAGAACACCGCAAAACATTATGTTTAATAAGTCGTAGTGTTTAGTCGACATAAGATAAATGAGTAAGAAAAACTCGACCATTGATGTCATTCATAAGTTAGGTAATATAGTGCAATAAAACAATGTGCATTTCTGTATCCGGGTAAAGAATAGTTTAAAACCAAACGTAAACAGCCCGGGCAATAAAAACAAGCAAGTAACAACAGTTAAAAAAGTTAGACCTTGCATTTCATCTTTTGCAGCCTGTCCATCCACCCTATTCATGAAGGCAACAAAACCACAATTTCTTTGTCTTCTTCGCTCTTCTTCAGTTCGAGGCCACATTATCTTCACACTAGCAATGGGCCCAAATCTACCAAAAGTCCTGAGAAGAAAGTTTTCATCCACCTGATGATAAAAACACATTTTTTTTATCATGAACTACGAAGAAACCAAAGAGTATGGAGAAAACGAGTGTCAACACTACCTGAGGTGAAAGGTTCCCAACATAGAGGTTTGTAGTTTGGGGATCTCCATCATCAAATGACCCAGGAAACTTTCCACTTGGATCAAAATCATCAGGCAGTTCATCAAAGCGACTAATTGGCTGAAGAATCAACAAAACATGAGCTAAAGATAGTCCAAATACTACGATATAGTTATACCCCAAAAACGCAATAAAAGTAGTCATAAAATCAAAATGAATCACGAGGAAAATATAGAGAACCTACATCTAGAAAAAAATATTGGACAAGAATTTGCTCGAAGTAGCATTAGAAGTTACTAGCACAATATCAAGAGTTCACATTACCAAGATTTAAATATGCTTTAATAAGGAAAAAGAATAAACTAGGAAATTTCGCATACAACAGCATAGTCAATCAGGATCTAACATCTCATGGAAAGACTTTCCTCTTCATGCGAGACAGCAAACGTTTACTTACAGCAGAACTGTCATGGCGCCCATCACGCCGCTGTTCACGGTCTTGATGACGCTTCTCCCTCCTCTCTTGTTCCATTTTCAGCTCCTCCAAAAAGAAGTCAATGTTTCGCGGCTTTCCTTTATCTTTCTCCTTCGGTTTCTCATCCTCTTTCTAAACATAAATACAACATGTTAGATAGAATCAAATACCAATAACCTGAGCTCAATGACTAACCAAGCGGATTACCCAGGCTCAAGCTTTATACTGTGCTAATCAGGAAGAAAATAGACAATTAAAAACATGCATCAATACTATGTTTATGCTCTTTTGCTGCAACAAATATGAATCAGAGAATCTACACTAAACAAGACACCTCGAAAACAAAAATCTTATTGAGGAAAAAACTGAACTGACAAAACACTAAGAAGATCATTTTATCAATGATGTCTTGCATCTAAAGATTATAAAGTGTGGGCAGGCATATAGTTACAGCAAATAACTAAGAATATGACACAAATACTGGAGATGTAGACATGCACGAGTGCACACATTCTAATGCATAATGTCCAGAGCTATTCAAAATCCTAAAAACAGCCAATACAAAAATTAAATTAGTTACCAGAAGCACTTTAAGAATTTGACTAATCATCTGGCAGAGTCTACTAAAGATGGTATAAAAAAGAAAAAAAAATTGACAATGTGGGAACACAGAAACTGAATGTCACACAAAAACTGACCTTCCTCTCAGGGTCTCTTCCTTTATTAGACAAAGGAGGTGGTATGAACGACGGCACGTATCTGGAAAAATAGAGCACCCAAATTCTGTGTTAAAGGAAGACCCACAAAAATAACAACCAAGAATACTAGGTCACCTATTTACTGTGTTGGATTATCAGTCCAATTAAGAGATCACATTTAAAAAGCATGCGCCCAAAACAAGGCCACCAAGTTTGTAGAAGAAGCTATGTAATAGACAAGTCACTGATTCTACATTTAAACAGACGAAAATGGACGCAGTTAGAGACTCCGAATAAAAAGCTAAATTCTTGAGATAAATTTTTGGATCTGTTAAATTTATTCATGAAAAAAATGAAAAGAGGAAGATATTGTCGATGTCTCCTCTTTTCAGATTACAGATTATTTTTTCCCCCTCTTGTAATGGGAGAGATCAATTATAGTGTTTTGACCAACAATGTTATAGAGTCTCATCTTTGGTAATCATGCCGATGTTGGCATTCGTTTCACTGAATACTGATTTTTTAAATGTTGTACCAGAGAAGATGATTCCACAAAGGCTGCATCTGGATGATGCTCACCTCAATATTGATGACATGAGAAGCAAATCTTCACCTTTTCTAGTTTAAGCTATCATGAACGAATTGTTCTAGTTCTAATTGTTTATCTCAGATAATCAGTCTGGCTACGTTTCTATGCAATGCACCACACCACCTCTGGCTATTTTTTTGGGAGGAATTGTACGGATATGGTGAACCAACACACAAGCCTTGTCAGTTGTCAGCTATCCCTGCCTTTAAAAGAGTCAATGGCAAGGAGACAAACAAATTCATCGCAGGTTACTCTTCATCTATACAATGTTTCCATCACTAATGTAACTACAACTGAGGCCTAAATAGAATGGTCCATTCAGATTGGTACTCCCTATCTTTCATGACAGGAATCACTCCAATCAGCACATGCATACAGGAATCACTCAAGTGGTCCAGATCACAGTATTAAACTTAATCTCTCTCTGAAATTTAAAAAAAGAAACAAGGTCAAACGATTCCAGGGAATATTGGGGCAAGAATAGATCCGGAACTTGCACCAAGTGGAAGTAAAGAACAGGGAAAGGGAAATCAGTGCCAGCATCCATGAAATAAGAAAAAGTAGAACGAAAGAAAACTCTGTTAGAAACATTTTTTCATCCTTCGCTCAACAAGCCCTCAAGAAAAAAATGAGGCAAGGAAAAGGGAATGAGCATGGTCTCTGAGTGAGTATTTGGGTGGGATAAGAGGAGGGGATGAACGTGTTTGTTAAAAATACTATCTCTTGAAAAAAGAAATTTTACATTTTTCTTCTTTTGAAAATTTATAAAGACGTCGTTAAAGTTATCTACCACTGCCTTTAACAGTTTCGATGTAATTCTCTCTAATTTGACTATTTCAGTCAGCACCTAATCAAATGGGACTAGTCTAACCCAAAGATATTGAAATTCTGACTACCATGAAAAAGGTTGGTGCCTATCTTATCAGAAAATTATAACTTCAGTCAGCAATTTTACGTAACTTTTTCCATTTAAGTTTAAAACCTAATTTTTGATATATATTTAATATTTGCATTTATCCTTTATAATTTTAAAAATCATTGCTATAACACCCACAAGTGCTTCGATTCTAGGGTTTGCATAATTTTTCTGTACCTCATCTGATCCTAACTCCAAAATCCACAAGCCTCCGCTAACATCAGACAATAAAGGAAAATAAAAGAAGAACAAATGGTGATCAACGATTGTCACTTGCAAAACAATTCCACTCTTTAGTGGGTAGTTCCATTCTCGAATGCCCACCCATAGATTTTAAGCCAACATTATTAAGTCAGTCGCAAAACTGCCTTACTGCTCAGGGAATCCAGCGTGATGCCTAACTCAAGACTGGTTTTCCTGAGAATTTTTGTCCACAGGGATCTAATCTACTTTCTTCTCAAGTTACTTCAGTTCAATGATGTTTCTGAATGATAATGCATTAAATTAATTTTAAAAACTAAGTACTTCAGACGCGCTATCAAACATTTTATAGGGGTTATGTATTCATCTGTCTATTTCTAGAAAATCAATCTCATTTCAACAAAAAGATGGACACTGTTTTTACATGTTCGTGAAATAGTGGCAAAATTACTAGTTGATAACTCTTCAATCACGGTTCGTATTGTACTGGTTTATAAATCACGCATGCTAAAAAAATCAGTTTTACGAATAGATCATAATAAATTGTTACACTCAAATATGAGAGAATGCTTATTTCCGCTCAACATAGAATGTTTGGCATGCTTTTAATAACCTGCAAAGTGGAGCAGAATAGAAGTGGCTTAGGACAGTTCGATTCCAATCGAAAGACAGGAAACGATAACTCTTAAAAGTAAGACAATATTAACTTACGTAAAAACCCTTACACATGAGGCTAGTGAAACCTATGCAGAAAAATGCCAGTAATTCATAGGAATGTACACTATAAAAAAAATATATCAAAATATGCCCAAGATATGAATTATATAGGTTTGATCACATTAAATGTGATCTTAGATAATAGAATGGCTGCAAACAAGATACAGGCATTTCGATAATAAAAATGAGAAGCCACGTAATGATTTATGACATATGTATATCATCAGTAAGCCACAATTCGAAAAGAAAATAATGAACACCAGCACAATCTTTTTCTACTTTATGAAATGACGATGACTTATTCTCGAATGTAGTCTGAAGCGTATAAAACAGCAAGCTCTCTACTCTATGCACAGAATATGCCAAGCATCAGGATTCCTCCCTTCAAAATCAACTGCGTTCAATTACCTACTGCCCTTCTTTGGAACAGATACCCCATCTTTTGAATTTCCACCTGCCATTACCGAATGCATAGAAAGGTCCGCTCTTTTATTAAATTATCCATGTAAACAGAAAACAACATGTATCCATTGTAATAAAGTAAAAACTAGCAGAGTGGGGCAAAGGAAAGAGTGAGAATATCACTCCTTAGGCACTAACCTTCCGAATCAGGCTTGTGCCTATCATTTGGATTGATTGTCCCGCCTCTGACAAAGGCTTTTGACCCAGGTGCATTATCCCCTTGGAAAGATTCCACAAACTCTTGATACAGCCGAGCGTTTTCTTCCTCGTCTCTCTGCGGAATGTTCTGATTAAACACTGCTCCAAAAGAAAATACGAAACAGCATAACAGAAAACATTGGTAGCAGCTGAAGGGGCAAAAAGAATAGAAGATTTCTCACCTTCTTCTTCGCCTCTTCCTCCTCCTTGTGTTTCTGAAATGGAGTTTTCTTTCGAGTAATCGAAAACGAGCTCATCTTTAAAGCTGGCACGCTGCTAAAAAGACACGATATTATGTAATTAACCGTCTAGACGCGTCAACATGCAACAAAAATGCGCCCAGATTTCCCACTAACATCTAACAAAGGGCATCGAAAAAAAAAAACAGCAAAAAGAAGAGAAAATAACGAAGGAAGAGAGCACAACCTAAAAGCATAGAAATATCAATAGCCCCCCACCCCCAACAACCCCAACACCAAAAAACCCTAAAACATACCCGGCGGGGTAGACTGAGGATATCAAGTCCACCAGACTTCGTCGTACGAGAGACGCGCGTGCCCTGGTTAGCCGACGCACACCCGGCGGCGGCGCCGGTCGGCGGTGGAGACGCCGAAGAGGAGGAGGGGCGAAGAGGCGATCAAGAGCTGAGAAAGCAACCGTCCCCCGTTTTGTCTAGCCGCGCCTCTCGCTATCCAACCTAATGAGAAGAAGAAAGCTCACTCAGCGTATCGAGGGATCGTACTTGCTCTCTCTCTGGACGGGGCCCACTTAACGGCCCACTACCCTCTCCAGTTCTCTCTCTCTCTCTTGTGCCAAAGTCACGGCCCACTATCCTCTCCAGATCTTTCTCTCTCTCTCTCTGCAGACACGTGACGAAGTTAAGCCTCAGGGGGAAGGATTATTTGACTTTTAGTCCCCAAGCCTTCTATAATTTAAAGATAACGCCCTGTATTTTTATTATGGCCAACTAAATCGCCCAAAATTTTGTTTTTCCGTCCATCTATCAAACTTAATTACAATTAAATTAGATAATATTTAATATGGCGCACGAAGGACAAAACTGCCCTCGGAGCGGGCTCCATCGGGCCACTCGAACTTGTTTCAACGGGCCGGGCCATCTTCATGATTCCCCCGGCCCGCTCTTGAAGATCGGGCCCGAGACTGAGCACTAAAGAAAAAAAGAGTTACTTTGATTCTCCCCCTCAAAACTATCAAAATTGTGGATAAGCCATTCTAACTGTTCAACTCTCTTTGCGTAAAATGTATGTCTGGCTTTTTCCGCAAAATCTAGAAATACGCGTATTGTGCGGAAATTCCACGTGTTGAGACTGATAAGGATCCGATATCTAAATCATGTTAGACCCGACAGGAGGATAGGATCCGACTTATACTTTCTCGGAAGCACCTACCTGGTAGATACATTGATTATTTGATACCATCATTTTCGTCCCACTTTTTTCCTACATTTATCCTACACAAAAGTGAGATAATCCAAAATTCAAATAAAATATTTATTATTTCCCATTATTTAATCTCCATATTTTGATCGAAATAAAAGACGAGCAAGGACAATAATTCTGTTCTAGTACGAAAAAAAGAGATGTATATATCATTGCAAGGGAAATTATTTAATTTTTTATGTACCTTCTGAACAATTATAACCAGGTTAATTTTTTTATCTCAAAAAAGAAAAATCAAGATAAATCAGGCTTTGAAACAATTGAAGATCTTGCAGATGATTAGAGTTCTTGGAACATTCTAGAGCTTACTGGTAAGAGGCTGATCAACAGCTAGCTCACTGAAGCAATAAATACTTTCTGTTCTATACACCACATATTGTTCATTCCTTTGACCATTCTGATAAATAAATAAATAATATATATATATATATATTATATATCGAGTCCAGCAACAAATGGAGAAGTCAATCCAAGCTTGGACCACATGAGAGAGATACATCCCTTTCTGGTAACGTAGGAACACTTCAAAGTTGACTTTGAGCAAGTCAATCTTTTCTGTCAACTGTACATCCACTGGAACAATACTCTGGAAAACTTGCTCCTGAATCTGCAGCTGTACAGTTTCTGCTCCACGATTCGATCGGGTAAATATGTACAACCTGCCAAGAGCTCCAATGGGCATTGGAGGCAAGGAGTTGACTGGAAACCACCGAGACGACCCAGAAGTCAGTTGAAAAAATAAGTAGACGTCAGTACTTCATGCAGGTCAAAATCGCCTCGGTCTGGCAGGGGTGGAAATGTCAATGTTGGGAAGGAAGATTGGAAGCTCTCGAGCAGCTGCATGAATTCGAGACCAACAACAACAACAGCAAAAACAAAAGTCAACTGATGAGCGGACCAAAGCAAAAATGGAAAAAATCGGACAATAATCAGAGCTCCCATGTATTCACTCACATTCTCAAGAATTGGAGCGCTGTAGAGCTCCACGAATTGCTCCCTTAAGATCCGATTCATCTCATCAACATCACACGCGTGTGTCCAAAATGAGTCATGCACCCCTATGTTCAGATTCCGTTCATTTCAGATTAATTCGAGCATGATTTAAAGGGTTTTTTCATCAAATAAAAAATAAAAATGCATGAGTTCCATTTTGATATGAATCACCACGTGAAAAACATCGATTTTCTCCATTAAAAATCATACAATCCCACCTAGAAAATTAAAATATTCCAGTGATTGAAAATCCTCTAAAAAAATAGACCCATGAAGGTTCATTCTTCTTCAAAAATCACTCAGAATGCCAAATCTGGAAAGCAAACCTGCAAACTCCAAGCCGGCATCCCTGCATGCAGTGGCAGTCATCATCATATGTGAGCCATCAAGTGAATGCACGAAGTTCGGAGGAAACGCAGTTGCCTGCCGTTTGACTGCAACCTGCAGCCGGCCATTAAGCGGCATCACTTAGGCAAACAGAAAATAATCTTCTTTCTCCACACCTATGACTCTCGTCTACAAGCAAGTAACATAGATGGGAACTTGAGCAATGTCGAGCTAGATCTTACTGAGTCGCTGTCACGTTGTAGAGACAACACCTGAAGGGAGGTTTTGATCTGAAACCATGAAAAGCAGAAAACAAATATGAGGAAAATGCTCAAGAGAAAAATACCATGAATTGGGCAAAATTATCCATCATTACACAAGAAAATAACTATTTGAATGATGGCTGCAAATATTCTTGCTTCAGCTGCTAGTTTGATAGCCTAAAAGCGATCAGCTACAGAAACTCCATATCATTCTAGTCACTCAATGAAACTAGAGGACTTGAAACTCAGAAAGCATTTGAAACTGGGATCTGGAATTGGACCAGCTTAAACCGTATCACTAGGATTTCTGCCCAGGAAATTTTTATGTTCTGATAAAAAGATCATATGAAATTCGAGTAACCTTAATCGAAACAACGTGTACTGCCACAAAAAACGGACTATATTTGAGATTGTTATTTTGATTTGACTACATAAAATAAAATAATATAAAATAAATATATCATTCTACTCAATACCCCATCCTCAGCATGATAGGATTTGAATTAAGATTCCTTTAGTCTCCAGTAGGTTGCAGACAGCCAAAGAAAATCTGAGTCTCCGAAAGGATTTTCATATGATAATCTTCTAAAGGAACCAGGAACTTACAAGGTGCCTCTCACTCTTCACATAGGGTTGTACAATGGGGAGACCAAGAGGGCTCGTCCATCTCACAGGCTGGTTCTGTGAAGCCATGACCTGCGCATCATATATTCATGAGAAGGCCCACATTAGAGTCATGGTACAGATCATTTTCATGTTGCAAAGATTTCAAAACTAGCTTAAACAGGCTCCAATCCTGATGATCCCACCTTTGCACAACTAGTCAACCAGCTCATGATCCCACGTGCTGATTGGAACATTTCTTCCAAGGCAGCCAACGTCACCTGTGTAATTAGGGAAAATTATAGTTGAATTAATTAAATCAATTCAAGCAAATTGATGCTTGCATTAGATGACGGAAGAATGGATACCTTTGCTGCATAGCAAGATACCCGATACAGCAATTTCTCGTCATCGATGAGTCCTCGTTCCTCCAATCTCCTCTTAATCTGTTCCCGCGCCCCAACATATGTCACACCGTAGACTGATGTCATCACCGTCTGCTTGACTAATTTCCTGTCCACCTGAATACTACCAAGACCCAAAATCATTCATTGAAATGTTAGAAAACATTTATCGAATATAATAATAGCACAAAACAGGGAAATCTACGCTGTAGATTCTGAATAAGAAACCTGATTGAGTAAAATCCTGGCCAGTGGGGCATTTGAATTAGTGGCAGGATCTTTCTCCGAATCTTTTCTGATGGTATCAAGAACCCTTCACAGATTTGGGACAGTATTAGGAATGAACTGAACATTGAAAATATAGCACTCATATCATCTTAAATAATGATTAGAACATGGAGAATTATAGACGAGAAATCTCACAGATATAAATAGAAATACATGAACAGCTGATAAATGATAGGCAAAGCAATTCATGTTGCAGATTATTCGTTGACACTATGAAACCATATCTCATACCTAGCAGCTATCCTTGAATATACATCTGCAGGCTTCTCCCCAGCCACCAGATTAACCGCAGCAGCCCCTGGCTGAGAATTACAGCCAGAAAACATGGGAAAATTTAGAAAAGTGGTCAAGAATCTAGATACACAACTTAATCATCACAAACTATAGAAAAAAAAATGAATAAATTAAATGAAAGATGAACTTACACAGTCCCTCCCTAAAGCTGCGTAATGCTGCAAACCATTACATGAGCCATCCTGAAAAGCAGTTAAACCTTTATTGCATCAGAATATTAAAACAGAGGTGGCTAGGGAGACCATAGCACTCCTGCTTCACTCAAGAAAAGGCTGGTAACCGCAGATTAAATCCAAGGGAGATCCAAGAAAATACCCAAAAAATGATCAGATATATAACTGACTGCCACCAAGAAACAAGTAACAAAGGAAAAGTTTGGTTTGACGATGGAAGCTTGGTCTTCAACCTTAAGTACAACCGCACATTCATAACGTATATAAAAAAGAGAGAGAAACAGAGGTATATTACTCAGATCCTTGGGTCTAAAATTGACTTACTAAGTAAGACAAGAGAAGTGAAAAAAAAAAACTCAACAATCCGACACTAAATGATGAAATTACTTATCTATTCCTTCGAAGGGAGTATGAAAGTCCTTTTAGCATGAAATGGGTCATTTTATGCTACTCCGACAACAAAAAAAAAAGCAAAACAAAAAATAACTAGAATCAACCACCACAACATAGAACGTGGGGTCATCAATGCACAGTTAATCTCTGTGAAATCATGTATTATGTTCAACTGCTCAACATCAGATGGTACCTGATGAATGGGCAGGTGGGAGACACCACTGTAGGGCGATGAGCTTTTTAGGGCATCAGAGAGGCTGAAGCATGCCGCCAGGCATTGCGAAGGGTCCTCAGCATTCAGCCACCAGCGTCTCCCATCAAGAGGCTTCTCCGCGGAATCCAATATATCCTCAATATGACTCTCCACAAATGAGAGACGCTCCTCATGGGCAAGTTTTTCTACTCCCCCAGCATATAAATTTGCAAGGTGAATCTTCAACCAGTACAACCCAGACTTCCCCAGTGGCCTCCCTTCAGCAAACTCCAAGAGCCCCCGACACAAATCCGAGCCAAAATGATTCAAGTGTGGGTGCATGGGGTATGCCCGGCCCCGGAAGTCGAGATTATGCGGGTAATAGAAACCATCCTCATCCTTCATCTTTCTAGCAACCTGATGATCAGAGTCAATTGATAACAATAAATATTTATGAAAAAAATTATAACACCCAGAATTTTCTATTTGAGCACAGGATGTTACAGAGAGTTTGAGCTCGATATCACAGCGCTGAGCATACATCTCGCTGTTGGCCTTCTTTACTCTCCTGGACTCCCATCTCCACTTTTGTATCTCATTAGGATCCTCTGAGTCCGGCTTTTCAGGCATAGGGATCTGCGGACCAAGAAAATAAAATAATATAATTGCCTAGTTTAGCAAGTTAACAGATAAATAAAAATAAGGCACAATATTAAAGTGAAATTTTGGTGCACACATCTTTACAGTCGACTAAGCCTGCTGTCCGCCCACCAGCACTCCAGATAGCCTCAATGACACTAAGTACCCTCTTATTCACCCTCCATTTGGTGGTTCCAAGAGTATCCAGAGCCTGCACGTAAACCCCAGGCCATTCAGAGAAAGTAAATAAAGCTTATACCATACTAAGAAGAGTAAGTAGCCGAAGATATCTGTTGCCCATTCTTATTTTTATACCATGAGTTTTATCTGTTCATTTCATAAACACCAAGAGAAATAGTTTATCCATTGCAAGGAACATGTTAATTAGTCATAAACTGCCCTAAGAATGAGATCACATACGCCCCTGATGAGCGTCTGTCCCACCAAAGATGGCCACATACCTATCAAAGATACCCCCCATACAGTGCCCTGATATTTAATGGTATCATAGACATATGTTTACAACAGGTTTTACTCGCATAATAAAAAAATAAGCCTATAAAATTCTTCACATGATACTTTCATCCTAAACTTTTCTGAAACCAGGAACTTATGCCACAGAGTTGAATCGACATTTCTTATTCCTAGTTACTTCCCAAGGCAGTACGGCCCATCTTTTCAAACCTAAGTGGAAATCCCACAGCATGCAGTGTGCCACAACCTACAGAAGGGGACCAGTCAACTGTGATTTGAGAAGAACAAGAGAGACTTATCACCTCAAAGACCTTCTGCAACTGCTTCCTTGGCACACTTCTAATCGCATCCTGCTGTGGTTTTGCTCCATGCGTGCGCATCACATAGGAAGGTAAGAACAAGTGTCCACCTTTGTCATACCTGCACAGAAACACGATGAGAAAAATAAAATTGAGCACATTCACACAGAAAGCATGATGAGAAAAATAAAATTGAACATATTATTCATCTAAATGGCCAACTGCGTGAGGAAAGGATCCACATATCTCACAATCAAAAAAAAAAAAAGGGTTCAAAAACTGCTCAGTTTACTTAAACATACGTCAAACAGAGATCAATATAGGAAGTTGAAGAGTTGGAACTGTCAAAGAAATATAAACCCAAGCAAAAAAACCATTAATATCCCCTAAACCCCCTTCCTAAAAGAATCATGCACACCGGTGTTTTCTTTTTTAGAGATCAGTGAAGGAAGTTGAACTGATAGAACTGGAGATAAATACAAATTAAGAAAAGGCAGAATAGCTGAAATGAGAAAAAAGATCCACCGCCACCCCCCCCAAACCCCTCCCAAAAGAGACAGGGGTGTCTGAGGCAGATGAAATAGAATCTACCCACATCAAGATGTCACCCAAAGAGCGGTACTGGAAAATATCATCTGTGATCAAAGGAAATTAAACCATCTTATAGTATGTTCCTCCTTCATAATGATCCCAATCAGAGGCATTTGTTTAGGGGAAAAAAGATGTAGAAGCTCAGCATTTTTAGGTCTATAAAATCCTCCATAGAAGACAGGAGACGAAACATCATCATTCGAAATATGTAGCCACATTAGTCTCTTTGATCCAAAAAAGACGAGCACTACAGAGTCCTCTATGAATTCATCAAAGGATCAGCTATCTGAGGACGAAACGCAATGGTAGCATAGAACCTCTCGGTCTAGCCTTCCATTATGGCCAAGAAAAAACTGGATTTTACTCTTCACCCCCATAACGAATTTGAACTGAACCAAATCTTCATAGATGGAAAATCAGCCCACGAATGGGTACCCTTTACATGAGCTGATACAAAAATTCCTTGCTATCCTTTATTTACTTTCAGAGTTGGGCCATCCAATTCACAACTACCTTGCCAATCAATGATCATTGTAGACACAGATCTATTTATATCATGACAAATAGGGGACTATTTAAGACGTTTTTTCGGTTTTTTCACGTGAACAGCATTAATGGGGTTTGTTCGGCCCAAGAGCAATTATCGACTCTAATACCATGCTAAATGTATTGGGGCGTGGGCGTCCAACTAAAAAATAATCAGAAATGAATGGAGCAGGATCATGTCCATAATCACATCTACAACAGCCATTTCGGAACCATTATTATATGGTACTCAGCAATTGGCAAAGCCATAGAATCCCAGCCCAATAATTTTCCCAGCCAGAAAGCACACAATATTCGAGGCCATTGTTAGGTGCAAAACTTGCAGCAATTCATTATTAGAAATAAAGGACGTTATAACCAAAGACATAAAAGAGATAAAAAACGGCAAAAATAATCCTTCACCCGGAAAGCAAGCTGGAAATATAGCAATGTAGAGAACATAAAATTTGTCAAAATATTCAGAGAATATACAACTGCAATCATACCCTTTCCATTTTTCTGGGTTTATCAGCATTGGCATGTAGGGAATCACCATGTGCTTAGCCTGAAAATTTAAATAAAAATTCATTAAATGCAAAAGAAAAGAGCAGTCCGAAAAAAAAAAATCCAAACATGAAAAGAGCATAAGGCAAAGGCTTAGAGAATAACGCATGATATCTGTAGTTTTTATTCTATTAAATAGACAACGCAGAATAGAAATAGTTTGCTATGTATCTTACAGTGCTATCAAGTCCTTCGTGGACGAGCGCATCACATTCAATAACCCCATATCTCTTCCCCGATTTCCTATAACAAGGGAAAGTAAAAAGATCAGAACTGTTATACGTACTACCAGTGTCAATTGAAGAAGGAATGAAAATTCGTGCTTACCTGTCTTCCTTCGAGACGGGCCTGAAAGTGTGCCTGAAGGCAGGCCGGATATCTGGCGGCACATCTACTGACTGAAGAGCTGGAGGTTGAACAAATGCTGTCTCCATCAGCAGTTCTACCAAACAGCTTCCCAGCTGAGTAAAAGGGATGCAGAAGATGCCTCAGAATCCATTCGAGAAAGCACAAAAAGGGTAACATTTTACACAAGGAAAAGGGAGAGCAGCGGACCTTGGCCTGGGCATCGCGGCCCCAAGGCTTTATCTCATCGTCGGACCTCACCAGCTTACAAATCTCAACTGATCGTCTGTTTTTCATCAACTTCCGAACGCGTTTTCTGAGGATTTCGCGTTGTTTGATTGCCCCCTCATTCTGATCATTCTGATCCCCGTCTCGTGTTCTCTTAGATTTCTTGAGAAACTTATGGATTCTGACCTGCAAGATGGAGCCAAAGAAGTGACGAAGGAACAATGGTCATTTCGTTGACGGACATTGATCTTGTAGATGAAAAACCATAGAGCGAGATGGGAAAGAATTATTGCCTCTTGTTCTATGGCCTCGCCAATGTGGATGGCAGCCTGAACTACCCGAACACAACCTTCCTCCTGACCAGTCATCAGTAGACCCATCATCTTGTGCATGACAATGACGGCCATCTTGTTGGCCGGCAGAAGCCCAATGTACGGCGCATACGATGCCCTTGTCTTCTTCTCCTTGCTGTTCTGCAGATTCTGCTCCCTGGCGATGGCATCCCTCAGGGGCTCGAACCACCCCAGCATCAGAGACTTCACGTAGGGCAAATTGGGGGCGAGCTTCTTTTCCAGCATCTCCCTCAGAAGTTCTTGGTACTCCTCGGCCGCCAGCTCCCACGCCTCCGTCTCCATCTTAATCTGCCTCCTCCGGAGAGAATGGTACCTCCACTTCCCCGCATCCTGAGCCCCTGTCTTCGGGAGAACCTTCAGATCCCTGGTAAATGCGAGGTAAAACCATGGCGGGTCTTCGTAGAAGACCCTCTTCAGATCTCCTCCGGCCCACAGGAGGGGGAGCCCTCCCCCGGGCCACCTGAGCCTCAGCGCCTCCTCCTCCAGGACCCTCGCCGCAGTGGCCTTCACCAACTCCTCCGAGTCTTCGACCAGCAAAGGGGGCCGGATGGAGCTCAGATGAGAGAACACCGCCGGGAAGCCATGGTCGGCTTCGGGGGGCTCCGGGCCCCCGGGGAAGGAAGACGACCGGAGGGATCTGCAGAGGACCCATCTAGCACTCTCCCACGGGTGGTGAGGAATTTGAAGAAACGGCGAGTTCTTCTGAATCCTCTGCAGCGCTGGCCCCTCTGTTCTTATCCATGAATCCCTTGAAACCCGCAGAGGGACTGGAGGGAGTAAGACGATGGAAGCCAGGGTTTCGAGGGTCCAGGAGAAGCAGGGAAGATGGCTTCGGACTGCTGGACTCTGGGGAGAAGGGAGTGGAGAGAAGGGGGAGTTGAGGGAAGATGAAGAAGAAGAAGAAGAAGAAGAAGCAGGAGGAGAAGAGGATAAAGCTAGCCGATGGAACCTCCCTTAAACCTTCCACGAGGGTAGGACTATCAACCATGCTTGCCCGCGGGAATATCTCCGAACTAATTGGCCCGTATGGGCCTTATGGGTGTAAAGGCCCGATTTTTCAGTTTGGACTGTATTCGGCCCATCCTATGTCGGATTTGGCAGGAAAGAGCCGATTCGCGGGTCCATGTTCGGAAAGCGATTCCCCACCCGGATAACCCAAGCCAAGATCCGATTTGAGGATGAGTCTACCGTTGACCGTGTTTGAAGGAGATTCCTCGCTCGGACAACGTTGAACCCGAAGACACGTCAGATTCCCACGAATGGATCCCAAAATTCAACTTACTACAAACTTTAAAATATTAAGATGATTTCCCAATTTTGCTTGCATCTGTATGTGTGTGTGTGTGTGTGTGTCTCTCTCTCTCTCTCTCTCTCTCTCTCTCTCTCTCTCTCTCTCTCTCTCTCTCTCTCTCTCTCTCTCTCTCTCTCTCTCTCTCTCTCTCTCTCTCTCTCTCTCTCTCTCTCTCTCTCTCTCTCTCTCTCTCTCTCTCTCTCTCTCTCTCTCTCTCTCTCTCTCTCTCTCTCTCTCTCTCTCTCTCTCTCTCTCTCTCACTCTCTCTCTCTCTCTCTCTCTCTCTCTCTCTCTCTCTCTCTCTCTCTCTCTCCATCTCTCTCTCTCTCTCTCTCTCTCTCTCTCTCTCTCTCTCTCTCTCTCTCTCTCTCTCTCTCTCCTCTCTCTCTCTCTCTCTCTCTCTCTCTCTCTCTCTCTCTCTCTCTCTCTCTCTCTCTCTCTCTCTCTCTCTCTCTCTCTCTCTCTCTCTCTCTCTCTCTCTCTCTCTCTCTCATCTCTCTCCCTCTCTCTCTCTCTCTCTCCCTCTCTCTCTCCAGAATTGATTTCATCCACGTCAATGATCAGGTGGACAACTCAAAAGGAAAGAACCTTCATTATATTAATAGAGTCGTAGGAGAAAGTTTTATCCAGAATCTGCAGCTATTTGACAAACGGTTCCACGCATTTGGGGGCAAATCAAGATGTGGAGTGGGCAGTTTGGCGGTCTTAATCATATTCGCAATAATTTAAAAGATTATTTCTGTGTTAGGTGACACAAAATACACAAATATCATATACGAGGAAAAAATAAAAATAAAAAGGTAATTACGATAACCCTGCCAATCCCTCAAAGTCAACCCTTCATCTGACTTCCCTAAATTAGGGTTTACCCAGTGGAGAGATGATCCAACAGAATATTAACTGTTTTCTAGCCAGGACGATTCTCATCTGAGGATATTATATAGGAGGAAAAAGAAAATAAAAATAAGGTAATAATGATAACCCTGCCAAACCCTCGAAGTCAACCCTCCAATCTGACTTGCATAGATTAGGGTTTCCCCAGAGCAGAGATGATCCAGCAGAATATCAACCATTTTCTAGCCAGGACGATTCTCATCTGAGGATAATAAAGTTAAGGCAATGATGATAACCCACCCTGCCAATCCCTCAAAGTCAACCCTCCATCTGACTTCCCTAAATTAGGGTTTCCCCAGAGCAGAGATGATCAAGCAGAGTATCAACCATTTTCTAGCCAGGACGATTCACATCTGGGGTACTCTTAAACAGGTAAGCATTATATACACGAGCCACATTCAAAACAAGACTATCTATGGCATGCTATTAAACAGAGGGAGCAGATTTTCAGCCAGGCACCTGCCACCGAATCCTCTGGGAGGCCGATCACACTGCAATCAGCTTCCGGATGTCCTTCTGCAAGAAACAGAGAGTCAGAAACTAGAATGCTCCACCAAAATGGAAAAATAGAAGCACAGCCAAGATGATGGATGAAGAAAGAGAAAGGCCCTCCGCTCCATACAAAGTTGAGCAATTTCATATTTAAATGATGCCCTTCATGCATTTCATATCATTGGTGGGGATCCCATTTCAATATTCATATGAATTTCAATCCAAAGTCAGAGCCAGTATATTTATTTATCCACAGTCTTGTGGTCTTATGTGTGTGTAATACCCAAAGATTGAAGGTTAAGAGACGCATGGATTGTTCGGATCCTGATGATCCCAGACCCCTTCGTACTAATGATACCCGTATGGGATCCTTGAAGAGATAGCTAACACCCAATTTCATCTCGGATTTCAGACCCTCTAAGGTACTCAGATGTGCCTGTAGGTTCCATCTTTTCTGATTGCGATCATTTGAGGGCCTGGGATGATGCTTTCTGCTTGGTTTTGAGCCAGAAAAATAAAAAATTATAAGGAACATAGCTTTTTGGAATGATTTCCTGGCCAGGGTCGAGCATGGCTACCTCAATCTGGAAAGGTGATGTCGTCGGCGGGTATCTCTCCACAACCTTGCCATTTTTGTTGACCAAGAATTTCTCAAAGTTCCACTTTATGAGATCACCCAAGAACCCACCGGCACTGGACTTCAGAAACTGGTAGACTGGTGCTGTGAATGGCCCGTTGACATCAACCTGAAGTACAGCGGCGCATTGATAAGGTTGTTGGCACGTGAATATAAATGTACGGATGGTATAGTGTCTGAGATTAGACGGTGCATGCTTCTCAAAATGTTCGGAGGGTAGGGTTACCTTGTCGAAAATAGGGAATTCCGCTTTGAACCTGGTGCAAGCAAACTGTTTTATCTCTTGATTTGACCCGGGTTCCTGAAACCCAAACTGGTTGCAAGGGAATGCCAGAATCTCAAATCCTGCATTTAAATCAAGTAAATAATCCTTTCCATTGCAACTCGTTACACTTCAACGTTCATAATCTTGAAGAAGACACTTTATAAACCATCTATAATTTGAGAAGATAACTCTTCTCTACTCAAAAATCAGATAAAAAAAATTCGTCAGATTTAATAGATGTAAGAAAGCCATGGGCTTTGTTTGTCTATCTTTTAGTAAGAAAAGCTAGGGACACATCTCATCCTGGTTCAAGGATATTTTTACATTTGACTTAGCTCTCCACTCTGCCCATATGTTTAATGGGCACATTTACTAGAATACCTTAGCTTGGCAAGGCTCTTATGTCTGGTTCATCTATCTAAATATTCAGGATTTAAAAAATTAAAAGAAGATCTTGCCTAAGAAGCATATAATCCCTTTGACGTCGGTAATGCCTCGGTCGAAAACATAATACGTTTCAGTCTTGTTTAAGGAATACCACAAATCCCATTCAACAGAATAGAAGCCCATTTGTCATGTAGGATGTTCATGCGAAAATTTCTGTGATTCTGACTTTGCAAAATTGACCATTTGGCCCAGGTTTTGTTTAGATCGCAACAGGATGATTAACGCTAATTGGTTGGTATAGCTTGACTCAAATCCCCATTTGGATATAATTGATATGTATACGTATGTTTGTAATGAAAACATGCCTCGGATTAAATCTGTGGGTGTGCTAGTCCTGCATCCCAGTGTAAATTTCCCAACTTAAACAGGGCCTGACCTATCCCAACTTCCATTACAGGCAGTTGATTATCATTTGAGGCAAGGATTTACAGCCTAGAGTTCAACCTTGGTTAGTGCTAGACTTGGATTGGGGCCCTAATCTGATGGTTAGAACTAGGATCGACAGAAACAACGCAAATTCAACTAAGTTGGACAACATGTATATAGGCTGTAGTTTGGTTAGGGTCAAGTACAGCCTGAAAATAATACCCTGTCCATTGATATCCTTGCTGAGCTTCCGAGCCTAAAGTTTGGTCGCATGTGTCGCTACTAGTCAATTAATTCCCATCATTTTCATAAAAAATGAAAGTGAGTTTGTTACCTTGAGTCTTGTACTTCTCGTAGATGTGGGAAAGCTCCATGTAATTGGATGTTGTTAAGCCACTGACATTGAGAAAAAAAACACTTGCTTCTATGAGAATACAGTCCATACACACAGAAGATTTCTAAGTATGATTAAAGCTCACTGCTAACTAATAACAGGAAGCACCAAAGTATTACCATCTTGAAGCAACATTGACGACCAATAGAACTTTTCCCTTGAATTTGCTAAGAGACACATCCTTCCCGTCGATGTCCTGATCAAAATAGCTCGTTCATCAGCAGAAAAAAAATGCGTATGCGTATATGAAGACAAGGAGAGGGAGAGAAAGCAAAAAACAGAGCCGACAAGATCCCATCCGACCTTGACGGTGTAATCGTGGATGGACTTCTCCACAGCGGCCGTGGCATGAACCACAACTGAAGTCCTCATTCTCCTCTCATTCACCCTCAGCCGAGGCGACGAGGCGGCGAATCTGCGGTTCAGTGGCGAAATTTGCTGCGATCCGGCGGGAGCTCGGCTCGAGAAACGGGCGGAAGCCACGGCAGGACGAGCGGGGTTCCTGCGGTCCGAGAGCCCTCGGAGAGACGCTGCGGGAGGTAGAGTGGCCGTGAAGGTCGCTGATGAAGCCATGGTCGGTCTCTGCGGCACCTCCCGCCGGAGCAAGCTCGAGGAGAACCAGGCGGCGACTACTCGCCTCTACCGGAAGAGGTGGTGAGGATCAGAGGAAATTGGTGGGGCCCCCGGGGAGGAGGATAAGTCGCGGGGTCCACCAGACGCCTCTCGTGGTGCTCGTCCGCTGCTTATCGTGGTGACTCTGTCAGCCACGTGTGCAACTAGATTTCCCGCGCCCCATAGGCCAATTTTCGGCCACGTGTGCGACTAGATTTCCCGCGCCGCACCAGCTAATTTTTGGGCACGTGTCCGACTAGATTTCCGGTGGCCCACAGGCCAATTTTCGGCCACGTGTCACATGCTACCGCTCCCCCAATTAGAAGGCCACGTGTACGTCTTACATGCTTGTTAGTACGCGTAGCCCAATTAGAAGTCAAAATCTGAACCATCCGTAATGGGCCACGAATGACTAATATATGTGGCCCAAATGTAGGCCCAAATAGGGTTTTACTTCAAACCCCATTAATCTTCTTTAATGAATTGTAAAAAGAGACTGCTCTTTACTAAATTATCGAAAAACGACGATAAACCTACATATATTAGAAATAAACCCATCGTCATCATCTCTAGAACCTCACAAATGACATTTTTACTTATGTTCACCAATTAAAAACCTCGATATATTCTCATACCCCTGTAATTTCCTCTCCTTCCTCATCTCTTTCGCTGAGATGCACAGAAGAGCCCGGAAAACAATATTGAGGATATGCCCTTGCTTTATCTAACACGATCAGAAACTTCAAGCCCAAATTATTGATGAGCTATAATAATGAAATAAATTAAAAAATAATGGCTAGCAGAATTAGTTGTACTGAGCACGTTCTAGGGTTTATCATATATATACGTGGCAAATGCTCTTCCTCCACGTGGCAGTCAGTCTTCTTGACCGTGTTCCATTGATGAATCCCATGCATAGAATACTCCGTGTCAGATGGATAGATATTTATGTCAAGGTACAGGTAATAGGTTGACTGGCCTCTCCAGGTAGGTATAACACGAATATTTAATCAGGAAAGGTTAATTAAAAATTGAACAATTAAATAATTTCGCAGAGATAGTGAGGAGGCCAGGCGCCACGCGGAGGAAGACGAGAATCCCTCATGTGCGCCTCACTGTCGCCGCCGGTCACCCTCCCGAGAGGGGAAGTAGAGTGATCTAGAGAGAGAGAGAGATAGAGGGACGGAGGAGTATGACGTGGATCTTTCTTTCCCGCCTCTAATCATTGAGACGGAACGTGGAACGGCGTGAACGGAGGACGAGTTTCGTACAGCGCCGCCGTCTCGTCGGCCTTTTCCGACAATGCGACATGCCGCAACTGGCGCCGCCGCCTTCAGTTGGCGGACTTCTAAAGATTCCGGCGACGTGAAGGTGGCGCCGTTGTACTTTCCTGTGCACCGCCGGCATCCAGTGCCGCCGCCCTCGCCTGTTGGCGATCCCATTTACGAGAATGCCCCCACGTGCTCTTATATATTTATCAATTAATCGAATATTCTCCCCTGAATTGGATAATTACCAAATATTTGCGAAATTTACGATATTATACCGTTTCTACTCCAGATACGTACGTAATTCGGAGAATGTGGTAAATTGGGTGAAGAAAATGACACGTAGGACGGGGATCGTGTCGTGGTCTGGTTTTCCCGCCTTTAGTGAGGGGTGGTGCGGTTAAGAAAACCGCGCGCGAGGAGTACGTGGCGGACGGGGAGAGGAAGGCGGGGATGAGGAGAGGTGGCGATGGGGTCGCAAGATGGCGGGATCGGCCGTTGCTGCGGCGACGAGGTTGTTCCGTCGAGCGAAGAGAAGGAGAGGTCGGGGGACGGGGGGAGGAGGGGCAGACGCAGACACAGAGGCGGAGGAGGCTGGTGATCCATCGATGTGGTCGGTTCTGAAAAGTTTCTCTGTGTGGCTCGCTACGGGGAAGCGCGATCTGAGACGGGATTCATCTCGGTCGGTTGCCAGGTGAGGTGCTCTGATCGATTCTCGTAAGACTCCGGACGACTGTCTCCACTTCCCTCTCCCTGTCGATCGACTTCGATGCTGTCGGGAGGGGTTCACGCTGTCGAGGAGTTGCGCATTTGATCCGTCTGGAGATGTTCGTCCTTCTCTTCGCACCACGAGAAACAGTCGCCACACCCTTTCCTCTATTGAATTTCCTCCTTTCCAGTGCAGAGAGGGTGGCCGGCAACTGCGAACCCTCCTCCCTCCCTCCCTCCCCGCCGGCAACGACAATCTCGTGACGGCTGGCAGCAAATTTAAAACAATTAATCTATTTAGTATTCTGTGGCCTCAGATACAAAAAGTTCTCGTGACATCTGTCCCTTCATTTACCCCCTACACAGACCTCACAGGTCCTCAGATTCTCTCCATTGATCTAGAAACTGTCACTCATACCGGCCAAGCTTTACGTGGCGATGTTTAGATGCCCGCCAGAAAATAATTAGGAGAAGCCTTGGATTCTCGTCAACTCTTGTCAAGGTTCGAACAGCAGTGATTCTTTTGGCGAGTCCTTCCATCTCAGATCAATCATTTAACTAGATGGCATCATCCTCCAGGTCAACGGCCCTGAACGTGCCTATTCCATTGGAACCTACTCTAATCTAAATAAAGTGGATCACCTTTGCGAGGGGCAACAATGACCTCCGGGTTCCTCCAGTGCCCGTCTATAGACTTGACATTAAGGTAAACTATGATTAGCTGATCTAATCAGAATAAATCACCAAAGTAGTCAGGTTTCTTGTAGAAATTACTACCCCCCTCCAGTGACTTTCCCACGTCCGCCATCCCAAGAATTTCACCTGAACCCCTCCCGTATGGCCCATCACTCGCTTCTCGTCATCCCAGGGCCTTCCTCCTGGAGCTGAGTTTCTTGCCAACCACAAATATCCCTCCTATCCACCCTGCCAAATGAGAAGCTAGGTGGGCCTGCATCAGGGAGAGGAGAGTCGAGTTTTACTTCTTCTTCGCGTGATCTTCTGTCTCCTTGTGGCGTAACCCCCTCAACCGATTGTCTTTGCTGGAACACCGCAGAGTGGAAGGTTCGGTGCTGTCGGTGAACGAGTTGAATTTCCGGGACAGATAATCTCGACGATCTGAGTTTGATGGTGTTGTGGATGGACGTTTGTAAGGCACAGCCGCCTGTCGCCATGGTTCAACGGAAGACCGCGGAGGAGAATTTGAGGCCGCCATTGGCTCCCTCAGAGAAGAACAATGGTGCCCCTGCGCAGCGCAAGTCCCGGACAAGGGAGGTCACGTCGAGGTATAAGTCCGGGATCACTCCCCTTACCATACCTCCTCCCTCATCCTCTGCGGCAACTCAGCGGTGTCCATCGCCCAATGTCGGCCGGACGGCTCTGTCACCGAGTCCACCTCTGCCCAAGCGGTCGCAGTCGGCGGAGAGGAGGCGGCCCCGCACGCCCACTTTCCGAGCTTCGACGCCGTGGTCCCCTTCAAGGTCTCCGGCATCGTGTTCTCCATCTTCAAAGACTTCCACACCGGTCCACGACGTCACAGCGGGGATGCAGCCCTCCTCCAAGAGGTCAGGCGTTGGCCGGACGGTAGACGGGCTGTGGCCCTCCATGCGGAGCCTGTCTGCTTCGTTTCTCAAGGTTTCTCTGTCGACCCCCCTGGGTAACAGGGACGAGAGAAATTCAAATTCCGATACCAGTCCCGATCACGCCTTGAAGTCTCTAATCCACGCTGTGGCACAGAGGAAGAGAGCTCCTTCCAGAGGGAAGGACGGCTCGTTTCAGTCGGAGAATTTCAAACCCGTGGAAAACACAGAAGCCAGAGCAACGGAGCCGCACCGGTGGCCGGGTCAAATGAGTACCAGTTTTTCTGCTCGAGGTACGTCCAGGAGTATGGATTTCAGCGACGGAGGCGGTCGAGCTTTAACCATGCCAAGCTATCTACGAGGTCCTTCTCCGACATGGATAGCTCACATCTCTGGGGAGCAGAGCAGAGGTCCCCAGAGGACCCCCAAGGAGGTCACGAGGACAATGTCCTTGGATGGAAGCGGACAGCTGGAGCGTGAACTGAGCGCCGCCATGGGTACTTCTTTATATCATTTTGAGAGAGCTCCTTCATCGACTCGTCCAAATAGAACTCTCTCAGTTCCTCTGGGTGGATCACCTTGTCCTTCCCCAACCAGCAAGCCCCTTTCGCCATCGTCCACTTCCTGCCGGAGCATGGCCAGTCCATCTCGCTCGATGCCATCAACTCCTGCTTCATCCAGAGCCTCTTTTGCTCGGACTGGGATCCAATCTTCCGTTATAAGTTACTTTGCCAACCTTCGGAAGGGAAAGAGGAGCGCAGCTCACATCGAGGACGCCCATCAACTGCGGATTCTCGAGAACAGGTGCTTGCAGTGGCGCTTTGTCAACGCCCGGGCTCAAGTTCCCATGTCCGTTCAGAGGATAACATCAAAGGTAGGATTTCGATTCTTTTCTCTCAGTATTTGACGTCCTTCTTCGTGTTCTCCTATGCCTTCAATTTCCAAGAGCATGATGCAAACTCCACCCTTTTCCGGTTTTTCTTCTGCCATACAGATCCTTTAAAAATTGTGATCCCTTCTAAATTCATGTTGTACACTCCAGAAGTACCAACATTTAAGTGGGTAATAGTGCGGTCTTGCGAAGGACCAGTTTTCCGAGAGTATCTCTAGTTAAAGATCCCAAAAATATTACCACATGGGAACTTTCCATCTATCCATCTATCCAATTGCGAAGGACCAATTATAGCTTTCCATCTATCCACTTCATGGATAGGTCAAACAGAGTTCTTTACGATTTTTTCTTGATGGATGATATACAAGCTTCTCATTGCGCAAAACAGAATATCCTATTCAATGTCTGGGACGCTACTTCAGAAATGAGTGATTCAGTCGTCGCGAAAAGAATACGGATGGAGCAACTGGTGCGGGAGATGAAAGTGAGCCTCATTTTGAAAGCTCAGGTATGTTCTGTCGAATATGGTGCCAATCAATTTCCTTCAGAAATTAATATCCCGTATTCTTCTCCGATTGGTCCTTGATTTAAACAACTATCAAAACAAGGCCATTTCATGGCCTAAGAAAATGGGGGGAAATTTTATTTCAGAAATAAAAACACCAATTTGAGCACATAATTTATGCTCTATTCATGGATGCTTACAATTTCTCTCGGGTAGAAAATAAATTATGCAAAGACACAGTAAAAAATAGTGAAATTTTCTACAATGAGACTGTTCGGTTGATTGAGTTAACTTTCCCAGCTTCAATTTTTTTCATAAATTTGATGTTCACGCTCTCAGACCAATGGAAAATGAAACTAGGAATCGTTATTATTGGAGATTAATCTGAAAGCTGTAATGTTTCAGATGAAATACCTTGATGAATGGGCATTCCTGGAGAAGGCACAGTCTGGTTCGTTGGTAGGGGCTATTGAGGCTTTGAAATCAAGCACACTCCAGCTCCCAGTCACCGGGGGAGCAAAGGTATCTATGTTCTCATATCTTCAAGAAAGATATGAAATGATATGTCAGCTGAAAAGCATATGATCAATTTTATGAGGAAATTGTTCCTCATCATGGTTTCCTTTTGCAGGCAGATGTCTATGCTACGAAGAATGCTATACGATCAGCATTTGATGTGATGCAGGCAATCGGTTCTTCCATAAGTGAATTATTTTCAACGGTGAGACTTTATTCTAATGTTTGGAAGGTCGTTCATGCATATTTCTCTTACCTTTTTTCTTGACAACATACAATCCTGCAGATATCATATTTTTTTTAATTCTAAGTCAATTACGGAGGGGAGATTTAAGGGGCTTTGTAGTTTTTTAACATCTTATTTTCTCTTTTCATTAGATTTCGAATTAATAACTAATAAATTCGGGTATCGTTTGAAATATTTATGATAAATAAGCTTACCGAGAGTTATTTTAGGTTCAATTCTTGAATTTGGATTCTCTCTGTTCATCTTATTCAAGATTAATTTTATCCTTATAGATGTGTACTCTCGAGTAGTTTCCCATGAATGATACCATAAATAAATAAATTTTCATTTCATGAGTGATAAGCACAGTAAATAATTTTACACAGAGAAAAACATATATGGAAAATCGTCACAATAATGGTCGGATGATGTGGTATTAATTTTTTGTTTAAAGCATAATAAAAATGGAAATTTTGTTCCACTTTATTATCAATAATTTTTCTGCTATGATTATCATTATTATTATGATGGACCAAGTGCAGGTGGAGGGTGCAAGTTCCATGGCATCTGATCTGGCTGCCACAGCAGCAAAAGAGAGGGCCGCGCTCGATGATTGCAGAGAACTTCTATCTCTCATAGCAGAAATGCAGGTAGATACAGAAATCAGTGCTTTTTACTAAAGAAAACTGACAGGGAACAAGACATGCAAACTGAGATTTGATATCAACATAAATAATATTTACTCTCTACGTTTCTCATATTCAGATGATTAGATAAGCAAACAATGGAGAAAATTACTTTATTAATAAACCACTTTGAAGATCGGGTTGGGCTCGGGCCCGGGCCCGGCGGCACCCCGACCACTGACGTGTAGTAGCCCCGTCTCATGAATCTTTCTGAAACAGGTGAAGCAGTCCAGCTTAAGGGCCCATCTCATCCAACTGAGACGGCAAGTGGTCGGGCTGGAGCCCACGGGCCCGACCATGGGAGCCCTACCGGGCTGACCCGGCCGAGCCCGCCGCTGATCTCTTCTCCCGTAGGAAAGAAGCTCTGAAGAAGAAATCTTCAGAATATTAGACTTCACCTCGGTAAGTCTCCGTCTTCTAATTCTCCACGATGTCCTGGTTTAGGGTTTCATTTGATTGAATGTGCGCATGATGAAGATGATGACTCCCCTGCAGGCTGCCTCCTCTGTTTCTCTCTCTCTTTCTCTCTCTTGCAGAGTGTCTCCACCACCATGGCCCTGTTTCTAAGCTGGACGTGAAACATGGGCATATTTGTAAATATTTTCTTATTAAATCAAGAGTTTAGTTTTATTTGAGATAAAGTGACAAATATGCTAGGACTGTATTTGCAAAAAACAACGTCTTCTTCCTCAGGTCCCCGCACCCGAGTTAGCCGCCCCTGCGGTTAATGAAGGTTGAGGAGTTGACCGACGGCGGCGGTGGCGGCGGCGGCGGAGGAACTCAGCAGTTGATTCCGCACTGGCGGACGTCGGGGCCGGTGGCTCTGATGACGAAGGGGTCGATCCTGACCCAGAGGAGAGAGAAGATGGAGGCGAGGAGCACGGACCAGATGACGACGATGGTGGGGATCTTCTTCTCCCTCCCCATGAGCCCCTTGAGGAAGGGATAGAGGTGGACGACGACCCAGAAGGCGAAGAAGAGCTTCCCGAACAGCGGCCCCCACGACTGGTACCCACTGGCGAGCGCCTCCGCCACTCCGGCCACCACCCCGATCAGGTTCGCCACCAGCAGACTCGCTGGTGGGATCAGCAGCGCTGTCCACTTGAAGGCATACAGCTCCCCCCCCTCGCCGCCGCCGCCGCCGCCGTCCTCTGTTCCGGCGGCCTTGGAGGTGACGGTGAAACGGGTCTCCACTCCGGCGACGACCTTCAGCAGCCCCTGCGCCACCGCCGCCAGGTGAGCGGAGACTCCTCCGATGACCCAGAACTGTTCGTTCCGCCACCACTCCTCCACGCTAACCCCGCTCCACCTCAGCTCCAGGACCCCCGTGGCGACTATGGATGCGAACAGCCCGATGAACACGAGGCTCTCCACCGCCCCAATCTGAATGAAACACCACAAGCAAAGTCAACCCTCATCCGCCCCTACGGCGGTCAACTGCGGAGGTCTTACTCACCGGCGGCATGATGAACTTGCCGGAGAGCAAGCAAACGGCGGGGAGGGCGCAGTAGGCGAGCAGCGGCAACGACGTGAATGGGTACACGGCGGTGTTGACGTAGGCAACCCTCTGCAGCGCCTTGAGGCGGCGGCCGTACCACAGCGGGTTGTGCCGGCCGAAGAGGATCTCCACCGAGCCCAGGGCCCACCGGAGCACCTGCACGAGCCTGTCGGAGAGGTTGACCGGCGCGGAGCCCTTGAAGGCAGCCCTCCGTGGGTTGCAGTAGACGCTCCGCCAGCCCCGGCAGTGCATCTTGAACCCCGTCAGGATGTCCTCCGTGATGGACCCGTAGATCCACCCCACCTGCAGACCAGAAGAAGAATGAGCTCAGCTTATAGACGGCGGCGGAGCTTATCGGCGACGGCGGCGGTGGCGGCGGCGGCGGCGACTCACCTCCGAGCCCCACTCCGTCTTGTCTTCGTACGCACAGCTGAGGACGTGGATTGCCTCCCTGAGGAGGGCCGCCGGAGCTGAGCAAGGAGGGACGCCGCCTTCGTCCATCAGGGTCGAGGTGAGGAAGGCCGGCGACAGCCCGAACCTCCTCTCGATGTTCATCTCGCCGCCGCCGCCGGCGACGCCGCCGTCTGGCTTCTTCTTCCGGCGGCCGAAGCCGGGGAGGCAGTCGCAGGTGACCATTCGTGGGCGTCTCGGGCGCTCCGGTGGCGGGTGCCCGTAGAGAGCTCGCCGGCGGAAGACGCAGCCGGTGCCGACGTAGGCCGGGCCCTGGATCCCGTCGAGGCCCTTCATGTTAATCTGCAAGGAAGAAGACGAAGGAGAGCTTCAAAGGTTGACCCAGATGGAGCATGAGAAGGAGGAGGATAATGAATGAGAGCTTCATGGGTTGACCCAGATGGAGGAGGAGAGTGGTGGGAGCTCACGTCGAAGAAGACGGTGTTGCGGTTGGCGTAGCGGTCGTGGCGGTCGATGCCGTCGAACCTCTGGGGGAACTGGACGAAGCAGACCTTCCTCCCCGCCGGTGGGTCCATGAAGAAGCACATCGCCTCCCGGATCGCCTTGCTATTGTTTACGTAGTGATCGCAATCCAGATTCAGCACGAACGGCGCGTTCGTCAGCACCCCCGAAACCCTAATCTGCAACAACAGCGCCCCAGGTGAGCACCACCACCATGACAGCCAAAACCCTAATTCTCTTGGCAGTGGAGGTAAGAAGGAGGGCTCCGACCAGAGCATTCATGGCGCCGGCCTTCTTGTGGTGGTCGAATCCGGGGCGCTTCTCCCGGGAGACGTACACGAGGCGGGGGAGCTCGCCCTCGCCGCCGTTGCCGAGGAAGACCTGGATCATCCCCGGGTGGTCGCCGGCGTTGTTCCCCGGCCACGGCGTCCCGTCCTTCATCGTCCTCCCCTCTGGCGGCGCCCTCATCGCCTTCGCCACCAGCGCGTTGACCCTCACCTTGAACTCCTCGTATTCCCTCTGCTCCCTCATCCAGCAAACAATAAATAACCGGTGACATTGTCTTCTATCTATGTAGGACAATCAGAGCAGGAGGAAGACCTTCATGGCGCGGCGCTCCTTGACGAAGGCAGGGTGGACCTTGTCCTTGAGGAAGTCAACCTTCTGGGAGAAGTACATCTCCGGGGCCCTTGGCTCAACTGCGAATCTCTTGCAGAAGGGTACCCACCGCCGCGCGAACTCGGCGGTCTCCGCCAGCGACTCAAAGGTGAGCATGGCGGCGCCGTCGTCGGAGACGAAGCAGGAGATCCTGTCCGCCGGGTAGTCGACAGCCAGCACGGAGAGCACCGTGTTGGCGGTGACCAGCGGCGGCTCCTTCAGCGGGTCCACCGTGCTCACAAACACGTCCACCGCCGCCAGCCGCGACGGTTCCCCTTCCCTCTCGTATCTGCACCACCAGTCTCCCCCTGTCAGCAGTCGCCGGCGCCGGAGAAGACGACCACCGTCGCCAGAGATAACGGAGATCGCACCTGAGGGAGAGGCGGTCGAGGTAGGTCTCCCGGTCAACGGGGAACCACTTGGGGAACTGGTCGAGGATCCATGAGACGGCGAACCAGACCTCGCAGACGACGGAGGTGAGCCAGAGGCCGGTGGCGTCGGGGGCCGGGTTTAGCATCCGGTGGCGGAGGAAGAAGCCGAGGGCGACCAGCCGGAGGACGATGGCCATCCTGTAGGGGTTGACCTTGCTTGATGCCATGGGTACCTTCCTCGACAGCGCCTGCCTCCCTTCCTCGTCCTCTCTGCGCATCGAAGCCCAGCGAGTCATCTCAACTCGCCCCGAGTTATCCCCCGAAGCCCGAAAAGAGTCTTCTTTATCTTGTTCCCTCTCTCTCTCTCTCCCTCTCTCTCTCTCTCTCTCTCTCTCTCTCTTTCTCTCACTCCCTCCCCCTCTCTCTCTCTCTCACTCCCTCCTCGCTGTTTCTCTGCTTCTCTCTATCTCTCTCCCAATCCCCCTCTATCTCTCTCTTCCTCTCTCCCTCTATTTCTCCAAGCTGGGTCCAGAGTATAAAATTCGAGTTATTTACTTAATATTAAGTCATCCTTTTATTCCAAAAATCGAAATATTTAGGAATGTGCCTACGTGGACACGTCGAGTTCGGCGTCTTCCAGGTGGCCGTCGATCTGGAAGGGCCACGTGGATCTCCAGCCGTCCACCTTCCAGCCCCCGCTGTCGTCCTCCTTGGCACCGCCTGCTCATCATATCATCTCTCCCCCAGTTGATCAAATATCCAGATTAACCACGTCAAATAATCTCACTATTATTATCGTCGCATTAAATAATCGCATTAAAAAATAATTCCGGAAATCTCAAATCCTAGCCCATGAAAGAAACCCCAAATATTTAAAAATTATCGACTTTGGTTAAGATAATGACATTTTGTTTACTAAATAGAGTAAATGACGTAATAATTATGGTCACCTGGTTGGGATAACGGGTAGGGGAGAAGACGCTTCTTCGAGGAGGAACGTAGGTCTCCGAGACCATGCCCGGGCGGCGGGGGGAGCTCGCCGCTGACCTGAGGTTATCAGAAGGTCAATGTCGACGACAAGATCGACGTAATGGCGGCCTATCTGTCCTATGGAGTCAGACGGAGGTGTAGCGGCTCACCGGCACGGACCGGGCACCAGTAATGATGGAAGGAAGGTCGGCGCCGCCGCCGTAATCCGCCGCCCCCCTGCCGGAGACTATGGTTGCCGGCGGCGGCGGGCGGTTGAACTCCTGGTCAACGTCGTCCACGTCGTCCTCGTCCTCGTCGCCCTCTACCCTCGGGCTCCCTGCGTGGAGGTGGGTGGGTTAGCCACGGCGGCGGAGAGAGGTCGCCGTCGCCGGAGGAGGAGGAGGAGGACCTTTGAGGCGGCGGTAGCGGGTCTTGCAGTGGGGGCAGACCTGATTGCCCTCTCGGCGCTCGTACTCGTAGCAGGGGCGGCAGACGGGGAAGGCGCACTCGTTGCAGGCCACGAAGAGATCGCCCTCCTCCTCCGCCGCCGCCGGCCCCACCTGCTCTCCGCATATCTCGCAGACACGGCCGCTCCGAGCGGCCACCGGCGGCGGGTTCTGCAACCACGGCGGCGGAGTCAGGCGGCGGAGGAATAGAAAAGCTACCCATAAAACGATGGAGAAATGGACGGGGTGAATGGGGAGGAGGACCTCGCCATGGCCGCGGATGAGGACGAGCTCATTTCTCTCGTGGGATCCGGTGACCAGCCCGGCGCTCGCTTCCATCCTCCTCCTCCGGCTTCCGATGGCCTCTGCTTGAAGCGCGTTTCCTGGCCTTTGTAGCCCCCCTCCCCTCCTCTGTCTCTGTTTCTTTCTCTCTCTTGCTGTGAACATGACCGGCGGGCTGCTGTGGGTTTCAAGTTTCCGGTTTGTTGCGCCTGTCAGCCGTAGCTGCCAAGGTAAGCTTGGCAGCAGAGTGGGTGAAGGAGAACTCTCTCTCCCTCTCTCTCTCTCTCTCTCCGCCGCCCACTCTGTCTCGTCGCCGGTCTTCTTCATCTTCCACGGCGGACGTTGGGTGATTGCTATGCACGCAGGGAATGGAAGGAAACGGAGAGAGAGAGAGAAGATGACGATCCGATCGGAGATCAAAAGCCAAACCTTTACGGCCAGCCAAGTAGAAATTTCCGAAAGTAGAACCCAAAACGATGATGCCATCAATCAGAGAAATACCTCGCAGAAAGAAGAAAAGATGATAAGAACGACTGCGGGTTGACGATAATAAATTAATTCATTAGCTTTATGAATCAAACCCTCGTCCAACTCGATCCAAGAATTTGCCAAAAGACCCACAAAGAGAGAGAGAAAAGACCCTACGGCTTTCAAGTTCCCATGAGAGAGACCTGGGGAGATTTACAACTCACAGAATCGAGCATCTCACAGCTGCTGCGGCGGCGGCGGCGGCGGCGGCGGCGGCAGCGCCACCATTAATGAAAAGGCGACCTCCCCGGAGGAAGAAAAGAGGGTTAAAAAAAAAAAAAAGTGAAAAAAGGGACGGAACTGGAAACAAAAAAACAGAGAAGGAACCGAACCCAATGGTCTTAATCCGACACCAGAGAAAAATACATACCACCAAAGACACTAAACAGCAGCTCAAAACCTCCTCGACTCAAGAGAGGAGCAGGGCCTCGCAGGCGGCGATCTCCCCCGCCTGCGCCGCCAGCACCGCCTCCCCTCCGGCGCTCTCCGCCGCCGCCCGCTTGGCGGCGCCGAGCACCGCCGCCCGGAAATCCGGGTCCTCGATCTTCTTCAGCGCCTCCTCCAGGGCCTTGAAGGTGGCGCCGCCGGCGACCACCAACCTGCCGACGATCTCCCCGAAGCTGCCGGGCGCCCGCGGGAGGTCGATGCTGACGTCGTCCAGCGCCGCCGCGAAGATCACGAACCCGCCGGCGATGTCCCCGGCGGCAAGTACCTTCTTTCCGGCGAGGTGGGCGAGGAGCTTCGCCACCGCTTCCACGGCGGGCGGTGTCCTGTCTAGAGCGAGGTAGATCGCCTCCTTCACGAGCTCCGGATGGAACTCGGGGCTTGCGAGCTCCTCCACGCACTGCAAGGCCTCGTCCAGGAGCCCCACGCTGAAGTACTCTTCCAAGAGGGACTTGGTCTTCTTCTGCAGGTTGGCGGCGACGCTGGGCTTCGCCGGCGCCGGTGAGGGCTTCTCGGCAGCGAGCGGTGAGGGAGGCGGCGCTGCCGCGGGGGCTGGTGGCGCCACCGCTGGTTTGAGCGGTGGGGGGGTGGAACCCTGAAGGAAGGCGCTGGTCTTACCGGAGATGAGGCCGCCGCTGCCCTGAGGGAGGAGGCGGGTGTTGATGGTGGCGGAGGGCTTGGCGAAGAGGGGGGAGTGGTGGCGAAGCTGGCCGTCGGCGGCGGCGGCACCGCGGGGCATGGAACGGGAGCGAGGGACCTCCCAGTTGTCGCCGTCGGGGGAGGGCATGCCGGGCATCTTTCTCAGGCCAGGCATGCCGGGCATCATGCCGCCGGCGCCGGGCCGGCCGACGGGGAAGCCGCCGGCGGGGGGGGCGGCGGCCCCGCCGCGCCCGTTCTTCAAGGTGGCCATGGATCCAGGGCGGAGGCCCAGAGTCTTCTCCGCCTCGGAGTGGATCTCAGATATGGTCTTGGCCTTGACCTGCAAAAGATCACCGGCGAATCAAAGAACAGCGTAATCTATATACATATGAACTGATGAACGCAGTGCGAAAAGCCATGCTTTTTTTCACTTTTTTTTTTAATACCCATCACGGGATCTTCCAGATTCTATAGAATTATCGGTTTCAAGATCCCAGAAAAAAAGAAGAAAAAAAAAGAAAACTGGGCGAGAAGAACATGGCAGAAGCGGGTGAATGAAGAAGCTCTCACCTCCTCCCTCCGGGGGACCCACTTGTTGGAGCGAAGATCGAGGACATCGTGGACCATGAACCTCAACCGCGGCGCCAGCTGGGGGTTCGCAGCCAATTCCTTCAGGCGGGCGAAGTAGCTGTCGTTGATCCGGCACGATTTGGGGTTGTCATCCAGCTGCTTCCCGATGGTGTTGAAGAACTGGCAGATGGCCTCCACATTCTCCTCTTCCGGGCACACCTTGCTGTCCGCCGCCCCCAGCAGCTCCTGCGCGAGGACGCCTCCCAAACATCAGCCGAGCATGCACCAGGCAACGAGGAGGGGGAGGAAGAGGAGGATGAGGAACCTGAACGATATGATGAACGATCTTCGCCTGCACCATATTCTGCTTCAGGAGCTCCCCAATGAGGCGGATGTTCCCCAAGGTGCGGAGCTTCAGCATCCTCTCCTTGTCCTTCCGCTCTGACTCCTGCTCCGGAGCTGTCAGCTTTCTGATCTCTGCCCGGAGATTGCCGGCGCCTTCGAAGGCCTCCTGGCAGTTGTTCAGGAGAATCCGCTTGAAAGTGAGGGCTTTGCCGCCGGGCTCCCCCGGCGGAAAGGGCGGAAGATTCTCGTTCAGGTCGGAGCACAGCTGGGCGTACATGGGGCAGAAGGTGGGCTCCAGCACTGCCTTATCGAACACGAGCTTGATGACATCCTGCATGAGAACTCATAATTAGTACAGTTTCAGCATCTCCCAGCAGAGGATCCGGCAAATCATATCACCTCCAGGATTTCTGGAGTGGTGATCCCCGACTCGATGAGCTGGCCCTTGAGCACGTCAAACTTCTCCGGGGTGAGCTTATTCAATATACTGCGCAGAGTAGCATTCAGAATCATCACCAAGTCGAAGAGATTATCCCAAGCAATGAAGATGCATGGGGCGGAAGAGACAGAAGAATGTTGAAGACATTCTTATCACCCATTAAAAAAAAAAAAAACAGGAATTTTATTGAGTGGGAGCAGTGCAGGAGAATATTACCCTTTCACAGCCTTCAAGACCCTATCTTTATCAGATAGATTGGCCCTCCGTGCGGACCATGGGACTTCAGCTTTGGTGAGGGCAGCAGATGCCCCGGCCTGATTCCAGCAAGGATTGAAGGTGAGAGCAAATACCAAGAGAAAAAAAATCCGTCATGCAGTGAAGAAATTTGTCTGAACTCGAGCGCTCACGCCAAAGCAGAAATTCAGAGAGAAATATAATAAAATATAATAAAATAGTGCACGCATTATTTTGGATGAGAAAATTTAAATCTCTCCTAGTGTAAGTAAGCATAGATGAACTGCATGCTCTCAATGGATGAAAAACAGCGGGCCAGTTATCAGATATACTATTCTTCTCCTCAATTTAGACATTACAAGGCATGGTATCAAGAGTTTGAACACGTTTTACTCCGGTACTGGAACAAAACCCCAGTCAACAGAACACAATGCTTTGAGAAGGGGGACTTCTTAAATATCATAGAGTAAAGAAACATTGCGATGGATTGTCACTTCACTTATATAAGCGTTTTAATTCTTGTGGAAGGACATTTGAACCCACTAGCTTGCTACTAAACCAGAACGAGCAGGGTAGATGGGGAAAGATATTCCACATCTTCAAGGGCTTTTATGGCATGGGAAGCTGACTTGCTTGTATAGCGAGGAGAGTGCAGTGTTGCCCACATCTAAACGTCTCTCCTTACAAAAAGAATCGGGGCAATGTTGTATGGATGGCACATTACAAATTGATGTAAAACATACCCTCCAACATTCTTATACGACTCTCAAAACTTCAGTATTATCTAGACTCATGTAAACTACCATAAGTTGAGTATTCCCATCATATCATGATCCATACCGCATAAACAGTAGCATGCAAGACGATTCCGTCTTGATATTATTACCAGTATCTACATCGTAAGGAGTCAACCAGGCTTGATATCTGAACAGTTCAAGAAAGAAGTCAACCAAGGATAGCATACCTGATCTAGCTTTCAATTCAATACAACCAGTTTAAATAGTATCACCAGTATCTATATCGTAAGGAGCTCTTTCATTTTCTTGTCAGTAAGCACCACATCAACCATTAATGAATAGTAAACTTGTTCACGGCAAGATGAGGCTGGCATGTCCACAAATTACTATGATAATTCCAAATGACGATGCATTAGATGTATAGCATTTTACTCCACTGCAATTCACCAATAAGCTATCGTGCTGCTGACTGGATATTTGGGACGTGAAATTTTTTATCACTATCAGCCATATACGACAAACTAAAATAGAGCCGAAAACAAGTAGGGATGATGCGACCAAATATGCTAAAAACACATTTGACTTTAACCAACTCAGATTGATGGTCCATAGGTTGAGCTTTTCTGTGGGCATAAATTTAGTCGCATCTTCAAACATTTCCTAATTTTTTTCATCTACTACTCCTTATCACTCCCCACCTGTGCTTGCCCCATTAATCAACAGAAAGTTATTTTTTTTATAGAATATGCGTCCAAGGCAAAATCAAAAAATATTGTCATCCTAACATTCAAAAGTGAAAATAAATAACGGTTCAAAATTGAACAACCGTCTAGCTCTAGCAAGACAAAACCCTAAATTACTTGCAAGGCAAACTACAACTTCGAGAACATATCACTTGCAAGTAAACAATCGAGTAACATCAACTTCCTTCGGCATATCACTTGCAAGACAAACTACAACCAAAGCAAAACGGAGAACAATCGAGAACACAGAACCCTAAATTACCTCTAAACAGGCACAACTCGAGTATATCAACAGCAAGTAAACAATTACCCTCCAGGTATAGCTCAGTGATACACCGCTACGCTATCAGAATAGTATAACAAAATTATCTCGACTTTCTTTCAACATTTGCCTATTTCGGAAAGAAATTACCTTTTCTTACCAACAAACGCAATTACAAAGATGACAGAACAGTTTTAACTTCGCTAGCTTTCTCAATAAAAGACCAAAATGAAAAACATTTTTGACAACTTAACCGAAAAGTATTGAAAAATCATCACAGAAAAAATCTAATATCAAATCAAATTAAAATTAATCAATTAATCCCCGCAAAAAACTTCTGCTAATATTATCCGCTCCGTATAATGTAGCATCAACCTGAACTACAGATGGTTTACAGTCAGAAGAACTCCCTAATCAAGACAATAAAGACCTTAAGAAATTATGCCTTTTTCTAGTTCAAGGTGCCAGACAGTCGTAGAGAACAATTGGAAAATGTTAAAATTAAGGATGCAATCATAGAAAGACTTAACTACGATTGCCTTTTACCACAATGGAAGTATTTAAATAAATAATTACAAAAAATCACTTTTAAAACTCAACTATCATGGAGAAACAGGGGAGTGTTATTAATACAGATATTACATTCTTCGTACCCCTACCCACTTCTAACACATGCAAATGGTAAGCACACGAGAAAAAATGAGTCGAAATGAGTATACGTGCAAGTTGACGTGAAAATAATAATACGAGAAAACACTGTGGGTAAGATGTTAATACAAAAATTTCCTGCACGCGGACCTGTGCTTTAAAAGAAAATTGGTCCTGGCTACTAATTTGACTGGGTTCTTGCTGCCTCCAACTGGATTCTTTGGTATCGCGGATTGTTTCCCATGATTTCTCGTCTCCTGTGGATGCCAATTGCCCAGATCGGCCCCGCCAATCACGGTTGTCAGGCTCAGTGTAGCGAACTTGAGGTTGTACTTGCACCTGAGAGAGAGAGAGAGAGAGAGAGAGAGAGAGAGAGAGAGAGAGAGAGAGAGAGAGAGAGAATGTTAGCAATACATTGCACAACTTGTACATGAACAATAAAGTAACGAGATAACACTTCCATAATCATATTTTAACATAAGAAACTCGTTTCACATGATCACTCGTATGGAACAACAAAAACCAACGTGCGAAGCTTTAGCACAGGAGAGAATAATCAAGTGTAAAAAAAAAAGTGATGAAATTGACAAACATAATCGTTCCAATAGATGAGTATATCAAGATAAAAAAAATTAATAACGAAATTTATAAAAAAGGAAATATGAGTGAAACATCAATCGACGAATAACAAAAAAGATAAAAACATAAGCCTGCAACAACTTCATTATCATCTAGGAACGATATGCAGGTTACAGAAAAATGACAATGGAACTCACTTGCACATCACTACGGCCCCATGTCTGCTCTTCACCAAAAAATTCAACATCAACTTCTGCTTTTACTTTCATGATATCTTCAGGGACATCAACAGCCTGGAGAGTGGGAGCACAATGAGAAAGAAGGTATGCATAGAATAAGAAGATCTGTGCCAGAAAGCAATCCGTAAAAATCCAAAAACTAAAGTAATGCTGCATGCGCAGAATAGGTCAATAGAGTACCCCACAAACTGATATGGTAGTTTTTTACGTGCTAAACTAACTGAATGGCATCTATTTTAACTTTTCTGGTGGTATACACATGACCGAGAGTATTGAATAACTTGTCAAGTCACCTCGATAGTATAAAAGAGAAAAAAATACAAATATAACTCACCGAGAATCAGGCAACTTAATGTATTACAATAAAAAAAACAAATCAAGTACCTCACGGAGTTGTAAAAGCTGGTCACGGGTATAACGAACGCGCTCATGCCCTTCAAACCGCAAATCTCCCGTCTGAAAACAGGTAATATGTCAAAAAACACAGAAGTCAATATTAATTGTATAATGATTACTTTCCACTGTAAACAGTCTGCGTTCGGCCATATTAAGTCATGAAAATTAACACAAAAGCACCAAATGTATTGCTAAGGGTATTGTAGGAACAGCAGGTGATAATTCGTGCATTACAGGAAGTATTCATTGGAAATTCTAAATTGAAATGTAAGCTAAATGAAACATTAGCAGCCAAATATAATAGCACTACATATAGAAGATTCTTGTTTGAGATGGAAAACGTAGTCGCCTAAGATTTGACTTCTATCATAAACTAAATTTACAAATGTAAAGAGAAGAAAATAACGTCCAGTTACTCCAAAATAACTCCCAGAGTTGGAACATAAAACTGCAGGCATCCCTAAACTTCCCATTATCACAAAATAGACATGAAAAGTTAAGTTTGTAGAGAGGGAAATTGTCCATCCAACACCAAGTATGAATAAGAAAATACATAAAGAACTAAACTTTGAAGAGGTTATTTTCTTTCCACTCGAATATGTGACCAACACAACAAATGTGTGGCCGAAAAATGTAAAACAAAGCTCAACTGAAATACAGCTCGGAACTTCCGTCTCGAGCCAATATTTCGTCAACCTACAAACAGCAAACGAGATAAGAATATTTATCTACGATGTGAAAAGTTGAGAAAACACACGGCGAGGGAAAGACACATTTCTTCCGAACTATAAAGGATAGAACCTGAAAACAATAAAACGGGCGATAAAATCCCACGTCCAGAGTGAATAACAAAATAACCCGTCCATCCAACCACATAATTTACCTACACGATCCGGAAAGGACTTTCCGATCCATCAAAAAGGATTAGAGCAATAAAATATACGGACAGGGAAAACAGAGAACAACAAAAGCAAGGATCCAAATGAGGCCTAGATCAGCACACCCCCAGAACCCCAGCTCACCTTGAACGAAACGCCGCCATGAGGCCGAGAATCGGACGAAGCCGAAGAGACCAGCGACGAGGAGCCGAGGGCGGAATCGAAGCGGGGAGCAAGGAGTCTGCCTCGGTTGCCGCCGCCACCACGAGGCCTCAAGCTCAGGACCGTCTGATCTGCCTGCATAACTCTGCTGATTCTCACTGGGTGAAGGATCTCGAGCTTCCGATCGACTCGGACAAGGGAGGAAGACGGGGCCGGACAAGGGTGCGAGAGGCGGAGCACCTCGCGGAGGGATCCCTCTCTTCCGCCTCCGCTATCGCATAGAGGAGAGAGAGAAGAGAGAGAAAGGAGAGAGACAAGGGTGGGCAGCAGAAACCCTGTTTTATGGACTCGCCAATCCGAGTGACACCCCGACTCGGGCGAGTCCAGATCCCACGGCTCGCGACACAAACATTCCTAAATCAACGAACCATCCCACGGCCGATGGACGTCCACGTGTTTCATCCTCCGGTCAGATGAAATCAGGCGGTGCGCCCGCCGCCGGGTCGCACTCTCTCGACCCGGCCCCAACTCGGCCTACAAGCACATCGGATTATTACCTTACTTGACCAAAATACCCTCAACCTTCATCCTATTATCGGATATGGTCCCCAAACGGCGCAAAGAGCAGCAGGTTAGTTAAACCCTAGCTGACGCAGATTCCGGCACAGGACGTATCACACGTGGCGTACTTCCATTGGAGACTTGCTCTCCCGTTTGGTGGCTCTACGGACACTATGGATCGAAGGTTCCGTGCGTCGTGCATCCATCTCCGACTGCTCCGCTGTCCGCGCGACGAGTCATGGATATGCACAACGAGCCGGAAGCATCTAATCGGGTCCGGATCCGATAACCACTTCATGTGTGGGATATATATCTCTCACAGAATATTAGCTTTCCTAAGTTTATTAACATTTAGTGAAACTCTTTCCAACTGGGGGTTGACCTCAGCCTCTGGTTTGACTCTGTCTCTCTCTCTCATAGGGTTGACTTGGCAGGTGGTTGGTTTTAGAGTGCGGTCAGCGCTGTATGGTTTCTAACCCTCGGACGCCCACCAGAAATCTGCTAATCAGAAATGCCGAATGGAGTGAGAACGGTCAATCGTTGACTCCTCTTGGGAGGATTGGATTCAATGAAGATTCAACGGGAGCCAAGGTGAGCAGGTTCCGTTGCATTGTTGTTGGAAGAGGGAAGATGGGTTTCATTATATGCACTCATGATATACACAGTAGAGAGAGAGAGAGAGAGAGAGAGAGAGATGAACAATTCGTAATTACAACAATATCTGCACAGCTCAAGTTGAATTTCGTGTATGAATATGAGGAGAATTCAGGGGTGAAGAAGAAGAAGAACAGGTCAACCTGTGAAAGGAGTCTCCTTGTTACAGAATGAGAGAGAAAGAGATAGAGAGAGAGAGAGAGAGAGGAGGGGTAAGCCGTGAAGATAGATGACCTACACACACCCATGAAGAAGGCGGAGGAGGAGGGAATTCCTTCCATGTTCAGACGTTGAGAGCCACCTGATCCTGCCAAGAGATCTTCCTCTTCCCCGTCCTGCTCGTCCCGCTCCCAGTGTCTCTGCAGATCAACAGCTTGAGATCTCCCCCCGCCATCTCCATTGGATGGGACCCCCATGCGCCCGGAAATTCTCCTTCTCCTTCCTCCTCGTTCTGCCGTCACAGAGAAACCCTAATGAGGTCGCGCACCGGCGTATGCATATGCGGAATCTCCCCGGGATAGAGTGCGAATGGTTACTGGCAGGGAGATCTGGTTCAGGTCCAGAACCGCCGCGTTGGTGGGCACGGCGGGTTCCTTCTCCCTCCGGCTCCTCTGGCGTTGACGAGGAGGGAGTTCTTCGCTCTGAGGCGATGTGTTGAGAAGGGTGGAATTTTTCCGCGCTCTGTTCTTCGGTGCCATGGGGGTATTCTTAGGGCGGGCGCTCTTCACCTTTAAGGGGGATGGATCCGCTGTCAGGTACTTGTATCTTCTTCGCAGGAATCTGAGAAGGAGAGAGCGGATCAGAAGGGCGGCGGCTCTGCGAGTTGAATTGGAGCCGAAGAAGATGGGCGAGGCCCGGGAGATCACCTGACTTCGTCAGTGAGTTTCAGCGCCCTCTGTCGATCCATGTGCAGTCTCTTCCTCTTCGCTTCTGCTTCCTGTAGAAACAGAGAGGTCGGGATCATTCAATTCCCTTGTGTGGATGAAACAATCGGAGGTGTATCTGGCGAAAAGGGAGAAGAAAGATCTATGGATGAAGGAGGGGGGCTCTGAATCTGCAAATCTTCGTCTGATCTTCAAAAGAGAGAAACTCTACGCGAGCAGGAACCCTAGATCTGAATCTAAAGAAAAGAGAACTACGTGCAGAAAACCCTAAACGGGAAAAGGCCCCAAATCCTCAGGGTACGAGGGGCTCAACGCGCCAGATTATTCCAACTTTCCGAGCGGATTTTGGTGAGGAAGCGTAGATCTCACCTTGAGCAGATCGTCGTAATCTTGCATGAGCCCCTGGAGCCTGAACATCCCCCGAGAATCATCCCCAGCCACAGGTGCCAGGTACGCATGCGCCGGAGGAGCCTCCGCCGGAGCCCTCCTCGCCTGCTTCGTCATCAGCCGGCGCCGAAATCCAAGCGAACAGAGTCAAAGATCCCGGAGCGCGGCGCCGAGGAGATCCTAGGGCAGCAAAGAGGGGCCGGGAGGAAGGTCGTCGCGTTGGAGCGATAAAGACGGAAGGTCCGGGAGGCAGATGGAGGGCGGTGCAGGAAGAGAGAGAGACAGGAGAGAGATAATGGAGATAATAATAAAGGTTGAGAGCGGGCAGGAGGGAGGGAAGAGAGAGAGAGAGAGATGGGGTGGGGGGAAGGTTCCATCCTTCCCTGGTTTCTCTCTCTAGGCAGGACAAAAGCCCGAGAGCACCCGTATCCGTTGTAGGCAGACATCTTGATTCAGTCCTGCAGGCTCCACCTTCATCTCCGTCTGACCTGTGGTTTCTCCTCCACACAAGACCACCTTCATTCTTCTAGATGGGCCTGCGGGATTTATTAGAAAGGAAACATAGAGGCCCTCTCTTTCTCTGTCTTAACCATTCTGCCTCTTCGTCTTTGAGTACAGAGAACTCGGAGGGGTTTGCGGAGGAAAGCGGCACAGTCGTAAATTGAAACTTTATATTGTCATTAATTCTGTACTGAGGGGATGTAGCTCAGATGGTAGAGCGCTCGCTTAGCATGCGAGAAGTACGGGGATCGATACCCCGCATCTCCATTATTAAGCCACTCTTTTAACCTTTTTCTATTGATGTCCTTGGAATCTAGAAAAAATGATTTCCCATTTTGATTCGTACTAATCTGCGAATCTTCAGGTGTTCTCAATTCTGATCTTCAATGCTTCCTTTCAGTTCCTCTGCTCTTCCTCCACAAATACCTTTCTACAGAGAACACTAAACCATCAGGCGCGCCCTCACCTGAATGTGAGAAATAAACGATAGCCTCATACGAAGAGCATCATCAACGGGGAGGAGATTAGCCAAGGATTTGAACATCCAAGAGACCAAACAAGATTCTAGTTCTAAATTGCGAGGAACTGAGTCTGATATATGATTCACCTGTAGATAGCAGCGTCGTCCAGATCCCAGACTCCCATCGATCCTGAGCAACGATCTACTCAGATCCCTCACGCTCGCTTTCTGGAAGTCCGCCGGTGCACCGCCGGGGAGGTGGAAGCTCGCTGCCATGATCCACGTGAGTAAGCAGCATTGGAGACCGAGAGCTTTCATCAGAGTGGGCACGAGGGGGATGGAAGGATGGGAGATCGACGCCGAAGCTCTGGTCTGATCTTCACCGCCTCTCTATCTCTCTCTCTTCTTTCTCTTGTACTGCAATATATACACTCGAAGAACCAGTTTTCCCGCCCGTCGGAGAGAAATAATTAAAAAGTGAGAAAATAAAGATATATTATCGGGCACGATTCCAGAGGAATCCGTTAGACCGTTACTGAGTATCCGAAAACCACTAAGAAATCTGACCACAGTAACTCAGCGAGCGAGAGAGAGAGAGAGAGAGAGAGAGAGAGAGAGAGAGAGAGAGAGAGGTGTGTACCTCTCTCCTCCACGGAGTCGGAAGCGGCAATGGAGAGGACGACGCGGAGATTTCCACGGTGACGTCTCGAGGATCGCTAGGGTTCTCGCCAGAGCCATCTTCTTCCTCGCGGGAAAGCTGAAGGGATCCAGAGTCGCGGGGGGAGGGGGGCTGAGAGAGAGTGTGAGAGATGATGGCTGCGGCGAGTAACGGCGGCAGAGTGATCTGCGTATTCTTCTTGTCTGCTCTGTTGATTCCTTTTTCCGTCTTGGCCTCCTCATCGTCGTCGTCTTCACATTCCTCGTGTAAGGCATGGCTGGTGCAGTCCATCCCCACAGACATGCCCCGACTTGCGCGCGTCGACGGCGTCCTGTCCACCGGTATGGGAAAATCGCAAGAGCGTTGACCTTCATATGTAGTACTTGGCGTTCAAGTTTCGATTACAGTAGTCGCGTGTCTCCCGATAATGACAATCTATGCTGCCGGTCGTTGATGCCGGGGAATCTCTGAGGGAGCGCAGGAGACGTGCTCCGGTGGTTGGCGGGGAACTCCTCCAAGAGCCTAGACATTATCGCGCAGTATTGGCAGCTGGTGGCGCAGCCACTCAATCCTCGTTCAGGAGACTATGGCTACTCCGAAGCCGACATGGAGAGATTCGGTGCTGGCACGGGGCGGGAAGTATACAAGTCCCTTGAGAATGCAGCCGATCGGATGGTGAACATCAGGCAATCGATGGACCTTCTCCTCATACCTTTTCTGAGATGTTTGTAGAAGAAGTAGGTTTATGTTGCATTGTTGTCTAAAACGATCTAATGCGCCACAGGATCGTGCAGCACTCCGGTGTCTATCCGGATTATGTCGACGAGTCGTCCGATCTTGCGGCAGGGAAGCCGAACGTGCAGAACGTGACCTTACTTCTTGGCGATTGGTGGGGATCGGGCATTGTCCATGCGAAAGTTTGGATATCGGATGGGAGAAGCGTCTACATTGGGTCAGCCAACAACGATTGGAAATCTCTTACGCAGGTATGAATTTGATTTAGCAGTGATCTAATCCAAGAAAATAAAGTAATTTTCTTCAGAAGCATACGCTGAGTGAATGCCGAGTGATTATTCTTATTCTTCTGTGGTCTTTTTTCTCAAAAGTTTCCGAGGAGAGCTAGCTTGAAGATACCGTGATTTGTGTTCCAGGTGTTGACCTAAACAGGAATAATACATAGGAATGGAATATCTGCTCAGAATTTCCTTTCGGTCTGTTTTTTTGGATGTGGCTTACCTAGATACCGAGAAGTAATTGTTAGGCAATTTTAGACTCAGTGGTCAAGTGTTTACGTTCTTGTATTTTGAGTGTTTTCATTTCTAAGATTGGCTGGTGGTCCATTCGTCTGAGGGATTTTGATAGATTCCTTAACATTGTTGCATCACTTCTAAGGTTCACCTTTAGATGTTCACAGACGCAATTACAGCTTAGGGAGGCAACGTTTGTTCCCCTAATGTAAACACAAGTTAAAAACATTTTCTAATCATCAGGGGATTGTATTTTCGGAAATTTGAGAAGCTTTGGGATTTAATTTTAGCAAACCTGAAGTTCTTCTGTAGTTATAATCTTGGAATAAGAATCCTCTCAGATTGATTGCATCAAGGATATTGTGAAAAGAAAAATCTCTTTGCAAACGATTCCGTGAAGGGTGCCACTTTCGTTGAAGTATGAAGCTCTGTGGTTGATGCTTGAAAAATACCGTATTGGATGTACTTGTCTTCATCCGTTACATCTCTGCCAATGTGTGTTTCAACTTGGAGTCATTGCATTCATTGCACAAAGCATGATTCCTTCAGTTTATAATAAATTACATGTTTATTTCATTCATTGCACAAAGCCTGGACACGTTTTTAAAGGTACTAAGTCTTGCAATCTTTATCTGCTTAATTTATTATTAGTGAGTGCTATCAGATAAGAGGAACAAGTGTGCAGATACTACTGTATAGAAAATTCACGATGAATTCTAGAAATTTATACATAAGTTAGTACCTTCGTTCTTCAATAGGTTATCCTGTCTCTGATGGTGGACGCCTGCTATGAAGCATGGACGTTTTCTGCTATGTGCTACTTATGATTAAAAGATGGTCATTTAATAAGAGTTATCTAAATCGCTTAAATTAGAATATCCACGAGGATAATCTAGCAATTAATTTTCAATCTATAAGGTATATTTGATGCTTTGTCTGTGGGAATGTCAACAAGACATGTGGAGGTTAAATTGTTTCTCGAACGTAAATTATTCAGATCAAAGCATATTAATTGACATCTGTGAAATATACCTCCTATCTTTCATTGTTCGTCTATTTCGTTTGCCTGTTATCCTATTTGCTGTTGCCTAATTTTGTATTTCTCATCTAGGTTAAAGAGGTTGGCATTTATCTTACTGATTGTCCAAGTATTGTCGAAAAAGTAACAAAGTACTTCAACAATCTGTGGAGCCTTTCTTCTCTTAACTCATCGGCTTACACAAAAACAGTGTGGGATGAACAATGGCAAGCTCAAAGAAAAGTGCCCTGCTGGTCACATTTTGTCGATCACAAGGAGAGGTGCAGGTATGGTCCATAGAAATTTCAGTGTTTACATCGCTTTTATCAAATGATTTTATCTTCGGGTTTGACAAAACCACATGATCAGCAGTTAGCTACTCTCTGACTCTATTAGATATTTTTTCTTGAATAAAAGAAATGCCATATCAGACACAACCGCTTTTTTGCCTCTCACCTAGCATAAGTTCTCATAAGGCATTATGGAGGGCTTCTTAAGCCTGAGCGTTTAGCAAGGGGAAGCATTGGCGAAGACTGGAGATCTTTCCCTTATTTAAATGAGATCCTTATCATGAAAAGCAATATATTTTATTTTTCCCTGCCTCTTTTCAGTGGTTCATGTATGAATCAGTCTTGTTGTGTTGAACTATAGAGGTAGTGAACTATCTATAGATAAAGTGGCATTGAATGCTCCGCTTCTCCAGTGATCTTACAACATCAGCCCTACGTTCATTTTTAATGTTTAGTGACATTGTGGTGGCAAAACATCTTTGATTAAATATAAAGATGTACAAGATAGATCGGACAAGCGATATGATACTGACTATAATGCTCTGGCCCTTTGAACATCTGCCAGTATATATGTCAATTGCTGCCATCTTGATTAATAATCTACTCGATGATTCTTTTTCTTTTTGAGGAAAAATGTAAAATAATAATGTCAGTAATTTCATAGGTGATATTTTCTCTCTGAGATCAGCAATTTCCATTGATTCCATGGATTCTTGAACATCTCTAGTCATAATCTATTCTGTATGATATTGAAGTCATTGAAGAAGCTGCTTCAGTCATATTGGATAGACAATTGCTTACTCACTTTTGGATGCTTTTAGGTACAAAGAATCCATGTGAGAATTATTTTGAACAATAAAAGAATCCTAAATTTCCAAAAAGTTTCTATTAAAGATATTTGTATGTTTTGAGTTTTTTTTAAAACACTTACGAAATATGTCTTTCAAACTTTCATGAGTTTTTTTTATTTTTGAACGTTTATTTCTCCTTCAGAAGTTTACCTGATCCAATATGACTGGGGTCAAATTTACTTGAGACTTAGTGTAATGACTTGTGCAATATTGTAAGAATCTCATATTATTAAAATACTTTGCTTGTGTGTCACGTGACTATCTTAGTGACTAATGTGATTGCCTTAGTTTCTGTTTTCTTCTTAGTGTGTGTAAGGTTCACATGTCCAGAACCCTCCATAAGGGGTCTGGTATGAATACTAGAGCTTTGCGAATTCATTTAATAAAATATTTCCCTTATCTTGAATAGAAGTTCCTTTCCCTCCCTCTACACGAGAAGGTTTTTTACCTCGAGGATCCAGAGGAAGTGAAGGAAATTCGACATGGTATCTGAGCTTCAGATACATTAGCTGGAATTGTAGTATCATCCAGGGTAGCAAGAAATGATCTGTAGATGAGATTAATTTTGTGATTAGTGAGAAAAGGGGCTGAAGGACATAAGGGTTGTTTGGTACAGGCTTGAGGAGGTCTTATAAGGGCAATAAGAAGGTCACCTGGCAATCTGGGCCACCTTGTATACTTCTTGGGTATTGAAGTGGCTCATTCCTCCAAATGTATATTTATATTTCAGCGAAAATATGTAACAGATCTCTTGAAGGATGCTGAAAAACCTGCTTGCAAACTAGCCAGCACTCCTCTCAGACCTAATCACAAATCATGTCTGGTTGAGGATGAGAAATCTGTTGACAAATAAATGTATCAATGTCTTATTGGATGGTTAGTATATCTCACACATACCAGACCTGATATTTCTTTTGATTTTGGTCTTTTAAGTCAGTTCATGCATAAACCATAGGAATCACAGCTACATGATGCACATCGGGGTGCTATGGTATTTGAAGGACACTCTTTGAAAACGTCTTAGAAGTGTAGTGGTAAAGTTGAGCTTGAAATGTATAAAAATGTAGGTTATGCTGGTTCTCTTTAATATCACCGATCAACCTCTGGTCTTTTTAGATTTCTAAGAGGTAATTTGGTTACTTGGTGCAGAAAAAAACAAACTGTTGGTGCTCACTCAAGTGCTGAGGCAGAAATCAGAGCACTTGCTCAAGAGATATGCGAGCTGTTCTAGGTGAAGATCTTATTAACTGAACTGAAGATTTCTCCTGTGAATCTTATGAAACTTTATTGTAATAAAAAATCTGGAATCAATCTTGTGCATAATTCAATACGACATGATCGCACAAAACATGCAGAGATTGACCACCACTTTATCAACAAAAAAATGGGGATAAATGTGCTTTGTACCCTATATCTCAACTAAAAATCAATTCTCATATTTGCTGACAAAGGGGGTTTCTGACATTCAACTGCAACAAATGATTTCGAGTTGGGAATAGATAATATCCATTTATCAACTTGAGGGGGAGTGCCAAAATATTCTGTCTTGGTGTGTCATGTGACTGTCTTAGTGACTCATGTGACTGTCTTGGCGTCCATTTTCTTCTTAGTGTGTGTAAGGCTCACATGTCCAGAACCTTCCACAAAGGGTTTGATATAAATACCAAACCTCTCTTATGAATTGAATAGAAGTTCCTTTATCTCTCTCTACATGAGAAGGTTTTTTGCCTTGAGGATCCAGAGGAAGTGAAAGAAATTCGACACATATGAATATGATCATTGGCCTGATTCATACATGGTACGACTCTTTGATCTAACAATGGGAGCTTGATCATTGCCCTGATTCACATTTGGTACGGCTCTTTGATCTACCAATTGGAGGACTGTGTTCAACTCAGAGAGTTCAGAATCTGATTCAGAGAAGAGTCAAATCAATTCTGCAGACTCTAATTTGACAATAATTTTTTAGGTCTAATCCACGCCTACGTACACATCTTTCTAAGTGCATACGTCATTAAACTAATTATAATGATCTATCTATGCGAATTATACTGATCTATACTAATAATTCTCTTTCCCTCGCCGGTCGAGTTGTTACTGAGAATTATTGAATATAATTTTGAAAATTCTATTCAACTATACTCCTTCCACTTGTATTTCATGGATGTCACGCTGTAAATTGGTTTTTTATGCTTCTCACTTGCCATCAATAAAAAGCTCGATTATCCTTTTGTTTGAGAGTCCAATTATGCATACTAGTTTGACATTTCCCTGATACTCTTTAACTATAATTCATTGTCAGATCACTTCTCCCTCATTATATCGAGGTTCCCCACGTAGCAGGCTATCCATTTTTGTCGGATCCTTCCATGTTCCATGTTCCAATTGAGACACCTGGACACAACGTATCTGATTACAACATGTCTGACTTTAAGAGTTCTCTCAGCTATCTTTCATTTGCACCACCGGAGGTAACTTCCTTGATGTTAATTTTATTCTTCTGAAGGCTCGGTTATCGCACAATTTTTCTTTTCTTTTCTTTTGATTTTATTTCTTCGTGACTTCTCGTTTATTTATATGGAATCTGAATTATTTCTTGACGTCATTATTTAATTAATTATCTGAAAGTTGCTAATCTTCGACATCATTAAATCAATGCTCGTTCTCTTTCTCCTTCTCTGCAGCTGTCATTCGGTAGATTTCAGGCTGATGAACAGGGCTGGGTGGACACCATTAAATCCGTCAAGTTCAAAGGAACTGTGAGAATCAGCTCCATGGACTGGCTCGGACAGTCACAGTACGCAACGCAAACCATCTTTTGGTCCTCTCTATCTTCCGCCGTCTCCGAGGTTTGAGCTTCCCTATCCCCAAGCTTTCTCTCTCTCTCTTCCACTCATGCTGCAGATGGCTTCCATTAATGGCTGACCATGGAAATATTTCTTGCCCGCCAGGTCGTCTTCTCCAAGAAAGCAACCGTGAGAATACTAGTCGCCTACTGGGCGCACTTCATTGAGAACACCGACCAGTATCTGAAGTCTCTCTTGTACTCTAACATCCTGTGCTCCTCCTCCAAGCGCAACAAATGCGGCGGCAAGGTGCAGATCAAGTACTACGCCGTGCCCGGATTCAACGCGACCGGCCCTGCCTTGAAGAAGGGAAAGGCCACTGGAAATGTATACCCGGGGTACACTCGGGTCAACCACGGCAAGTACGCCGTTAGCCACGAGAGGGCCCACATTGGAACCAGCAATCTCGTGTGGGATTACTTCTATTCAACGGCGGGGGTCAGCTTCGGAACCTACCATCCTTCCCTGGTTTCGCAGCTGCAAAGAATCTTCGATGCCGATTGGAATTCTCCGTACGCCAAGAATGTCCAGCCGCTGAAGGCCGCGTCATGAACAGTACGCCATTAATGGAGCTTTCTGACCTGCTTGCAAAGAATTTCATTTAGAGCCAACAGTGTGTATGTGGCTAGTTATGCTTTTCTTTCCTCAGGCCAGCGGATGAATCGGGAGTGGCCATCCATCCGGGTACTATCGGCTAACCAAAGGCCTCCTCCCTTCATTACAAGGTGCACATCTCTCTCTCTCTCTCTCTCTCTCTCTCTCTCTCTCTCTCTCTCTCTCTCTCTCTCTCTCTCTCTCTCTCTCTATCTATCTCTATGAGCTTGTGAACCAGGATGCCCTAGGAATCCTGATTTGGGTAACCCGTTCGAAAACATGAGTTTTGTCATTCTATATTCTCCGAAAAATTATTTAGAGAGTCGTCATGGGGCTTTTAGTCGATAGCCAACCAACTGATCAGATCCCAGCTAGAGAAAGGAAATCGGATCGTTAGGAGAACCGGTTAGGCGGGTAGCTCATCTCCACAGATCCGGGTGGACTGGTGCTCAATGGAGCCGTCGAAGGAGGTACTCGACCTGAACGAGCTTGGTCAGAGGGATAACCCACTCTCCATAGATCCGGGCGGCGACCTCCGGGTCAACCTTGTACTTGCCTCTGCCGCCTGTGTTGTTCCTCCCAGCCTTGTCATCTAGAGTGACGTTCTGCCCAAAGAGCATGGCTTTCTTCTCCACCCTTCTCTTGACTGACTCCTCCACGTCCGCAAAAGTCAACAGCTCCATCAGCCCAACCCGATCCTGCAAAATATAAAAACATGTCAGTAAAAAAGAAGGGGGGAAATTGTTCTATGGAATAGACCCGAATCGAAAGCAGCTTGTGCGTAAGTAGGGATCTATTGTCAACGACCTTTGACTTTATGAGGGGGATGTAGTCATCCGGCGCATCTCTGAACTTGACTTCTGCCACAAACCTCCCATAATGGATTCTCCTCGACAGAGCCTGCTCAGGATCGACCACATTTTTCCGCGGTTGACCATGGTTTCCGACACAAAATCTTATACATTTTCATCGCATTTCCCTGTGATCTTACCTGCAAGAGCACCAGATCGCTCGCCACAGTGGATCCATGGTCACCGTCGTCACCCTCCTCCGTGAACAGCGCGACCATCTCTCTGGTGTAGATCCTCCATATCTCCTTGCTCACATTCACTGTGGCGGATGCGGGGTGTAGAAGAACCTAGAGATGTCTGGGAAATTAGCACACCTCAAATTCCATGGCGGACGAGTAGGAGGCGATCCCACCTGCGGGGGGCTGTGCGGATGAACCAGCGGCTCTGGAAGATAATCGGGGAAGAAGGGCACTTCCTCTGGGTTCAGATATCTCCCTGCCTGCCAGATTTTGGGAAAAAATTACAGTAACAGTGAGGACTTGGATTAGGGTTTTTTGGTGGGAGGTGGAGGGGGGTGGCCAACCTTGGCGGAGATGATCTCAGACTGGCGGACAAAGAACTCGGCGAGGGACGCCGGTGGGAGGAATGAAGAGTCGTAGGCGGCGGAGTTGCGCCGGTGCATCGCCCTCTCGAGGAGGGAGAAGACGATGGAGTCCTCCTGCCGGATGAGGGACTCTCTCACGGAATCCAGGGTTAACGCCCGGGGAACATCGCCGGCGGCGGCGGCGCTGCAAGAGAAGGAGGCGGCGATGAGGACGGAGAAGAGGAGGAGCCGGGCGGCGGCGGCGGCGGCGGCGGAAGGTGGGTAGGGCGGAGCCATCGGGACGGCGACGGAGGAGGGGACCTCGGTGAGGAGGGCGAGTTTTCCATGGCGGAGCCGGCGGGGGAGGGCTCCTTTCTAAGCCTCGCCGGAGGGCGACAGTAGCGGCGGCGGTCTGGTGGCGCACGGAGGAGGAAGTAAGGTCGCCGCTGCGTTCACATCACGGTGCCCTCTCTCGTTGGTCACTTGGAAGAATAAATTGAATACACGTGAATGGGTCACCCTCAGTCGATCTTGACAGCTGTGTACGGCTCTTTCGTTGACCTCAGACTCAATGTTTGACCAGAATATCCACGGTCCTGGTCAGGCACGGGGCTCGTGGAATCAGCTCGGCCCGACCTCACCCCCGATGCCGTTCAGACACTCCATCCACAAAAATAAACCATTTTTCCTGTGAAATCATCTCGGTCCTTCGCTGACGCCCTCTCTCTCTCTCTCTCTCTCTCACCTCCAGACCCTCAAGGCCCCAAAAGAAAACTACCTTTTTATAATATCATCTGGGTCCTCCGCCCCAAGAAAAAATGAATTTTTGTTTGTAACATCATCTGGGTACTTCCCCAGCCCCCCTCCACCTCCACCTCCACTCCCTCTCTCTCCGTCAGTTCAACTCGTCTAAGAACAAATCTCTGCAGATGAGGCCCAACGTACGATGATTAGCATTACTCGTGCCCCATTGGCGTGGGTGGCTCGCTGACGTGTCGGGCTCTCATGAGCAGAGAGAACTGTGGATGTCTGATACTTTTGACTCTTTTACTGGGGGCAAGGTTGTAATATTCCCAAAGAAGGTAAGTAGTGCAGCCAATCATCGTTACCTGGGTGATTGGCTATTCGTCAGAGTTAGCAGGGGTCTTTCTCTAATTTTCTCCTACCGAGCCTGGGTGGTGGGATGAGAAGGACCGCAGAGCTGGCAGCCATGACTGACTAACCACGGAACCAGCTTGACCATGGTTAAGTCCCAACAACCACACTTTCTTAACCCTAGTTAGCCCTCCCCGTCCCGACCCTTGCTATCTCAATAAAGCCCATTCCCGAGTATAGGAAAGCCTCGGTCGCTCATCGCATCTAGTCGACGTGTGCTTCTCTCTCTCTCTCTCTCTCTCTCTCTCTCTCTCTCTCTATCCAACCACAAGCCCAGACAGCCACCGGAGGTATGCCGGTCGAGACCGGCGCTGCGTCTGCGGGGCAGACGGTGTGCGTCACGGGCGCCGGAGGATACCTGGCATCGTGGCTCGTGAAGCTCCTCCTGGAGAAGGGCTACACCGTGAAGGGAACCGTCCGCAACCCAGGTTCATCCTTTCGAGATGATGACGATTTTTTTTTCTGAATCTATCCATCTGTTTTCGAATTGTGAGCACAGTTTAATGATGTTGTTGAGATGCAGACGACCCGAAGAATTTCCATCTCAGGGAGTTGGAAGGTGCCAAGGAGAGGCTCACTCTCTGCCGCGCCGACCTCCTCGACTACGACAGCCTCCGCAATGCTATCCACGACTGCGATGGTGTCTTCCACATCGCCTCCCCCGTCACTGACGACCCAGTAAGCGTCGATCCAAATCTCATGCTGCTCCGTGATCAGAGCCCGAAGAAGAATAAGAAGATGATGATGATCTTTGCGCTTGTTGCTGGCTCTTTCGTAGGAGAAGATGGTGGATCCGTCGGTGCAGGGAACGAGGTACGTGATCCAGGCGGCGGCGGAGGCCGGGGCGAGGCGCGTGATATTCACGTCCTCCATCGGAGCAGTGAACATGAACCCAAACCGGCCGCCGGAGACGGTGGTCGACGAGTCCTGCTGGAGCGATCTGGATTTCTGCAAGGCCACCAAGAACTGGTACTGCTACGGGAAGGCGGTGGCGGAACAGGAAGCGTGGCGGTACGCCGAAGAGAAGAATATCGAGTTGGCGGTGGTGATCCCCGTACTGGTCATGGGGCCGCTGCTTCAGCCCAACATCAACGCCAGCACCGTCCACGTCCTCAAGTACTTGACTGGATCTGCGAAGACCTACGCCAACTCCGTCCAGGCCTACGTTGACGTGCGCGACGTCGCCGCCGCGCACGTCCTCGTCTACGAGGCGCCGTCGGCTCAGGGGCGGCGCTTCCTCTGCGCCGAGTCCGTTCTCCACCGCGGAGAGGTCGTTGACATCCTCGACAATGTCTTCCCCGGCTACCCGGTCCCCACCAAGTAAGTTACTCAGTCAGTCTCCTTTCATCTTCAACGATCCTCTTCCTCCCGATCATCTCGCCATTATTACTGTATTCAGTCAGGGGACTAAACCTACAGTTCGCTGAAGATTAGTAGGGCGAACTCACTTTTTTCCTCCTCCAGACGTCATCTGCTAACCACTCTGCATGCGCCACTATTTCGGATTGTACCAGAACCAAAAGAGCCCCCCCCCTTGACACCACCCACCGCACCGTCCCCCTCTTGGTGCTACCTACTACGACCTGCAACTTCCACCCCCGTCCATCTGTCGTCATCTCCTCCAAAGACCACGACTGAACTGCTATCCACTAGAACCAGGAGTAGGAGGACGAAGAAGAGAGTTTAACCTCCACCCTCCATGGTTTTGCAGGTGCTCGGACGAGGTCAACCCGAGGGCGAAACCCTTCAAGTTTTCCAACCAGGGGCTCAGGGATCTCGGCCTGTCCTTCATCCCGGTCAAGCAGTCGCTCCACGACACCGTCAAATGCCTGCAGGAGAAGGGCCACCTCCTCCCTCCGGAAAGCCTGCAGAGCGCAGGAAAGGCGTGACTATAACTCTCCCTCTGTGCTTCTGAGTTAAGCTTCCAGGCCAGTTGGTGAGCCCACCTTTGAATCTGTGATGCTTTTCCGACCACCACCAGTCCTTTCTGAATAATGATGCCGTGTCGACGTAAGATTCCTACTACCAAACCCTAAAACCAGTCATCTTCCTCCGTCGGCCATCTTCTCTGAATCCACGCGTGCCCCATACCCTAAAACCAGTCATCCGGCCGCGCTGCAAGAACGTGATTTCGAGACCACTCGTTCTGATAAATGCATCCGGGCCAGATCAGGGCTATCTCCAGCACGCCTAAGAACGGCCGATATTGACCTGGGTTGACTTTCTTGCCGTGATTGGTGCGTCTCGACGTCCCATCACCTCACCACCTACCTCTCTCTCTCTCACACACACGTAATATCGCCCAATAAAGTCCGAGACCACTATACCAACCCATGCTCATCCACTTTAACCAGAGGTTGCAGTATTAGGAGACGTCCTTGGTGCTTCCAGAATGGACAGCGAAGATCTGACTCATTTGGCCTCCGAAGATCTGATCTGGACGCTGATTTGACGACTCCCAAGTACTCTCACGTTGACGAGGTCTTGCCCCAATAAACGCTCAATCCAAATCCTTTGGGCTGAAAAGACTATCCAAAAACGTCGATACAAAAAAAAAAAATCTACTAATTTTTTGAAGTCAACCCATGAAATACGGAAGATCCAAGAACTCGATTATTTAGCTTGCACATATCAAAACCATGGGATATCAACTTATAAAAAATTTACAGCCTTTATAGAATGGTGACTATCTATTAGCCACAGTTTTCTATTAGCCTTATTTACCTATTATTCGATTAAGTTGAGATTTATCGCATCATTTGCATCTCATTCCACGTCAATTGCTGTTGGGTATCCATTTTCCAGATGAGAACATAAATTATCTGCAAGATATTCATGCCATGAAGTTTTTTAAAAAAGTTTTGGGTATCAATTAGATTTTTTTCAGGAATCATTCGATGTCGTCTTTATCTCCTCACAATATATAGAACATATACTACTCATCTTATTAATTCCTATTTGTTAACCTCAATGGAGATAGAATAGCGAAAAAATTAAAATGTTTTCTTATTAACACTAAAACATCGTGTGCATGCCATGCAGGTGTTAAGTGTTTAAAACTTGCATGCCTTTTCAAGGGATAAATTCGGGTTAATTCATGGAAGTGAACAACAGTGTAAACGTGCAAATAATTATATTAATAACATGTTAGCAACAAGTTTAAATACCCCCCTCCCCCCTTACACTATCCTATATACTCTGCATTTTTGTCATTTTACCAAGAAATAAGTCGCATTGATTGGACAACAAGATCATAAAAAATCAAAATCGGTCTATCATTTGAGATTCTTTAGTCGCCAAAATCAGTTTATTGGATTTGACAGACAAAAAATAAAGGACCTACTGTTCATGTTTTTGTTATCATTATCTGCATAATTGACTGAAATATAATAGCTACTGCCATGGATTTAGCCAGCTCCATTGTGGCAACATTCGCTCATGTTAACATCCACCACATAATTGCCAATATATCACCTCTCCAGTTGCAAGAGTGGTGGATTTTGAAGAAAGTATTCTAAAACATCCCACTCTTTAATAAACCACACTTTTAGGACCGCGTTCTTACCAATATGATTGATAACTTGATCATGTTCTTACCATTGATCATGAATAGAAATCTGTTGAAATAATGTTACTGAATTACATATTCATCTAATTGCAATTTTTTAAAAAACTTTAAATTATGTTATCGATTTATAGTAGATTATATTTTGTCATGATAGTCAAATTTCTACCAAATTAGTTGTGTTAGGACCCACTTTATGCAAGCAATATTTTGTATTAATTAAAATATGTCTTAACATGAAGTAATATTTCAAAAAAATGTATAACATTAAAGAAAATAATCTAAACAAAGTTAAAAAAACATCTCCCATTTCTCGGTCGACTGCATCCAGAATTTCACAGCAAACAGGGTCTCGCAAGAGATGGACGTTCAACGATATCATAATTGGTGATGATAGTAAGAACATCGCAGGAATTAGGGCACCTGATGACTGAAATTCTTGGGACAAAGTTGACGGATGCCAAGAACTTCCCCAGGCTACTTGAAATTTTGAAGACCTGGAAAGTCGAAAGAATGAAGATCATCACAAGCTTATTCCTGAAAATCAGATAAAAACTTTTTTTTTGCTTTAATTCTCAGGCCTTGACTCATTTACTAGGTAGAGTACGTTATTTTCACGTGGGAGTGACCTAAGATTAAGTTTGAAAAGAGAAGAGGATTAATCCAAACCCGATGAAGGAAACCTATAATTCTAATAAACACTATTTCAGACCCTCTAAAGTACTCAGATTTCCAACGAATCCCATGGCGTGCAATCGGTAGAGACTTCCACCCCACAATCAGACATCCCCCACTCTTATGCTTTCTCAACGTCGTATGTAATTTTCAAATACCAATCCAGTTAGTGATCCAGAACTTGAATCGTGTAGGATAAACCATAAAAAGGTCATTTGATTAAAATCAACGGAAGAAATACTGCGCGAAAATCCGCTTCTACATTGTCGATAAGGAAAAAAAATCTATTTTCCTTCGATTCAATAAAATAAAAAGTATATTCCACATAACTAATTTCATCGTTCTCAAACAAAAATCATAACCAGCCTCTTTCAAGCCCTAATTCAACCCTTGAATCGTAATCGAAATCGTAACAAACCTGAATTAAAAACTTCCATTCAAGTACAGGAACTCCACTTCTGTGTATTTTGTCAAGTGCACAGATCATTCCAGTCTCGAATAATGGACAAAGTCTCAAGCCGCTGACCCAATTGATCCAGCCCTTCACTCAAACATGCGAAAATGATTGAGTTACGCGAAAGATCACTCAAGTCAACTCTTTCGGGATAAAATATCTCGTCAAGAGATGATGAAGTTTAGGATAGCTCATCCAAAAGTGTATTGAAAGCCATTTTCAGCACCAAAACAATTGGAAACTAGGCAAACATTGATTTTAAGGGACCCTCTTTGAAAGACCAGCACAAGGATAATTGATCATCCTCTTCAAGCAAAACAGCAGGGCTCTACAAGAGGATAATCCAATTTCCATTAAAGTAACTTTGAAGTGACATAAGAAAAATTCTTCACAAATGACAAGATCTAAGTTAACATCCAATAACCCATGTGCGCTTTGATCATAGCAACCATCAATTTTATCCAAGTCCGTTGAAACATCTGAACAAATACACAAAACTCCAGCCCCGTATGGGCTTTTTCCCCCCTCAACGGAATGTATGTGGGTTAGCCTCCATAATCAATAGCAGATACCTGCCCTAGCTTTGCCTCAACGATGGTGCCGCTCTGGAGTTTTGTTGGTGAGGTAGAAACAAAGGTAGGGACCGAGAGAGAGAGAGAGAGAGAGAGAGATCCAGTCCGGAAAGTAGCAAGGCAGGAGAAGACAACACAGATTAAACCCAAGTGGCCTTTTCTACAGCTAAGAATAGAGAAGAAAGGTGCCTAAAACAAATGAAGACGATGAGCAAGGAGACTGGAAGAGAGAGATGGTTAGATGGAAGAAGACCTGCATGGATCATCTCTCGGGATCTCTTCCTCTTCTATTTCTCAAACCGAGAACTTTGACCTGACGCTCAAAAAGACAACCGTGAAAATAAACAAGGGAAAGAAAACAGGACCACCACTGGATGGCATCTATTGCGGGGAAGGAGCCACTCGATAAAAAATGCAACTTTATCAGCTTTTACAGAACTAAACCAGATTTCAGAAGGAAGCCGTTGAGAAGAGACGGAGGAGAGGAGCTACCGATGAGCAAGACGGCCATCTCGTTACATAAGACAAAATAGGGCAAGCTCTCTCGAAAAAAAGGGGAGCATTTATCAAAGAAAAACCTTTGTACATGGTGAGGTGAGGATGGGAGTCTCTATAGACCCAGATCTAAGATCTTATCCGTCGCTAAGCGTCTTCTTCATGGTGCAGTCCTACGCGGATAGGGCAGAGAGAAAGAAAGAGAGAAAGAGAGAGAGAGAGAGAGAGAGAGAAGAGGGATAATCCAACAATCGACAGTACCTAGGTAGACGGAGGATCATTGACCTCGAGGAAGGGAGAAAGGATTACCCACGACAAATGGAACCCATCGGTCGCATCGACCAATGTAGAGAAATACCTTCATCGATCAATGTAGAGAAATACCTTCATCGACCAATGTGGAGAAATACCTTCATCTAACAATTCGCATCCATATCAATAAAATCTCGCATGTAGATGGAGAGACAGAGAGACTGACATATATAGATAGGTAGATAGATGGATGGATAGATATATGGCTAGCGAGAGAGAGAGAGAGAGAGAGAGAGAGAGAGAGAGAGAGAGAGATAGAGAGAGAGAGACCTAGAAGGGCGATGAGGTAATACCTGGCATGGAGAAACCACTGCGGGTGGGTTTTCGTTATCGAGATCCGAAGAAACGAGGCCAGGAAGAGATGAAATGAGGAAGAGAAGCGAGAAAATAAGGGATACCCTACCAGAAGCAAGCTTCGTTAGTGGGGCTTTACATCGAAGGCTAGCCTGCTCGTTGATGTTTATCTTCTTCTGACGGTGATGTCCCCAAGACTCGAATCACGAGGAAAATTTCGTCGGCCCCAAGAAATGAGGAACAAGTACAGCATCATGTACCGTTCTTTCCTGCAAGGGAGGGCACCAGATTGGGATGTCTCCCTGGAAATCGCACCGCCTCTACGTCGGATAAGCCCACCGTACCATTAGTTCCAAGAGAGAGAAAGATAGGTGTTTCTATCTTTCCCTCACGAAGCTCTCTAAAGATAGAGAGATGATAAAAGGGATAAACTACCAATAGCATTTATACATCTCAACGAGAGAGAGAGGCAACCCGTCGCCGCTGCCACAGCATGGTGGGTTGGGGGCAACCGATTGCCGACAGAGAGAGGAGTGAGCACGCACGGGGGGGATGGCATCCATTAATACCTTCCTCCTGTGTGTGCTCACTCTCTTCTGTCAGCACCTCTCCTGCCGCACCAAGCTAACAGACTCATGACGATGCGGATGCCGCAACGGCAGATAGGAAAACGAAGAAGAAACTAAAACCTCCCGTACGAAATGTCATCTTCATCGCAGAGAGACCTATGAGCTGTCGAGGACTGCGCAAGGACGATTGAACAGATCTGATGATCGTCTCTCTACCGTACTGAAAAGGATTCCACCTGCTTCCTTCCCTCTTAAGGAAGCTACGAGAAGGATGCTCATTCAAGAGAAGAGAGAGAGAGAGGTGACAGCACCGAGAGGAACGAACAGATGCTAAGAGGGGGTGGTTGGGACGAAAGCCGGCATGAGGTTTACCCCGAGTCCTCAACTGCATTCCACCCAACTCTCGATCTAGGGTTTCCTTCTCCTGTTGTGGCGCAGGGGTACCCCGTCCGCCTTCACCTCGTCAGGGCCCGCCGCACATCCAGGCACCCCTCATCCCTTGCACGTGCGTTAGTCAAAGTGGTTGTCAGTGACAAATAAGTAAATCAAACAGTGGCCCTAGAGTAAAATTGAGTGAATGCTCTTGAGGTTCGCCTGAGTAGGGTAAGCATCGAATCCCTCCAAAAAAAAATAAAAAATCATCGAAATTAATTATTTAATGATTCTACGTAGTTCAACAGAATAAAAGGCTAATCCTTGAATGAGTTTGAATGTGAATATTATGATGGTCATATAATTGGAAATCATTTCCTAGGGCTTGGTAAACAAAGGAAAGTAAAAGGAGCAATCCTTATTTTACATGCCATAAATAGATTTGGAATTCCAGTCTAGTTAGATTTGGAACCTAGTAATAGATAAGAGCAAAATCACTCTTTCTATGGTCTTTTATCCATTTTTAGAGAGTGTGCAACCCATGATGACGCCTTAAATCCATTTAAATCATCCGATGACCGAATCCTCTCTCTCTCTCTCTCTCTCTCTCCTCCCCCCTACCCCCCCGGGCTCGGTTCAGAGTACAACAGAGTTAAGTCCCTTCATTGTTAACTGGTTATGTATTGTTCCACTAGATATAAGATTCTAGGATCATCTTGTTCCCTGCATAGATGTTTAAGAGTAGCTTTACGTTGATTAAAGATGTCTACAAAAAAATATCTATTAAAATTATATGGGCCAATTTTTTCAATGAATAATTAGGAATACAGTCGTGTCTGAATGCCGATGGAAATAAATAATGAATTAGTGAGAAAGATACAGTTAATTAGGAAGGAATGTTCATGGCTACCTAGTAAAATCATGGCAACACCATGGTTTATTGACATACCTACATAACCCAGCCCTCATGCACCAAATCCCACGGAAATTAAACTAAATGTTGTATTGATGCTGTTCAAAGAAAGAAACCTCTTGCGCAATACTTCTATCAAAACAGAAAAAAAACAAAAAAAAAAAAAAAAAATCTACCTGACCGTACATGAAAGCTCAGAGTAATGGAATTCCCATGGTTTTTTGTCACAACCATAAATTCTAGAACGACTTTAGCCACCTACACCATCTGTTTAAGCAGTCATTCCGGAGCTCAATCTATCTTTCCAATAGAAAATATTTTTTATCTTTTTTTACTGATAAGAAGATAATTATCTGATTAAAGCCTTCGCACTCATTGAAAATCTCTCCATTTCAGTCAGTTCCTTCTCAACAAGTCTTTCTGTGCCAATCTACTGACCTGAAATTTTGATCTTCCCAAAGATTGTTGGTCTTTAGATTCCTGTATTAACTAAAAAGCTATATGCATATTGAATGAAGACCTACATACGCTCGCACAAAGTTTGCAAGTTCAACGACTGCTCCTTCAAGCGGTAGCGTGATCCATAAATAACTTACCAAGGGACCCTGACGATGTGAAGACACTGACCACCTTATCAAGGGAAAGAAAGGCATAAGATCCCAAAAGATCAAATAGCTGGAATTTCGAACATCCGGCAGCCTTCTAGTCGTGTTATTTTCCCGCAAAGGACAGACAAACTAGATTTTTCCCTCAAGATTAAATCAACCTGACGATCATGATGTGAAATGAAAAAAGGAACGTAAGAATTACAGCTTACTAACCAATGTGGCCTTGCACATATGAGACCATGATTTCTATAGTTAATGAGGTTGAGCCGAGCGAGAATGCCCTTTAACATGCAGTGATTACCCTTTTATGAATCATTTCCTTTATCGAACACAAATACTCCAAGCATTGCCTCCCGGTTTCAGCAAAGATCAGGGCAAAACGAACAGAAAAACATCACCGAAGTGGATTTTCAGATGGGCTCAAAACGATGACTGCGAAATTTATGAAAATAGACGAGCAGATGCGCTCACCACTTGAGATAGCAACACCAACTATTCAACTATCAACCAAAGCATTGCCGATTCCCAGATGTTCTAACACTACATAGAATTTTGTGCAGATTACCATGAATCCCATCTCATGTCGACGTTTGGCCGCCATTTGATTGATTCACTTGACGTAGCCACATCGATGTTCACCCAAATTTTAGCCGCATCCACCTAAAGATAAAGATAGTTGATAATGCAAGATAATAGATGTGATTTCAGTAGCTTCTGCTGTCTCAAGATGATCAATGATAACGTTCGCACTTCGAAGTCTAACATCTCTTTCATTGTCATAGTGGGGGAACAAGGTGTAAGACCCAAAGTTATTTATCGAACGAGAGATCCATGTGCGATTGCCCGGAAGCAGAAAACCCAGAGAGTTTATAGAAGGAGATTTAAGTCTTAAGGTGGGGAGTATTATTCTGACATGATGCCCATTGATGTGCCCTTGGGGAGGATCCTATGGCGAGTCGATACCAAGTTTAAGCTACTTCGCCCTCAGACGATGCAGACAGGTTCCTACACGGAAAGAAACATGTTCATTGGACTCATAAGATCTCTCTACGGATTGCTCAAGGGGCTTTCCGTTCACCAAAATAATGATCAATCTTCCGGGAAAGATCTCTCTACTGACAATATATGGGACATCTAGACTAATATTTCGATTAGTCCTGCAAAACTTAAGGGCGTATTGAGAATTCAGAAACCGTATATGTCTGATAAACAGACACCGATTCGATTCACCCAACTGCCTTGCCGATTGATGCTACCACAAGCAGCAAGATTAAGGGTTAGGAGGCTAGAGCGACATAACTTCTACGTCTCCAGAAGCATTTTCAATACAACACATAAAATATCAAGCAGGAGATAATTAGAATAGTTTGCAAATTACCACCATAAGCCATAAAGCCGAGGAAACCGGAAAGATCGGACGGATGAAGCAAACAAGAGAGATCAAGGAAGGAAAGAAAGAAAGAGAGAAAAAAGAAGAAAACGTATCGAGAAAGCCGAATCAACCAAATGAATACAGACCCGTAAATAGACAGGTGCGACATGGGATGAAGAGGAGAGAGCAGGAAGAAGACCGAGATTCAATCCTGAAGCAGCTGATGAAATGAAGAGGCAACGAAGATGTGAGGAAGTAGGGGAGAAGCTGATCGGTGCTAGACGTCAAACGGTTAACTTTAGTTAAATTTGCACGACTTAACTGGCTGCCCGTCTTCCAAGGGAAACTACGGCTGCAGTGCCATTGAAAATCGCGCTCTCAAGCTTCCACAACTACCATTACTCGCCAGTGGTCAGGTTTTTTGGACAGCTAAACCGGAAAGCGGACCGGTGGTGATAATTCCAACAAAATAAAACTGAGTGATGTAAATCCATGCAACAATTATCTAGACCCCCCATTCCACCGAAAACCGGGCCATGAGAGATTAGTAACAGGCGAGCAAATCGTTTACCATCTTTAAAGCGGGTCTTTAAAGCGAGCAGGGGCAGCCAAAGGTGTAGAAACCAGAAGAGGAGAGAGAGAGAAGGGGGGGGGGGGTAGGGGTTCCAGCCTCAGGTTGCGGTTCTCCCATCCAGGGCAGCTTTGTAGCAGTGCAACACTACCAGGGGCTGACAGAAAGAGAAGTGAGCACGCGCCGTGACGACGGCATAGCCTCGATGCAGTCGCCGGTGGGTGCTCACTCTCTTCTGTCAGCCTTGCGGAACTCGACGCCGGACCAAGTCGGTAGACGGCGGTTTAACCGTACCACGGGAAAGAACAGGGAAGAAGAGAACATTAGTTGAGCCTGCAGAACGGGAAGCAATAGTTTCCATACGAAGGAAGTGCCAGATTTCCTTTCCTAGCAAGTAACCTCTCCCTCTCCCTCTCTCTCTCTCTATCTCTCTCTCTCTCTCTCTCTCTCTCTCTCTCTCTCTCTCTCTCTCTCTCTCTCTCTCTCTCTCTCTCTCTCTCTCTCTCTCTCTCTCGCTCTTGCTCGCTCGCTCGCTTCCTTCCCCTCTCCGACCCTCAGACAGTGCGTGGGAGGCCATAAGCAGAGTAGATTGGATGCCGATGAGTATTTGAAGAGGGAGAGGAGAGAGAGAGCGACAGGTTCCACGATGCCTTATCTGGATTCTGGATCGTACTCTCATTCTGGATCTAGGGTTCCGCTATTATCTAATCTTTCCTCCAACGAGAATCTCTCTCACACTCCCATCCCTCCCCCACCCCCACACCCACACACAAATTTTGTGGAGCACGTGTTTCCTGCCGCTCGTTGAAAAGATCCCCATGCAACTAACCATAACCAGATGCTATCACAGAAAGGTTATCATCAGCCGCCACCATATACACATTCGGTGTCATGATTTAATCCTAATCTGCGAAGAAGAGAAAGAATTTCCCCTCTCCCTTAACGTCACAAGGTCGTGCAAACCAACCCGAAGGCGACGAGAACGTCATCTTACAGCCATAAAACTAGCCATATGACACTTAAATTATTTAGGCATCATTGTCCCCCCTCCCCTTCACACCCTCTCAAAGTCTCCATGCGCATCCTGTTCATCACGTAATTCGACAAATATACGTTAAAATCCTCATGCCGGATGCCTTTGTCTTATTATCGGATATTTTCTGATGGCCGAACATAAAATATTTTCTTAGCCTCGTAGGCCATGGCAGTGGTATTATATCAATCCGACATCACAAGAACTTTATTCAGTGTAATAATGACACTATATTACATCAAAATCATGAGAGATGTGCTCAATTTGTCCATATTAAGCATTCAAAAACGAAAAATCTTATTGCGATGCATGATCTTCACTTCTTCATCACAATAAGCTCCTTTCAAGTTACATTGTTCGTCAGTTTGAAGTTGGTCGAGTGCTGGGTTTGTGGCTGCATGTCCCCCCCCACCCCCACCCCCCAATCAACTACCAGCTGATCGCCGGAGGAAACTATAAATTAGCTGAAAATACGAAATGTTATTTTTACCACCTCGCAGGTATTTCTAAAGAAAAACTCAACTGCGATGTTGTATTATTTTACTTTCACGTGTAAGGTTGTGTGCCATTGGAATATCACCGATCCCAATTCCATTTTACGAGCAAGCTATTGAGAGGTCATCGGAATCCAACCTTTGAGAAGTCAATGATGAAGATGTTTAAAAGATTTTGAAATAAACTCAAGCTTCAATATATGATTTTGTGGAAAATCGGACCAATATATTTCGTAAATTCTTCTGCTAGTCTAGTTTGTTTGTAGACTCTGTAAAAGCTTCAAGGGGGCTGATATCCAAATTAGTTGAGAATCATTCTTTGTAGTAGTTACATCTTGATTTCTAAAGGTGCAATAAGAATGCATTAAAATGCTACTAGAATTTTGCAAATAGACATGTACCGAAAAAACCGAAGTTACGATGGCTCTGGATCATGAAACATCCAGGAGATGCCAAAGATGCAATTTTGAAAATGTTAATATTTAGTAAATTTAGCCCGTAGTATAACATCATCTAATAAAGTCTTTCGATTATGATTCCATATTAAATCTAGTCACATTTGCTACCATTCATTAAAAGTTGAAGTGGGTAATAGATTTGTGACTCCCCAGGTGCCTAAATTAAATGAGGTCATACTTCCATATTGCAATATATATATATATATATTTATGGACGCCAGCTCGAGTTTGCGAGGAAGTGGTGGGTGGACGGTGGCGTATACCATTAGTAAGCCAACCCTGGCATTTACTGACCCACTGCCGTCCGTATTGATTGACCATTTGCCAATAGCGACGATTGGGATGTCCTTTCACACAGCATTTGAAAACGACCGCCACCGTAGGCAGGCATAGATCTCGATCCCCTACGCTTCCCATGGTTTCTGGTTTCCCGTGTCCTGAACGCCCAGCAGCAGCATGAATGGGATATGATCTCCTCTGACTTGACAGCAGTGGAAAACCCTATGCCTCCTCTCTCTATCTCTCTCTCTCTCTCTCTCGCTCTCCCCTCTTGCTCTGTATTGAATATTCGACGAAGCTCAGACCAAGCTCAGAGGAGAGAGGATCCGAAAAAACCGTATCAGATCCTTTTCCTCCATGAAAAATGCTGCAGCCACGAAAACAACCAATTCCCTAATATTCATATATAGCCCGGCTGATCCGATACTCTCCCTCTCTCCGCCTTGTAGTCGGTATGCAAATCTTTATACATGCATGAATAAATATTTATATATGTCTATATATATAGCGAGAGCGAGAGAGAGAGGGTAAAGAGAAGTGGGATGGCTGTTCAATGTGGCTGGGAGTAGAAACGAATGATGAGTGAATTAAAGACATCCGACGAAGAGAAACTCAATCGTTTGGACAGAAAATGATGCCTATTCGAGGAAGACAATCTTTGGAAGAAACTCAGAGAAACGTCGTTACTGGAGTGAGGAAGAATCCGATTCACTTATTGATCAATCGGCACGCAAGAAACGTTTGAAGTTTTCTGAGACCTGTGAGCTCCTGCGCGGTCGTTTCAAGCCGGTCATCATGCAGACGACCATAGGGCTCTCTACGCCCTGTGCCTTGGGAGAACAGTAAGCAAAGACCCTGGAAACGTTTCAGCATTGTCATCTCTCTCTCTCTCTCTCTCTCTCTCTCTCTCTCTCTCTCTCTCTCTCTCTCTCTCCACATCTGAAATAAACTATAGCTTCAAGCGGGTCTAGTCTCAGAATCCAGAAAGGTTGCCACCCCGACAGATTTTCCACGGCCATTGGCTCGCTGAAGGCAAAAGCCGCCGGGACTGGCGTCCACGATGGGCGTAGACGAAGGACAAGACACGTGAGAGAGCCGAAGTTCCCGCATTAGAGGTCGAGGGGAGAAACAATTCATCGTCGTCAACTCTAAAATGGCATCCAGCGATGCCCATGTGGGGCAGAGCTGTCTGGACCCGTCCAGACCGTTGCGGTGCTCCGGCTGCGGAGCTCTGAGATTCTCTGCCGTGGCTAAAGCCAGGCAAGACCGTCCATGCGAAGAAGCCGCCGGAGAAACAGTCGGCCCCGGCATGTGGCTCCTCTTCCCTCGGATCGAAGTCAGCTTTCCGCCATGATAGGTTAAATTTCTTTTGCCGTTTTCAAGGAAACCATCGTTCTCTTTCCTGGGGTTGGGATTGGGTTTGAAAACGAAGGAAGATCTGAGTTGTTAACTGTTACACCTCCATCTGAATCTGGCCCATGTTTGGGCTCGCTGATATCAATCAGATCCGGAAGACAAAACTCGGTTTCGCGCTCTCTCTCCACGCTGATCTGAATCCCTACCGGGGGTATGTATGCACGAGGAGGGTGATTTTCGCTCGGAGACTGTCTGTTCGGGATTTCCACGAATATGGTTTCGAGGCCAGCACGTTTACAAGCGTATGGGATTGAAGATCTTAGAGGGCCCGTCTCTGAGTCAGCGTTGATTCAGTTGCCGCGCTGTCTGACGGCGGGTCGAGACAAGTATGCGAGCTGTCCGCCACCACATCTGCCTCGGGACGCAGGGCGACAACTCTTCGGAGCAGCCGCCGCACTGCCGCAATCCTCTTTTGCGGCGCCATTTAATGGTCTTCCCGCCCTCAACCTCCGTTTCTCTCACCATTCTTCACATGAGCAAGCGCTCCCATCCAAGACGATGGATAGAAACGAAACAGACACAGATAGGGAGAGAGAGAGAGAGCTGGGGTGATCTGTCGTCTTCTTGCCTCCTTCCAGAGGCAGGACAGGGTCTCCGGAAACCCACGTTTAGCTTGCGAAAGAATCGGAGGAATCGCGGGGGCAAACCAGCGTTTATCGGGATGAACGTGAGAAGAAGTTCATGGAGAGTACGGAAACCAGGCGAGACTAGACTCTGAGCTTCTCCGCCCTAGTTTAGGTTATCCACGCCCGCCTCCTCGGAGCTCAGACACGCGACCAGCCCTACCCTCCCAATCATTCCCCCCCCCACGCTCCCACTCTGAAGGCTGAAGAAAGAACAACGAAGGAGAAAGAAAAAAGAAGAAGCAGAAAGAAGAGGAAGAAGTAGCAGAAAGAAGAAGATGAAGAAACAGAAAGAAGAAGCTAAGAAGAACGAAGAAGAAGAAATAAGATGAAAAAGAAGAAGACGAAGAAGAAGAAGAAGAAGAAGAAAGAAGACGAAGAAGACGAAGAAGACGAAGAAGAAGAAGAAGAAGAAGAAGAAGAAGAAGCAGAAAGAAGAGGAAGAAGTAGCGGAAAGAAGAAGAAACAGAAAGAAGAAGCTAAGAAGAACGAAGAAGAAAGAAGATGAAGTAAATGGTTCGGGCCGGATGGGATGATGGAGGCCCGACCAGACCAGCCGTTGAGATCCGATACCATTTTTGTCAGAGATTAGCTGGCGCGTAAATATTGATGCATAAATTATTGAAAAATATTAAATAATAATAATTACTCAGCGGGTCGAGCCCGAGTAGATGCCACGCGGTGGTGAAGCTACTCCGTGGATGGGCCCATTTGCATCGTGCAGTGGGCCGTCCAGTCCAATCCCACCCTTGTCGGTGGGATCGACTCATTATTTCATCTGGGCTCTGCCCTCCAAAGAGTGCGCAGGCCCAGCCGGAACCCACAATTCGTATGTGATGCACTGGCCCACTGGGCTCATGTGGATACATCAAAATGGACCGCCCATTAGTACAGATCTCGAGGCTCAACCGACATACGGACAAACCAAACAGAAGACAGTAGGTCTGGGACAGGAGAGAGAACCGATTTCACAGGAGCACTGATTCTGAGAATTCATGGCGCCGGGGAAAAAATTGCAGAGATCGGCGAAAGAAGAAGAAGAAGATTTAGAGTAGTTAGGCGGCGGCAGGCTGGGGGTCGGAGGAGGCCCAGACGATGTCCTTGAGCGCCGGGCGGAGCTCGTCGCAGCAGAAGCTATGGTACTCGAGGGTGTCACCGCCGTCCTTCTTCACCTCCACCATGAGCCACGACGGCGCCACCGTGTAGATGTCCGCCGCCACCGCCAGTGGCCCCTTCCGGCCCCTCTCCTGTCGCTCTAGCCTCACGCCGGTTTCGCTCTTCTGCACACTGAACTTCCCGGCCGTCTTGGTGGCAACCTCCTCCAGCCTCGAGATCACACCGCTCGCCGGCTCCCTGGTGGCAAACCGCATCCCCTCCGCTCGCCCCCCTCGCCGCCCCACGTCGTCAAACAGCGGCGACAGATCGAACCCCTGCGACAGAGATATGATGTGGAAGGCGTTGAGCATCTCCGGCTTCTCCTTCTCCTCCGCTTTCTCCTTCTCCGGCCCACCGGCGGGAGATGGCGAAAGAGAGGGCTTCTTGAACCAGGGGGACTCGAGGAGCTTGGCGACGGTCAGTCTCGTCTTGGGGTTTGGATCCAGGAGCTTGGTGACGAGGCGGCGGGCGTCGGATGAGAACCAGGGGGGGCACTTGAAGTCCCCCCGCTGGATCTTCTTGTACATGGCCACCAGGTTGTCGTCCTGGAATGGGAGGAATCCGGCGAGGAGCACGTAGAGGATGACGCCGCAGGACCAGATATCGGCCTTGGCGCCGTCGTAGCCCTTCTTCCCGATGACCTCCGGGGCAACGTAAGCGGGGGTGCCGCAGGTGGTGTGGAAGAGGCCGTCGGCGTGGAGATGATCGGAGAATGCGCTGAGGCCGAAATCGGCGATCTTGAGGTTGCCGGATTCGTCGAGGAGCAGGTTCTCTGGTTTCAGATCTCGGTGGTATACGCCTCGGGAATGGCAGAAATCGACAGCGGAGATGAGTTGCCGGAAGTAGATCCGCGCGGCGTCCTCCTTCAGGCGGCCGTGCCGCGAGATCTTGGAGAAGAGCTCGCCGCCGCGGACCAGCTCCATGGCCAGGTAGATCTTTGTCTTGGTGGCCATCACCTCGTGGAGCTCGACGATGTTCGGGTGGGAGACCATCTTCATCACCGAGATTTCCCGCTTGACCTGCTCCATCATCCCTACCTTGATCACCTTCTCCTTCCCCACCACCTTCATGGCAACGCTCTGGCCGCTCTGCATATTCCGGGCGTGGTAGACCTTCGCGAAGGTCCCGTGCCCTAGCAGGCGCCCCATCTCGTACTTCCCGTGGAGCACCGCCTTCCCCCCGGAGGCCGCCGACGGAGAGAGAACCTCCTCCATCGCCGGAACAATGGCGGAACCACAGCAGAAACCAGACGGCGGCGGCAGCGGCAGCGGCAGCGGCGGAAGAAAAGAGAGAGAGAGAGAGAGAGAGAGAGAGAGAGGCAAGAAGACGATGACGCCGGCGGCGATCTACCCGTCCTCGATGTGCTTCCGGTGGCAGTTCCGGCCTGTGTGGCGCCTCCGCCGCCCTCCGAGACTAGGGTTTGATCTGCTCATCCTGATGCATTCCCAGAGGCGGTGCTCCGCTTGCTACAGAGATGGCAAGAAGATGGTGGTGGCGGCTGAGAACAGAGAAGAAGTAGCGGAGGTGACCGGCGGCCTCCCAGTTATTTATACCACCTTAGAGCGGTGCGTCAGGAGGCGTTTTGGGCCGTCCAATTGTCTAGACCCAAGCACGTTCTCTCTCACGGGATCTGTGCAGATTGACGTTGAAATTTGTCGTCTTGTGGGGGAGTCGGCACTCGCATGGATCCCATGACGAGAATGCTAAGAAATTGTAGGAAGAAACGAAGGTGCAACTCAGATGGATCTCCGATATGGGGAGGCCACGTGTTGCTTTGAGCGGTCTTGGCAGTGCCGCCGGTCCCCGTCAGAGAAGGGCGTCTGGATATGCCGCGCACCACCGGCCCTGGCGGCAACTCGCAGGTGGTTTCATGGAAGGGCTCCAGTCCCGCTCACAGAGACGTCTGGATCTGCGCCCTGTTTTAAAATACTGCCCATGAAGGAGCTAAGAGATGGCGGCGGCCACCTGGATGCGGCGGCGTTTCCGGTAGCCCCGGGGAGGGAATTACCCTCTCTCTCTCTCTCTCTCTCTCTCTCTCTCTCTCTCTCTCTCTCGCTCTAGCCAGCTGCACAGTCAGATTCGAAATCTATTAGAGAAGTGGGGTAGGTCCCACGTGGGTGCGCAGCTCAGGTGCTGTAAAAATTTGTGTAATTACGGGTATTTCTTTTTATAAAATTATTTGAAGTGTTTTTTCAAAATGGCCCCATAATTAATAAGTTTTGCGTAAACTCTTCTGACACCGCTTCTCTCAATTACACACAAAAGTCTGGGGGCTGATGAGCTAAGATTATAAAAAATAAGGATAAATATATTATATTTAATTTTGTGGGTCTGATGAGAGAAGAAGGCTGAAAATATCTGCTGGGTCCCGCGCCCAAATCGGTGGCCCGTGTTGAAGACGAAGAAAATAAGAATACCACCACCAGAACCATCCATCCCAAACTACTGTCTGATTCGCGAGGTGGCAGTTTGGTCCTCTCCCTCTCTCTTTAAACATTGAGGCACTGGCATACCCGAAGAGAGCGTGACTGACGCATCAACGGAAAGATGACAGATGGCGATCCGGGAACGGTCTTGAAATCTCTTGGTCAACGGAGGATGTCCCCGGGAGTAATAATAGTCGTGAATGTCTTACACGCTGCCGTGGCGCTGTTAATGGGCCCCAGCCCATGCTTACTAAAAAATGCCCGAAATGAGATGTGGGTCAGGGGTCAATGAGCGGTTCCTCCGGTGGCCGAGAGAGAGAGAGGGGGCGCGGGGTGGGAGGGTATAGACTTGTTGGCGACGGGTCAACTGGGCCCAAGTGTGGCCCACTTCGTTATATATTTTACTGTATGCTGGGAAGGGCGCATCTGACCGAACAGCGGCCGAAAAAAGGACAAGTGGGCCCACTTTGTCGCTCAATAATTCATTTACGAACAAATCGGGAATCGGGAGGAAGCTGACATTGGGTTCCCGTGGCGGGCCCACTTGATCTTCGGATCACGTCCATCTTCCATTTCTAGACACACACGTGGAGGGCCCTTAAACCGGTTCCCTCGGCTTGCGTGGCGTGATCTCGAACGTAAACATGGGCCCACCATGGGCAAGTAATCATTGGTCACTAGAATCTCAATTTAAAATGGGGCCTTGTAGCTTCCATACATACGGCCCAAAATACATTTATATTGGGTCATATGCAAGAAGGCCCATTAATGCGTCCCAATCTCATTATGGCCACTCCTGGTCGGTTACGTGGCTCGCTCAACTCCTTGAAGGTCGCCTTCCTCCGGCCTTTCGCGACCCTTCGAGACAGGGGAGCCGGGGATAACCCACGGCCTTTCTATTTAAAATATTTCGTATTTCTTCCACTCAATTAATTTAAATCAGGATTTTGTTTTCTCCCATTTATTTTCCAACCCATTAGCGGAAGAAAAACGGAAACAACGTGTATAGAAGAAGTACGGGGAACCCGAATTCCTGTCTTTGGAAAGCAATCCTCTTGCACTCGGCTTATTCTTGGAAAAATGAATAAATAAATATTATTTATTTTTTATATATTGTGAAACGCTGATTACATCAGCGAGAATAGTGGGTCCATTAAAAGACTATTAATTGATAATTGTAACCCCCCAAAGAAGACCCACTATTTTTCTCTAATTTTCCGTCAATCTTTGACTTTGACTTTTAATAATACCAAAAAAGGAAAAAAAACTGAACGGTCTGCGATGAATATCCCGTCCTAGAACCACCGTTTTTGTATTTTCTGTCCTAATTTATTTGGCTAAAATAAATTATATTCCTATTAAAGTGCCAATGAGTCCATTTCATCCGGCAACATGTAATTTTTTAGAAAATAAATAAATATTTTAAATATTTGGAAATTTGGGGCCCACTTGCCAATTGTTTTAAACCCCACAACCACAGATGCCTCTTGGGGGATCCAACCGCCGACATCACCTCGGGAGTAACGACCGGGTAACTGGATGTTGATATCTGATTGGTCGAGTGGGCCCTGGAATTGTCGTCTTCCTGCGGACCCGCCTGCACCAGTCCGGAATACCGCCCCCTGCCCTAAATAGGCTCCACTCATGTGAACCCGCCACAGAATACCAGCAGCGACGGCGGGATTCCGCCGTGCTTCCTGCTAGATAGCACCCCATGTTTTCTCGTCCTGGAGGATCCTTCGCAGGCCCCTCAGAGTCCTTCTTCTTCCCCATCCATCCATCTTCCTGAATTAAGAAGCTCAGCCATGGCGGCGGCCCAGATACAGCTCTCCGGGGATCTGTGGTCCTTTTCGAGTCCTGTTCTTCTTCTTCCCGCCTCGTAGGATCTGAAACCCAAGAGCCCATTTCTTCCGATTTCCGTGAGAGATGGTGCGGCAGGAAGAAGAAGGCGTCGCCGGCGGCGGGGGAGAGAGGAAGGTGCTGTTCGGCAAGTACCAGATGGGGCGGCTTCTGGGTAAGGGGACCTTCGCGAAGGTCTACTACGGGAAGGAGCTCTCCTCGGGGGAGAGCGTGGCCATCAAGGTGATCAACAAGGAGCAGGTGAAGCGGGAGCCGCAGATGGTGGCGCAGATCGTCAGGGAGATCTCCATCATGCGCCTTGTCCGGCACCCTCACGTGGTGGAGCTCCGGGAAGTCATGGCCACTAAGTCCCGCATCTTCTTCGTCATGGAGTACATCCGCGGAGGCGAGCTCTTCGCCCGGGTGGCCCGCGGCAAGCTCTGCGAGGACGACGCCCGCCGCTACTTCCAGCAGCTCATCTCCGCCGTGGACTTCTGCCATTCCCGCGGCGTCTCCCACCGGGACATCAAACCAGAGAATCTCCTACTCGACGAGAATGGCGGCCTCAAGGTCTCCGACTTTGGGCTCTCCGCCCTGCCGGAGCAGCTCCGTCAGGACGGGATGCTCCACACACAGTGTGGCACGCCGGTGTACGTGGCGCCGGAGGTCCTGCGCAAGAAGGGCTACGACGGCGGCGCCGCCGATCTCTGGTCCTGCGGGGTCGTCCTCTTTGTGCTCCTCGCAGGGTTCCTGCCCTTCCAGGACGAGAACCTGATGAAGATGTACCGCAAGGTGTTCAAGGCCCAGTTCGAGCTCCCCCGGTGGTTCTCCCATGGCGCCTCCCGCCTCGTCTCCCGCCTCCTCGTCCCCGACCCGGAGAAGCGCATCACTGTGCCAGAGATCATGGAGGACCCCTGGTTCAAGACGGGCTTCTCCCTTCCCGCCGGCGACGGTGGCGGTGACGGCGGCGAGAAACAGGGGACGACGGAAGGGGAGGCGACGTCGCCGCCAGTGTTCTTCAACGCGTTCGAGCTGATCTCGGCGATGTCGTCGGGGTTCGACCTGTCGGGGCTGTTCGAGGAGGAGAAGAGCCCGCGGCAGAGGGCAGCGACGGGGTCGGTGTTCACTTCCCGGTGGACGGCGGGGGCGATCATGGAGAGGCTGGAGAGGGTGGGAAGGGCGCTGGGGTTCGCCGTGAAGAGGGGTGGCGGCGTCTGCAAGCTGCGGCTAGAAGGGGGGAGGGAGGGGAGGAAGGGGAAGCTCGCCGTCACGGCGGAGGTCTTCGAGTTGGCGCCGGCGGTGGCGGTGGTGGAGTTCTGCAAGTCCGCCGGGGACACGCTGGAGTACGTGAAGTTCTGCGAGGAGGATGTGAGGCCGGGTCTCAAGGACATGGTCTGGGCGTGGCAGGGCGACCACTGCAACGACGCCAGGGCCGGAGAAGACGGCGCCGCCGCCGCCGACGGCCGCTGTAACAGCTGCGGAGCCTGACGGCGGCCTCCGCCATCAGCCGGCCATTCGAGCGCCGCCCGCCCTTGCAGGGGAAGGGCATCCATACAATTTCCAGATTATGAGGTTGAAATTTTCTGTTGTAAATCGTAGAGGGACTAGATGTAAATCACGAGAATTTGAAATAAATCTCTTCGTGCCAGATTTTGTTTACTGCCAAAAAATAAAACGATAATCCCGTGATTTATAAATTTAATCCTCTAGAAAAATAAATAAATATTTTAAAAAATATTTAATGGGGAAAATAAGCAGATATAAGTCACGAACTTGGCAATATTAATTAATTTACTCCTTTCCTTGCGAGAGCACCATGATAAATGGCATATAAATAACTGGCAAAGTGGATAATTACGAGTGTTGTGCTGGTACGTGCCGGCATCTCATGGGTTGAGAAAAATGTGGTACACGTGGAACTCCCGTGGATAACGTCATCCGTTATTGGGCCGTCAGTAGCCCAATAATTTACTTATTTATTGATATATTCACGCCCAGCCCAATCCGCTCGAGCCCAACTCAAAAGCCCAAGCCCCGAGCGTATCGGGCCAGACAGTTTGATTTTGGGCCCATTCATATTTTTGTTTCAGTTCAAGTGGGGAGGGAACGACATCCGGGCGAGATCCACGGCCCATTTGGGGGGACCGCGTCTTTTGGTTGGTCCAAAAACGGCTATTTCTGCGGGGTTGGGTATTGGGCCTCTTAAAGCCCAATAAACATTTTTTACGAACATATTTTAAGGGAAAATTTATTTAATATATTAATTAATTTAGGTGGAGTAATCAGAACCTGTATTTTATTCCAAATTACAGTAAATGAAATGTTAATGGGCCGGACAGGCCCCAACATTGATACTCCTTGGAACTGACACGTGGTAGGCTCGTCATGTGCAGCAATGATGACGTGTCTATGACGTTCACGCGATCTGGAGACTTCTATCTGGTTTTAAGAGAACCCGTGTGCAAGTGGTCCCCTAAGCCGTCATGTACGTGGGAAAAGCCGCTGGCTTTGCGGCCTCTCACGTGACCGCGGAGCTAAACCATGGCCTGGACGCAACTCCGCGTGGACTTTTTTAATTTGCGGCTGTCTCTGCCGTCCACGGCCGGGCGGCGGCGTGCGTAAGACGCGGTTTATGTCGGCGATGGCGGCGGAGGGGGGCTGAGAGACTTCCACATCGGGGTCCTATCCACGTCGGCCAATTCCAAGGATCGATTCTCCCTCTCTCTCTCTCTCTCTCTCTCTCTCGCTCTATGCCACCTCGCCCGGACGGTGGAGGGAATGGTGAGCTCCGGAGAGCGGCGACTGCATAGGGGTGGTGGCGCTACACCACAGAGAGGAGGAGGGCAGGAAGGATAGGTTCAGCGTTTATCGGAACGGAATAACATGCTAGATTGAGTCATATGGTTGACTTTTCAGAGACAATCGTCGTTTGACTTCGTGGAGTTTCAGATGGTATAATTCGACAACAATTTGGGAATTTTAAGTCAGCGTTGAAAATGATGCAGGATAATAAGAATAGTAAAATATTGTTTGACTTTATCCTGGGCGTAATCCTACAGGAAACAATCTTATTACGTTACATTTGGGAACCGAACAGGAGGGTTAAACCGGAGTCAGGGAATCCGAGATGAGGAGTGGAAGAGGAGAGAGAGAGAGAGAGAGAGAGAGAGAGAGAGAGAGAGAGAGAGTGGCAGAGGGAGTAACTCTTCACTTAAATATCTTTACGGAGGAGGGTTGGTGCACAGAAAGGGTGGAAAGGGCCTCAAGAGCTTCCGGTCAGCCAACTCGTTGACTTTCCAGACGACGGTGTTGGGGATCGAGTACCCGAATTTCTTTCTCCAGCGGCTGGTCAGACAGAAGAAGGGGGCAGGGGGTTGACCGCTACCGCCCTCCGGCGACCATCATGATCCCCCTGGCGGCGGCGGACAGCCGACCTATATCTAGTTCATTCTAAATATTATCGCTCGTTTTAGATCCAGCGGATGGTGAGACCGTCGTTTCCAACAGGCCTGGTGTTCCTGGTTTGCTTCCATCAATGATAAGATCTCAGATGGCTCAGCGTTAGATTACCAACAAGCTTGCTCAGATTAGAATGATATCCCTTTGCAAAAAAAAAGTCAAACTTTACATCTTTCTGAAGAGAAAAGGACCCGTCAAATAATCGAATAGACAAGCAACGACGAGGCATTATAATAATTTATGTCTTACATTTTGATTTAACTCCGTGTTCATTTAATCCATTTTCTTAATCAAATTATTATCGTCTCATTGGGTTTTTTCACAAATTAAAATTTACGTATATTGTGTCTTGAACTAGCTTCTCTCTCTCTTTCTCTCTCTCTCTCTCTCTCTCTCTTATTCGTACATTTGGAGTCCTAGGATGGACGTGGCAAGGCCGTGGGCCACCAAGCATAATTTATCGACGGCTGGTATTAACGTGAAAATCCTTATCGCCTTAAAAGGTCTCCTGCCGTTATCCCCAGAATGGAATGTCTCGTTGAGAGGTGGTTGACCAATCAGGCAAATAGAAGGGCCTGAATTCAAAACCTTCGTTTGTCAACCCTCCCCGATTCAATGCTCGAATGTTCTTCATTGATGGATATCGACGGGTCAATCAATTTTTCTCTCTCAAGGTTGAGAATAAGACTCGGACCTGATCCTCTTGTCTAGAAGGCATATATTTCTCGTAAAACTTGGAATAATTTCCATCAAGACCTGATCCAGTAGACAATCAAGTCCTCTCTCTCTCTCTCTCTCTCAAATTCAACGGAGACCGAAACTCACCAAATTCTCTGAATTGCCTGTTCGTCGTGTACGGAATACGACTAGAAATACCAAATACGACGATAAATTGCCAGTAGACAGTAAAAGCCGGCGAACTGCCTCCGGGATGGAAGAAATCTAACCAAGGTAGAATAAAAGAGTCATAGTCCGGTCTCCACCCAGGTCTAGGCCTCTCATAGGCCATGCCCGGAACTCTGGGGATCTCTTCTACAGCCTCTAACTTTCCCATAACTACTCTCTCTAAGGCGCAAAGAGAGTACTGGGTGAGGTCTGGGTTCCTAGCAGTCATTCATCCTTGTCAAAGGCCTTCGCCAGGCGACATCCCTGCGTAGTTTTTTTTCAACAACTTGGAATCGATGCTTGCCCATCGAGGAGGGAAAGGGTTGTCATCGACGCACAAAGTCAGCCTTTTCGCTCGCTTGGGCCACCCTTCTCAGTGAAGCTTTCTTTCCTCTTGTCCTACTCTTCCTTGATGTGGCCTTCATTTACTCCAGTTCTTGTCCTCGCCCGGACCGAGTCCCCCCCAACCCCGATATATTTATTCTCCATTCTCATCTCCTTCTCAGCGTGGCAGCAAGCGGGTCGTCATCTTCCTCTATACCTACCGTGTGCCTGAAATCGGAGTTATAAGAAACGGCCGCAATTCCTCCGTTTTGGGTGCGAGAGGAGGGCTCCTCGCCGTGAGAGAATCCTGACAAGGAAAAGAGGAAGTCCTTCGGCATTGATTAGGCAATCGTTTGACCGATTTAAGGTTAATTACTCCCAAGAATCCAAATTTCCCCCCACACTGAAGCTTACGGGTTGATGAATTCAAGCTGTAGATAGTTTTAAATGATTTTCGTGCCCTCAATTGGGTGTAATCGTGTCAAAGCCTGCAGAAGGACGTTGTTGAGATTGACTTCATGGGTTCTGAGATTCCAAGCCGAGCTCGTTCAGACATCCTGTTGACTTCAGACGAGGGGGCTTTTTACCTGCAGGATAACAGATAAAGTTCCAACGGTCTCTTCGGACGGACACGAGACTGATTCATGTCCTCTGGAACAGTCTTCTTGACCATTGACATTGACCCTCATCACTACGCTAGCTGTGGGTCCAATCTGCCGACATAGTCAGAGTTGACTTTCTACCTTAGATTCCTCTCCCCTCCCCCGCTCTCACCTTTCTATTTCGCGTGATAAATGTGAGTCCCTCCCGTTCCCAGAAGCTACTTCCCCCGGCTTCCATCTCCCTTCCTAGCGTCCATTATAAATTCCTGTCCGGGGATCTTCTCCCATCTCAGAACTTTGGAAGCTCGGAGTCTCCTCTTCCCTCTCTCCTCCACCATCTCCGCCATCAACCAAATCTCAAGAGGGAGCTGAACCAGTGGAAACTTCTCAGTCTTCTCGCCGGGCATGGAATCGTCCACCGCGTCGGCCTGGACAGACCCACTGCCCCTCAGCCTTGGCCTAAACCTCCGCTTCCCCTATCAAGACCCTCCGGTGAGTCCCAACCTTGAGACTTCTCTCTCTAACCCAGTTTGCCCCGGTTTTATCCAACCTCCTCTCTGATGGGGTCTCTCTCTCTCTCTCTCTCTCTCTCTCTCTCTCTCTTTCCTCCCTAAATCTAGGGCTCGAAGATACCAAAGACGATGAGCTTCACGACGACGCAGAGGACAGGCGGCGCCGCCACGAGGGAGGAAGAGGTAGGCGGAAGCATCAGCCCCTACGATGAAACTCATATCACTATTTCTGGAGACGCAGATTTTGACGTGGGTTTGATTCTCTCAGGCGGGAGTCCTGAAAGGGGAGCTGACCCGGCTCAGCGAGGAGAACAGAAGGTTGACGGAGACCCTCGCCGCCGTCTACGAGCAATACGGCGCCTTGGAGCGGCAGGTGGCGGAGATGAAGGCCACCTCATCGTCGGATAAGGCCGCCTCCTCCCCTTCCCGCAAGAGAAAAGCCGACAGCCTCGAGACGGTCAGCACCGACGATGCCGCCCTTGACCCCCACGGCCTCAACTGCGTCGAGAGCACCTCCGGGGAGGACGACGCCTGCAAGAAACCGAGGCAGGAGGAGGTCAAAGTCAAGATCTCCAAGTCCTATGTCCGCACGAGCCCCACCGACACCAGCCTCGTAAGCGCCCTCTCCCTCTCTCTCTCTCTCTCTCTCTCACCCAGAAGCCATGGAGAGACGAGGAGAGAAGACCCTTGGAAGTCGACCTAATCTGGCTCCTGCTCGGTGGATTACAGGTGGTGAAGGACGGGTATCAATGGCGGAAGTACGGGCAGAAGGTCACCAGGGACAACCCCTCCCCTCGGGCCTACTTCCGATGCTCCTTCGCTCCGGCGTGCCCGGTCAAGAAGAAGGTACTGCATCCTCGCTTTCGCCGATCACTAGATCTATGAATCAAACCGAGTTCGGAACACCCGATTAGATTAGATGTATGAACACGCTCGATTCATTGGAGTGGACGCGTTAGAATATCATGTTCATCGTCCATCGATCTTAACTCGTAATTATAGGTTGAGTCTGTGGGATACTCAGAAACTGAGCCTGAATCGTCGCAATCTCAGGTGCAGAGAAGCGTGGAAGATCGATCCATCCTGGTGGCGACGTATGAGGGTGTCCACAGCCACCCGCACCCATCCCAGGCCGAAGCGGCGGTCGTCTCGAGACCCGGCGGCGGCGCCGCCCCTTGCTCGCCCTCCGTCGGCTCCTCCGGGGGAACCGTCACCCTCGATCTGACCTCCCCGGCGATGGCTCATAAGGGAGGGGCCCTCATGAGGGAGACGGGTTCGGTGCAATTCCATGACCTGGTGCAGCACATGGCCTCCTCCTTGTCCAGGGACCCAAGCTTCACGTCCGCTCTGGCAACCGCCATTTCCGGAAGGATTCTGGGATTGTGATCGGAGATTAGGGTTTGGTTGGTTATTGTCGAGCTGGCCCTCGCCCTTTGCCATTACTGTAAACCCCCGCCACCGCCCCCCCCCGAATGGGCTGCTATCCCCCATCTCCTCCCCTTACAGGTGATGATAGGGTCCTATGAAAAGGACCTTGGAGCAGTCCCAACGCTCCAACACAGAGAGAGAGAACCGGGGGAGAAGGAGAGAGAGAGAGAGAGAGCATTACTGTCGATGCACGCAAACTATGATCACGATGGGCCAAACTGTATGCATTCCTCTTGATCTCAACGGAGACAATCAAAACTTCCCTTTCCTTCATTGCGTAGTCCTCCACGGCCTCTTCGCGATTTGATGTCTACTTAGCTGCCAATTTGCAGCATATTCGCGCCTACTAACTAGCCTGGTCAACGGATAGATGGAAGATGGAGGGGCCCACAGACGAGACTGCCACGTCAGGTTTACATGAAGAACTTGGTTTCATGTCCGAGATCCGCTGAAATTATGAAAGTGGATCAGAAAAATAATGGCCTCGTATTTTCTCTCAAAATGGCGGTGGCTCCATAAAATAATAATAACCGGTGCTTTTGGTCAAGAAACGTGATTGTCGACAGGCCGTGGAGTCCGTCAACGGTCAGCGTACGCCTGCCATGATCTGATAGTCCCTTCCCCGTTCCAATCTTCGTTCGCTGACCGCCGTAAGACTTGACTTTTGCTGATCTATCCGGTTACGACAACCCCGCCGGCGGATTGAGGCAAGAGACATAGAGAGACAGAGAGAGAGTTGACTCCAATTCCAGCTGCACACTTTGCGCCGCCATCTGCCCATTGAAAACCTACACACTTCAAGGGAGATCCTTTGGACTGGGTGTGAACTAAAATTCGCTGTTTCTCGGAAGGCTGCGCCAGTCAACGGCGGTCACACGGCGGTACAAGTCTCCAATTACGAGACGCCCGCCACGGTCCTATCAGCTGACGCCAAGACCATCGTTGGCGTGGGGGGCGTCGACGAGACCTTCGAGCTGAGCTCACCTCGGGGTTTTTTAATTATTTATTTATATAATAACTCCGGCGCTACTCTTTCTGTGGTGCTTCTTCTAATAACAGGAGATCCTCCAAAGCCCTAACACGCCAAGGAATTCGACGATTAATGACGTCATAAATCACGTTCATACCATGACATCAAGGATTAACCAACACCATCACCATACATACAAAATAGCAAGAATTCACCAAATAATATATACAAAAATACACAACGAATTAAAAAATAAAACCATTTTTTTTGTCAGAAAAACCCGGGGCTTCCCAGGCTATGTACAAAAAGCTTGAGGGAGCAATCTGATGGCCATCTGTGAGGGGGAGAGTTTCTATTTTTAGGGCAGCTTCTGCCTTCTCCTCCTCCGCCATCTTCCAAAAAAGGTGCGTTTACTTGGCGTCCGTAGCTCTGACCGGGGATCGAAGAGGTTGACTGGGGTCTCTTCGCGGGGCGTTGACCTTCTTTATCTTCTCCGCTTCTATCTCCTTCTGGGCCTTCTTCCGTTCCAGTTCAAGCTGCTTGCAGTTCTCTACGTGGGCCCGCCCGAACATTTTGACAAAGTTAAGGAGCGTAGACACGACTGCATGAGATCAATAAAAATTCCATTAAGATTTATTTATAATTGGCATAATAAATAAATACATCAATCAATGTCATCGACCTCTGCCTGAGAGCTTGAAAAATGACGAGAAAATGGGAAATAAAATAAAAACAAGTCTCTCCATGCTGTTTGAGTGTGCAGCTCAACAGGTGAGGAACCATTAAGAGGCATGAAAAAGAAGAAAATAAATACAAAAAATAATGTCCCAGAGTATATTTGTGGAGGTATATTAGGCTCCATGCATAAAAATCACGTGGTTTTATTTATTTATTTATTTATTTATTTTATTATTCCTTCAAATACTGCATTATTTTAACAGGCCCATCTCCTATGTAAATATGTATATATCATCACAATATTTTATTTATTACTTAAAATGGGGGAATATTCCAATAAGTCCCATATATATATATATATAATCACAATATTTTACTTATTTCTTCAAATGGGTGAACGGACAGGATTACCTTGCTCAAATGGGCAACGGACAGGATCTTCTCCAAAATAAAGCGCCAACGCGTCTGCACTTCTACCCTGCATCACATTTTTCTATTTGATTACTTTTTAATATTTAATTAACATGGAAAAATAAACCAGCAGGCCCATGGCTTACCACTCCAGAGTAGAGAGAAGTTAGAGTCCTCACTTCAGCTTCAGCTGTGACGAGAAACCCCTTCAGATTCTGCGAGAACATGAATGGAAAGACAAGCAATCAGGGAGCAAACCCGAGCAAAAGGGTCCCACCACAAACAATTTTTTATCTGAGTTCCTCAAGAAAATAAATAAAATAAATATTATTGCGCAAGAAAAAGGAATTTCTCTTATGAATATATATACCGTTTGGATTATGAAAAAACAGTTTTGTTGCACAACAAGAATGATAGTACTCCGTTGACCATATTCGCCACTTCATTCAAGTGTAGATCATGAAGACGAGCACAAATGTGAATCCATCCTTTGATTTTATTTTATTTTTTCTCTCAGGCTAACCAAATATGATCCTTGTGATAAGACCCCAGATCTTCGATCCCACACAGAAAGAAGAACATGATAGTACTTCGTTGACCATCAAATAGTCTTACTACACAGCAAGAATGGTCGTACTCCGTTGACCATATTCGGCACTTCATTCAAGTGAGGATTTTATCAAGACGAGCGGAAAATCAGGAGTACCTGACTGAAAAGGCGCGACACAGGTCCATCATTCTCGGATGCCGTCAGCTCCTGCTCAACCTTCTCCAGCCCTTTGCTGACTGCTTGCATCTCCTCAGCCAAGGTCTTCAATTGTACCTACGGAAAGCCATGGGAGAGTTCAATTTGTGTGGAATGTCATCTGGGAAGAGTAAGTAAGACGCGCGGATTGAAGAAAGACACCTTTGATGCAGCTTCTAGGCTAACGAGGTCATCATTGAAATCAAGAAGCTCCGGAAGCTTATCGGCAAGCACCTAGCAGTCATCCGATGAATTCATAAGCAAGAGTGACAACAACCAGAGTTTGGGTCGAACATATAATAAGAATCAAATCAGATATCGATCGAGACACGAAGCAGGAGAGCACAAAGCAAACACCAATCCCAGTGCTGGGCTAAATATGCAATAGAAACAGCTGAAATCAAAAACAACTCTGAAGCAAATCTAGGAGTTACAATGGGTGATCCAAAGGCACGAGCTTAGACGTTATCATGCTCCCACTGGGAGTAAATCTCAATCCTAGAGGGCCTAAGCTGCAAGGAAACCCACGAATAAATTGGTGAACAGAAACAGTGAAGAACATCCTCCCATCTGATAGCGTCTGTGCAGCGTTGTCAGGAGGAAAGAAAATCTTTTAAGACAGAAAAGGAAGGTAGCTCCCAGAAAGATGGGAGATCACTTTGTGTAAGCAAAAGGGCAGTGGTTTCTTGATACGATTTTTGTGCCAATACTGAACGAAAAGGAACAAAAACTATGGACACTTTCATCTTCTTTCTCTCTCTTCGAGTAGCATGCAGACAAAATTGTTGGAAAGGGTACCCACTCTCTAACAACATTAATGAATGAAACTGAATTGTCACTGGACACAAAAAGAAATCAAGAACTGTAGAAATATCCTAGAGTATGTTCTCTGACCCAGAAGAATTTACCAAGGCTGTGGACACCGGTACCTAGACAAATAAGAATCTGCTTCACTGGGTCAAAATGGATATTTAAATGAACTAGGACAAAATCCGTCACCCAAGATTTTTTTATCGCTGACTAAAGTTGTAAGCGTACTAAAAAACATAATATGCAAAACCATCCATTTACAAATTCGAGATACAGAATTCCTGACAGAATTCTCATTTGATATTAACCGTACATTAACGCATTCAAGATACAAAAACACATATACAGATGGTTTTATTTTTTATTCGATTGAAAACAGTATCAGCATTGTACCTACCTCACGCATTTCTTTAAAAACTCTTAAAAGGATATATGAAAAAAACCTGTACCTTACAAAGATAATGCATGAGAGTCATCTTGTTGTTACGAGCACGTGTATCACTGAGCTTAAGAAGGCTATCCAACCTAAATCCAATAGCAGAACCTGCACAGAATTGAGCAAAAACAAAAGACAGGCCGAACTTTTCAGAAGCTGGAAAAAAAAAGGCGAGTACAAGGATTTAGGAGTGATGTTGCCACAGATGGGACTAAAGGGTGTTAAAAAATACCACCAGATTTTTTGCACACAGTTATTTACAAATGCCTACATGACCTCGAAATAAATACATTCACCACGATTCATAGCCTGGATTCTGGACTTTGACACCAAAGCATACTTATTATGTTCTGTATATATTTTCATTCACTCACTTCTCTTGGTTGCACAGTATCTACTTTCCTTTTCCCAGTTTTTGAGTCGGTTGTTGAGCACATTTTCTCCTATCTGACATCCAACATTTTGAATGTGTTTTGCATCTTGTTCTCCTCGTGGTCTGGCTTAATCATGACTAAAGATCAGAGAAGAGGAATACTAAGAGTTGAAGCCCAGTACAATTCATCAGAATCTGGGAGCAATTTAGTGAGCCAGATAATCTAGGCAGGCACAGAAAATAAACTACTTACCCACACCAGAAAGCACGACGTTTATTACAAGAAAGGACTCCTGAACAATCGAGGAAACATTCAATATGGGTGACGATGGAACTGAAAGGAAGAAGTTAGGTCGCACGTTCACCCCAATGTTTGCTGACTCTGCCTTGAATGCGAAACTAATTCCAACTGAATTTCACTTGTCCATGGGATCTCAATGAACATCCGCCATTACCCAATTTATGGGATATGCGCCTGAACATGCCCCATGAAGCCCGAAACCAGCTATCTCCACATCTTTCACTGCATCACGCTCGTCTCACACTCATCACATCCACTAAAACACAAATTGCCACATCACCCTCCCTTCATGTGGCAACAAAGATGGAAAAGCACAAAGAGATGGAGATCTTCAGAGACTTTCGCGCACATGCATGCTCTTAAGATGAGATATAGAGAAGGGACTTCAACCACCCGTGCATGCTCTTAAGAATCATGAACCATCCGTCGCGCACAGATGATAAAAATGAATAAAAAAATAGAAACGAATGGAAAAAAAGTGTTCAAACTTTTAATTCGTTGTGTTGCATGTTCACAATCCAAGGGTCTTGAACATGTCCGATAAAATTCATTGAGCCAGCCCCACATCCCACTAGAGAAAATAGAACCCAACAAGGCTAACATAATATAGCAATAGCTAGTAAAATAACCGGTTTTTATTTATTACATTAACCATGGTCAAATGAAGGAAAATGATGTTGCAATAAAACAGGACAACGGTAAAAAGAAGAGCAGAGAGAACAAGTGAGGGGTGAAGAAAATAGTGAAAACTAGCAGATTAAAAGATAACTACACGAAGTAAATCAGATTGTGATTTCTTATCAGTTTCGTTGAGCTGATTCTGCAAATCCAGCAGAGCAACTATATAATGTGTAAAATAAAGCAGGAAAAAGGAATGCAAAACTAGTAGGATTTGTGGGAAAAGCGAATAGCAAAAGTTAGATGTGCTAAAAGAATTCTCTTCTCTAAAGGCGGGGGTTATTCTGTTCGCAACTTGTTGAGTATTTCTTCCACATTAGTGAGTACACGGAAAAGCATGCTAACAAGAATATAAATAGCGGAAAAAGCAACAGTATGATGAAAGTGTTTCAATAAATAACTCCAACAATCATAGGAAGAAAGTTTGACACCAACTGATAGAGTATATAATTTGCTGCCATGCCCCTCTTTTCTCCCGTTAATGCAAGCATATAGTTTCCGTCAGATTATTTCTATCAGAAAATCGAATAGCAAAAGCTTCCTGCTTGCAACGGGACAGGACACGAATGCATAGAAGATTCAAGCACTTACTGCCTGCATCACAACTTAGCGAATTACAATCAGTTACCATTAATTGCACGAGATTGAAAACCAGCTTTCAGCTTGTTATTTCCACATCCTTACCAATGATATTTTCCTTCATGGCTTCATTCCATAAAAAGTACTAAACATGGAGTGCGCGTTGAGCTCAGTTATCTAGTCAGCACTACATCACTATAAACTCGCTCACAACAACCGCATAATAGCAAAATGTTGCCGCTTGAAATATCATATTTAATAACTTCCAACACGATAAAATTAGAGCAATGTAAACACAATATCCAGCTCACCCCTGGCAGTTCCCTGGTTTAATGCGTTTCCCAAAGAAAGAATTGTCTGCATGATTCTCTTCAACTTGGTAGAATTTCTAATCTGACAACACAGATGCCAGAGTAGTGAGAAATCTTAACTTTGCTGAATAAGCAGAACCTGCAATGAGTAGCTAGAACCTGCCTCATTCGATGCAGAATTCACAGTGTTCAAACTCTTGCTAAGATCAGCAACCTAAAACCAAAAAGGATACGAAGAGATTAAATCCTATCATTGATCTTAAATAAGATCAATGACAAAAATTACTTGCGTTAACAAAGATAACCACATGTGCTGTCCCCAAACCTGAGAGCGGAATTGAATCTTAAAAGAGAAAACTCTCAACTTCGATTCCACCCGTGGCACGTTCATCAACTCTAAGAAGAACTGTCATTTAAACAGTGGGCAGTACGAATCAGAAAGAAATAAAAAGAGACAATTCCCCAAGTCATCCAATCAAGGACGGATCAACACTGAAGGAAAATCGTAAAATACCAGGACATTCGCACATTCTGAGCAAGGGTTAGAAAAGGGATTATATTATTAACAAAGGAAGAATCATCCAAGACAAAATAAGCAATAGATTGATGCCAATCGAACGACTTTTTCCCTAATGAATTTTCACGAACGTCATTGATCGAAGTATAAAAGAGATAAAAAGTGATACTTATCAAATGAGAAAACCAAACAACGAAAGGAAGAGACGAATGTCTGCTGACCTGCTCACATTTCCCCAAGTTTTCTTTATCCCCGCTGAAACCCTAAATATAGAATTAAACACAATTAATAATCCAAAGGAATGAAGTAAAAAGCAACTCGGAACATTATCAGTGACGAAAATTTGCCTGCTCGATAGAAATATATGTAAGTAGTGATAAACGCCCATTACTTGATCAAAACTCAGGCATAATGGTATCTGAGTAGCTACCTTTAGCAGCTCGATTTCCTCGTTTGTTGGGCAAAACTTTATGAGGTTGTCTACCTGGTCAACATCTAAAACAGAATCGTCCAGAGCAAGCAGTGAAATCTACAAAACACCACAAGATTTGAGAAAATTGAAAATGAAAAATAAACCCTTCACAGATTAATTACATCCAGAAGTTCTCTGGCCAGAACAACCATGGACATCATAGTATAAGCGCTAGGGTGAAGAAAAATTAAGCATAAACGGCCAAGGAAAAAATGAACATCCCTGAGAGATGAGGAAAAGCAGCACGGTAACAATCTATTGGCACGATCGCCATAGCAAGCACCAAGCAATTAACATTCATACAATATTCATTAACTTACCATCAAATCAGACAGTGGAATCTTAACCTTAGTTAGCATAATTTCACAGTTATTAGCCCGTCTTAGATCAACCTGCAAGTGACCACGTTAAACATATTACTTCAGTGGAGACAAATGCACAACAGGAAATACATTAGTCAATGCTCACCAAAGTCAAGCTACAGAAAATCTAATACATTAGGAAGTCAAAATCAAGCATAATGTCGGACCTCATTGAATCAATAATCATGCTGTTGACAAATATCAAAAAGGATAAATTAGATATTTCGCACCCAAAAACCTGACAGTTGCTTAATCAGCATGCCACAGGAAACCTAAGTTAATAGTCCGTCCACAAGACAGCACTGTGGCCATAGCTTTGCAATAAAATAGATAATTTGTGGTCAAGATCAGCAATATGCTTCTGTCATTTATCCAATCATCCATGTCCACATGGCAGCTGATATAGATTGGGATTGTTCAGGTGATCCAACTTTTAAAAGTATGCAAGATTCCGATACGTCATAATATAAATAAGCCCAAATCAAATCGGGATGGCTGATTTGACCAGGCTCGTCCAATTGTGTGTGCGCTAATTATGACTGAAACTGGCCAGCATTAACACAACACACCTAGATAGGCCCATCCATGGCCAATTCAAGCAGGTCTGGACAACACTAGACAGGGTTTAAGTAGCAGCCAATTCAGTTCTGATCTTATGAGATCAAGTATTGCCAATACAAACTCCTAATCCAATACTGCATTCCCCCTAATGTTCTGTATTCTTTTAAGAGAGCTCGAACCCATTTTATGTACTGGCTTCCACTTAAAAAATCAACATAGCATCCTAGTTAAATAGCACATTATAGTTTCAAGTAAAGGAAAAATACCAGATGGATTTTCTCAGATTTTGACCCAATTGATGCACGCCTCGATTTTTCAGCTGAATTGTAAATATCTGCTGCTGGAACTGCTGCTGAGAAAAGACTCTCAAGTTCGAACATGTCAAAGTCAGGAGCCCTACCACAAATGTTATTGTGAAAGAGATGTGAATAACACATAAAAATTCTTCAGCTACTAATTCAAGAATACACCACCAAGAAAATAAATCAATTTTGCGTACTTAGATGATTCATCGTGCTTCTGTGCTTCTGCCCATATACTTCCCTGCACCACTCTCGTTACTTTGATCCAGTGCAACGGCTTTAAAGAAGTTTTCTTAGATGATGATTGTTGAGAAAGCACATTCCTTGGATTTGGTGTGCGCATCAAACTACGACCCTTTATACATGTAGAACTTGTTGGGGACCCCATGCATTCAGTAGGGGCAGGGGGTACAGTATTCCCCCTGCTTATTAAGGGATTGGATGGACTACCCAGCACACCAGAAGGTAATGGTGGAGGTGGCACAGGTGGAACGTGGGATAATTTTTGTGAAGACAAAATAGCAGAATTATGTGCTCCAAGATGAGGTAGAGGAGGTGGAGATGGTGCCATTGATGCAGTCCTGGAACTTGGGGGTGGAGGAGGAGGTGGTGCCATTGATGCAGTCCTGGAACTTGGGGGTGGAGGAGGAGGTGGTGCCATTGATGCCGGCCTGGAACTTGGAGGTGGAGGAGGAGGTGGTGCCATTGATGCCGGCCTGGAACTTGGAGGTGGAGGAGGAGGTGGTGCCATTGATGCTGGCCTGGAACTTGGGGGTGGAGGAGGAGGTGGTCCCATTGATGCAGTCCTGGAACTTGGGGGTGGAGGAGGAGGTGGTGCCATTGATGCCGGCCTAGAACTTGGAGGTGGAGGAGGAGGTGGTGCCATTGATGCCGGCCTGGAACTTGGAGGTGGAGGAGGAGGTGGTGCCATTGATGCTGGCCTGGAACTTGGAGGTGGAGGAGGAGGTGGTGCCATTGATGCCGGCCTGGAACTTGGAGGTGGAGGAGGAGGTGGTGCCATTGATGCCGGCCTGGAACTTGGAGGTGGAGGAGGAGGTGGTGCCATTGATGCCGGCCTGGAACTTGGAGGTGGAGGAGGAGGTGGTGCCATTGATGCCGGCCTGGAACTTGGAGGCGGAGGAGGAGGTGGTGCCATTGATGCAGGCCTGGAACTCGGAAGCGGAGGAGGAGGTGGTGCCATAGATCCAGGTTTGGAACTTGAAAGTGGTGGTGGTGGAGGAGGAAGGGAAGGGGCAGTGGTAACCGTGTTGTCAAGCTTTGTTGGAGGGGGAGAAGAAAACGAAGGGGCGATTGGAGGAGTGGAAGGAGGGGGAGGTGGTGTCTTGTTTAGTTTGATGTCTGTGGAAGGGATTGATAACGTTGGTGCAGAATGAGGCGGACAAAGAGGTGATAGTGAAGGAGACGAGGGAGAAGGAGCAAGAGACGACGTTTGTGATGAAGTAGCAATTGAGATATTGGGTGTCAAGACTGATAAAGAAGGGAACTTCACACCTGATGGTTGTCCTGAAAGATTAAGGGGAGAAACAACTAAAGGTCTTGAGGTAGAGTTCGCTGGTGTAAGAAGTGGAGGAGATTGAGCTGAATGGTTATTTGTTCGGGGACTCTTGAGTAAGTAAGAGGCAACAGGTGAGAGAGACGGAGAAGGTGGGTGCCCAGTGTCAATGGTTTCTACACCCTCCAATGCAGCATGGGTTTTCTGTTTTGTGAGATTTGCATCAGTAGGGTGGGTAAGAGCGGGTAGCAGCAGCTGCTTTCGAGTGGAAGGTGACGACTTCCTGGTTTCATTATCAGATTCGTCAGACTGCTGTCTCTGGTTGAGTATAGAAAGACTTGCCTCTTGCAGCAAAGTTATTCCCCCTTTCTGGGGAGAGCAAATATCTACTTTGTCTACTAAGAAGTTCAGGGATGTTATCTGCTGAAGAACTTGATGTGCAGCATCTCCTTTTTGATCAAGCCAATCAACATTGCTAAAGATCTCTTGCACCTTAGAAAATGCCTCAATCGGAAGACCTTCCTTCATGTCACCAGTAGCCAGCTCAACAGGGATAAAAGAAGTACTAGTATCCATGTCTGAAAGAAGAACCTTCACACAAAAAAGGAGAAACAGAATAGACCACGTGAATCAACAAATAGGGAGAAAGGGAGAGTTTGATAATTAAAGGAATGCATACCTCTGCCCTGAAGTCCTTCGAGAAATTGTCCTTGGCATCCCACAGAATGTCAATCTCATCTCGATTGACCATTAGAATATTCGATCTAATGAAAGCTGCATTAAACATGACCCTAAACATCATCACTTCACGTTCCAAGTCTTCATCCAAGCTGATGCATTCCAGTACAACATCTCCTTGGATATGGCAGTGAATGTCGATCTTAACTAGTTCACAATCTGTCTGTTTCCAGCAGATGAACGTCAGTTCTAAGTCAAGAAATTATGAGGAATAGATCAAAGAAAGACTAAGATTATCAGGCAAACAGTGAATCGAAAAATTTCGACAGGATTACATAAAACTTCAAAAGGACACATCTCCATCTAAACATACTACAAAAAATATAAAGTAAAAAACGTTAACAAGGTGCTTTAGAGGCATCCTGCCTCTATATGGGCAAGGATTCCCAAATGAGTGAGGGCACCAAGTTTCTTCTGTGTAAAGCATTATTAAACACCTCATCCTGCAAAACCAAATGTGAGAAGCATCCATTTATGCTTCAGAACATAAAACTTAGGCAGTAATGAGGAAGCATACAAAAATCCAGTCTGACAGAGGCACTCACTAGACAATAGAATTCGTTCGATTTATAGAATTAATGTACAAATAAAACGAAAAAATTGCAGACCTACGAGGTAAAGAGAAGCTTTGGCTCACCTGTTTGTAATGCCGAACAATTTTGCTCTTCTTCGGCATAGAAAATAAGACTTTGGGAGTCCGGTCACTGCCAATGAAAGGATCTTGACCATAAATACGGAATATTGGCCGGCATCCATATTCCCCATCAAAGTTTGGCAGATTTCGAAGGATAACACAATCCAACGTCAGAGCCCTATCCAGTGGAGGCCATTCTGATGCCACATTCCTCCTGGAAACATACTGTAGGTACCTCAGCTGTGAAGGCAAAGGATTAAGCGGCGACAACAACTGCAAGAGTTCACGTGGGGCTTGTTTATAAATCATCTCGATAGTCTTCTGCTCTCCTGTATACTGCTTCCGGTAAATCAAAAGTGCTGCTAACATGAATGCAAGAACTGGCCAACCACCTCGCTCACAGTGCATCAGCAAGATGTTCTGCAAACCAAGAGAAAGCCAGCTCTCACAAGATCGCAAGAAATGGTGGATCATTTCCATTGTGAGCAATGGGCAACCCTCGTAGTGCTTGGGATAGTCCATCACAGTCATATCATAATCAGACAATATATTGGCCATTTGACTTTGCTTCTCACCCTCTCGAAAATTGAAGACCATGAAAGATGCGTCTGGGAAATGCTCCTTAAGCTGAGGAACAATGCTTCCCATATAGACTTTGTAGTCATCCTCGCCCAAGACATCAGTTGAGAAGCAGCAATCAAACACTGAACCACACATGGGAAAGTAATAAATTCAATTTGCGTTTAAATATCATGACCTATATAAACTCAAGATTCACTTCCGATGCAAGAAGTAGCAAAACATTTCCCAAACACATGCCATACTCGGAAGGCTGGTGCATTCATCAGTTTGGCTGATTTATGTGTAGCCCTCCCTCTCAATTAAGGAGTGTTTCCGTCCACATTTTACTTTTTTTAGTTGGAGACCCCAATTAAGATAATTTTTTTAATGCATAAACTAAAGCCGAACCATCTTACATTCAAGAACATTTCCAACTTTCCAGCAATACCACATAAATGTTGAGGGGGGGGAGAGAGGGAGAGAGCTCTACATAGCTTCTGTTTATCCACGCCTGCTTCCATGGATATAATGTAAGGTGTTTTAATTCAGTTAAACATTAAATCACTACGCAATAATTTAGTATTCATGTTTTCTTGACCTCTGGTTTCTTAAGCTCTCGGGTCCATGATGCCTTGTGCAAAAAAGTTTTTCAATCGTTCGTACCCAATTCTCAGAAACGCCCACACAGACGGTGCAAATGCAAAATACTCTGCAGAGGAAATTGTCAGAGAGGAAACCGGAAACATACGAAGGATACCATGACAGGAGAAACATGATGGCGTGATGCAAAGAATGATACAACAATGCCAAGCGCATTCTACATGAATATGGACCAGTCTAGATGAAAACACAAGATCTAGTCAGAGACATACCGTAAACTCTCTCTGAGATTTCCAGAAGCCCGTCGGGCGGCTTCCGGTAAAAAAATTTGCGGAACAGGGCCATCTAGAAGATCAAATTATGAGGAAGAACTCGCCCCGAAATGCAGCATTCATCACAGTTTCAGAGAACAGCAGTGGCAACCAGTCGAATCGCAAGCGTACGATCCCTAGCCCCGCCACATTAAACCGAGAGCAGATGCCAAAGGAGCAGAACACCAAGAAGAAGACGTGAATAGCGAAAGCATCAAGGGGCAAAATGGGAATATCCTCGGCTCCCCCCTGGCCTGCAATGGCGCTTGTCGGGGAACAGAAAAGGTTTTGCCGCCGCTTCAAGAAATCCCCCCTCTCCTGCGCTCCTCTCTCTCTCTCTCTTCCAGACACACACACATTATCTCTTTCCCTCCATTTCCTTTGTCCTCTCTCTGCGAGCTACAAGAGCGGGATGGCTCATCTCCTTCTACTCTCTCTCTCTCTCTCTCTCTCTCTCTCTCTCTCTCTCTCTCTCTCTCTCTCTCTTCTACAAGAGCAGGAAATGTCTGATCGACAGGCGACAATCCCAGTCTGTGGCTGTTGCACGTGTGGCTTCGTCCCTTTCAGGGATCGCCACGCGGACGAGGTGCTTTTATCTTCCTCCACGTGGGAGATTATCTGAATGGTAGAAAACGGAGATCATCGGATGGGCGGTAGAGATGAAAGATAGCCCAAAGCTCTCTCTCTCTCTCTCTCTCTCTCTCCGGACACTATATCCACTTCTAGCGCTTACACTCACCGCTAGAAAGTAAGTTGAATGTGATCTATCAGCCACTGCTCACATATATGTTTAAATCAAACACCGGAGAGCTTTTTTTTGCCACGAATAGCTCACCAGGATTTTTGGAGTAAAGATGCTTAAAAAATCTCTCTTTTGTCTACAACTTTTTCTCATATTTCATGCTTAAGAGGACCTTATGATATCAAGATCTTCAAGAATTAATGTTATGCCCTTCTTTAACTTATCGAGTTCTCTTCCTGACCACTTCTTTGAGGGTGTGTAGGTGTTTGGCATTAAGATTTACTTTTCTTTATTATTTTAAATAATTCATTTTTTTTCTCTCATATAGATTGAATTTATGACCCACTAATTACTTTTCAAAGTAGATAAAATAATTTAATTTCTTATAATATACCTTTTTTTATTCTTAATGATGTTTTTTTATTATTCTATGTAGTCATCTTCTTATTAATTAATTATTAACTTATGATAATAAAGATTTATCAATCATAATAACACTTATTTCTCATAAATAAATTTAGTACTATATTAATTAATTGTGACTATTATCATCAATTTAATCTCATATATATAGTAATACTATTTTTTATGTTTCAGTTTACTCTCTCATAATAAAAATGGTCAAGACCACCTAGAGAGAGGGCCAGTCCAATGGTCATTCTTCACATGCACACATGTGTATGACCACTCCTTGCCTCATGACCAGCTAGCCCCCAAGACGTGGAAGGAAAGTGATGTACACGTACTCTATGTGAGTCCCTTAGTCACTTGAGCCCCCAGCTTGTGGCTCTTTGACTATGCCTCCTACATGTATGTAGGCTCAATTGGCCAATGGATCCCTCTTTTTTCTAATTTTATTTTATATTTATTTTATCTCAAAAACATGATTATAAAAATCATATAAAATCACATAATTAGTTAAAAAATCTCATTAATCAACTAAAAAATATTTTTTCTTAATTTAACATAAATATCAATCTATTTATGATGAGTTAAGACTTAAAATATATTATTAATTAAGTACTAACTCATGATAACTAAGACTTGTTAGATGTCTTGAATTTTATTATGAATTTTGATAAGTTGGTTGTGCAGCTACCTTGGGCAGCATATACATGTTTAGATTTTTCTGGAAATATTTTTTTTAATAAATAGGATAAGTGAATGGTCTCTAATGATTTAAATTTTGAGGGACAAGTGGTCGTGTTGTTTGTTGATTTTTCTAAGAAAAACTAAGATGATTCCTCCACCTTGAATTATAAGTGTTGGAGTAAGGATCCTAATTTAATGTTGATTGACCCTGCACAACTGAAAATTGATCTAGAAAATGATCTATAGATTTATTTATATGACATTTATTTTCAAAATAATTAACACTAGAAGATAGAATAAATGGGCTGCTTAGGAGTTTCAAGGTTTTGTCGAGATAAAACCTGCATCAATTTTTCTAGCTTCCTTTTTAGAGCATTCATTTATTATTTCAACTCATTTCTTGTTCCAACATCATAAATTCCATTTTTCTTAAGAATACCTATGTTGTCATCATGAGAAGAGGATGATCTATGATTCAAAGAATTTCAACTTAAATTTTCTAAAATTTAATGAGCTTCATCTTCCTCTAACTCCATAAAAGTTAATCTACAAGATGAATCTACTATATGTTTATGAGCTTCCATCAATCTATTATTAAATATTTGAGCTATTTGACATTTTGGAATTTGATCATGCATTAGTTGTTGGTTTTAATTTTTAAAAAAATTATAAATGAACTCTCAAAATAAATTATAGTATTAGTGTAAGTTCAAGTCAATCCTTAAGTATGGTGAGAACTAGTTTTGATGAATTTTCAATTTTTTTAATACAAATACTAACTAAAAAGAAAAGAACAAAATGAAATGGGATGAAAGAAATGATATAATCTTCCCTTCAATACTTAATATCCTCCTTCCCTAATTAATTTCATACATTTAATTCTCTTATCAGCTCTAGATAATCAAAAAGAAGGTTTTAATGATGAGATGATTAAATCATGAATAGAGGAAAATAAATTAAAGATTATAAAATGGAAAGATAAGAGGGGTGGTTGCCAATAAATGACTTTTATTGACATAGAGAATATTTTGAAATAAGTAAAATTAAGATATAAAATAAGATAAAAATAAATGGAGTGCAAAAATACCTTGGTTGTCAAAAAATGATAAAATAAAATAATTAAAATTTTGATCACAAATAAATTCTAAAATTTAAATTGAACATTGATGTTTGTCACACAGCAAAGTGTCATAGAACTATGAAAGCTCTTAATTAAAATATAAAATATATTAAATCTTATAACTCGGAATAAAAATATTTTATTTTATTTGTCTATCACCCAAAGATGAGAAAAGAGATTTCAAGTGATTAAAATCAGAATTTTAACTAAATTCATAATGATGAAGACAAAGAAGAAAATTGAAAGTCTTCTCCTTTCCTTATTTGTCACCCAAGAAAATGAGAAGAAAGAAGTACTTAAATTAATGTCTCTTTGATCAATGTATGTCACCCAAAGAACATAAAAGACATGAAATAAGACAATAATAGAAATTAAAAACATGAAGAATTCTAATGATCATAGCCCCCTTGATTCCAAGATCCTCCTTCTTCCTTGCTCTACAGCCTCATTCCCTTGCCCTTCCGTGCCTCCTAGCCTCCTGGCCTCCAGCCCATCACCCTTCCTCCTCCAAAGGATCGAGGAGCTTCCTTTTCTATTCCTTCTCTCCAAAAATCTCCCATTTAGTTTTTATTTAAAACATTTTTCCTTCTTTTCCGTCTTCATTTTTTCACTCTCGTTTCTACTCCAATTCCTGCCAAAAATGGCATTTTTAGCACATATAATCATTTGTTAATAATTAATAGACCTTCATTTCAAATTTCAAATAAATCAGAGAAATCACGATTTTCAGATCATCATTCATTTAGTTCTGATTTTTCCTGGCATTTTTCCAATATGTTCCCCCTGCTTCCTGTAATTTTTCTAGCATTTCTAGGGTTTTCTGGGCTTTTCCCACCGTCTTCCACCTATATATTAACTTGGAAAAACCTAGGATTCGAGAACCCGAGTTGCTCTTCTAATGAGCAGGTCAACGGCCAACTAGTGCTCCATTGAACCATCGGTGTGGATCAATCAAAGTTAATCCCACATCAATCTGGTTTTTATGAATATAACTTTGGGCTTACCTTTATGGCCGACTTCCTTCTTCTAGAATAAAAATGGCCAGGACCATTTGTTACATGGGACCAACAATTGACATGACAACAACGTGCAGCACAATGCCCACACAAGGCACGAGCGCTTGCACATAGCACAACACCCGCATGCAGCACGGCGCTCGTGCACAGCACAACACTGGCACAAGGCCTGGTGCCTACATGCGGCATGACACCCATGTGCGGCATGGTGCCCGCACAAGGCACGGCATCGACGCAGAGCACAGCACCCGATACAAGGGCTCAACAATGAAGGATGACATCATGAGCTTGACATCAGCCAATGGAGGACCCCCCAGGGGACCTTCTTTAAAAAAGGAACCCTGACCCCATGTAAGATCATCTTGGAAGAAGACTAGATCCTCCACGTTTTGAAGAACTTGAGCCCTCAGCATATTAGCTCGGGAGCTCACTAGGGATCTCGTGCAGAGCGGCCGACATCTTTATTACAGTGGTATCAAAGCCAAGTTACGAAGTAAGGTTAGGATTCTCTACATCCTCTTTTTTTCTATTTACCATAGATAATGGAAACGGAGGATAGATTGGGTACGAGTGGTACCCAGGGGCAAAGAATTACTTGATTAACAAAGCAACAAGAGACCACAACTCGTGATGTAGAGACTCTAATGGAACAATGGCAGATTGAATTAAGTCGCCTATGAGAAGAAGCAACTCAATTGAGCCTAAGGGAGGAGCAAGATTAGGTAGCAATCAAAGCACTTTCGACAAAACTCAATGAGGAGCTATAGCCGATCTATGATCAAACGAGAGCTATGGCCACTGCTTATGAATCCCAGAAGGAAGATATATCAACATTACGAGAGAAATTTTTCAGAAGGATTGAGGAACTGACAAGTAAGTTCTAGAGGTCCCTTAACTCGGAAGCAAACCCTAGCTCAACTTGAGTCAAAGCCCTAGAACCAAAGACTTACTCAGGAGAATGAGATACCATGTTAATCAAGAACTTCATTTGGGATCTCCAAAGGTACGTCAACTCCAACATTATATCTGAAGAAGAAAGTATTTGTGAGAAGCTTATCCCTCACTGGCAATGCAAAGACTTGGTGGAGACTCTGAATGGAAGACTTCTCAAGGCCACTAGTCACTAACTAAGAGGGATTCATGTAGGAAATTTGAGATCAATTCTACCCGTCAAACTCGGGCCAAGCTACTTGGACCGTGATGAGGCAACTCAAACATGCCAAGTCTATCTGAGAATATGTGAAAAAATTCTCTATGTTGGTACTAGAAGTACTTTGGATGGATGAGGAAGACAAGCTTCACTATTTCATAGAAGAACTCTAGATATGGGCCCAAAATGAAATCTGTAGACAAGGAGTCCGTGACATTTGAGGAACAATGATGGTGGCGGATGGACTGATAGATAATCGACACCAACAATCAAATGACAATGACACACCTCAAGAGGGTCGAGCTCGCAATGCTAATTGGGGATGAGGAGGACCGGCCCAGGTGGGAGTGGGTCAAGGCAACCACAACCGAGGTCAAAATGAGACCCCTTTACAAATTGAGGGACCCAAGTGGATAGGATGCCACATATGTGGGGGCCCTCACCGAAGTGTAGATTGTCTTGACCGAGATGATCGTCGCATGGTGAGAGCTCAGCTCAATCTCGTCTTGACATAGGAGTAGTCATCACTGGAAATTGAAGAGGTACCACATCTAAACATCATTCAGCTTCTAAATGTGGTACAAGTGAAGGCCATACAAGAGGCTCTTAGAAAATTACTCTTTATAGAGGCAATTATCAACTCCACTCCGACAAAAGTATTGATAGACTCAGGGGACACTCATAACTTTCTATCAAAGAAGGAAGCCCACAACCTTGGGCTGAGTTTGGTCCACACTAACAATAAGATCAAGGCTATCAACTCTGAAGCCCAAACCTCGATCAAACTAGCCCAACATGTGAAGACACAAATGGGCACATGCGAAGACCAATTGGACTTCCTTGTGTTACGAATAGATGATTTTGATGTTATTCTTAGGGCTAATTTCACGACCATAGTAAAAGTAAGAATATTCCTCCACTACAATGACATATTGATATGTGGAGGGGAATTTTCCTACTTTGTACAAAGGACTGCTCAAGAAGGAGCAAGACCACAAACTATCTCAATCATGCAACTAAAAAATGAAATGTGGCACGAAGCGGACATGTTCTTGGTCACTCTTCAAGAAGTTGAGGGAGAAGGTCAAAAGGTGAGACATCCACATGTATTATCTTTACTTAATGAATTTCAAGACATCATGCTAGATAAATTACCTACTAAATTACCACCTAGGTGAGATATAGAACATATGATTGAATTGTTACCTAGAGAACGCCCACCGGCTAGATCCTTATACAAAATGCCACCAGCCCACTTGGAAGAATTGAGGAAATAATTGGAGGAGCTATTAGAGGCAAGATATATATGGTCCTCATATGCACCATTTGAGGCCCCTGTCCTCTTTCAACAGAAGAAAGATGGAACGTTGAGACTCTGTGTAGATTACAGAGCCTTGAACAAAATTACAGTCAAGAACAAGTATCCGATCCTTAATGTGGAAGACTTGTTCGACATGTTGGGAGTAGTAAGAGTCTTATCAAAATTGAACTTGAAGAGTGGCTATCATCAAGTCCACATCAAAGAGGGGGATGAGTAGAAAATGACATGTGTCACACATTATGGATCATATGAATTCACAATCATGTTGTTTGGGCTGACCAATACTCAAGCACATTTTGTGCTTTAATGAATCACATCTTTCATCTATTTATAAATAAGTTTGTTGTGGTCTACCTTGATGATATCTTAGTATACAATGACAACTTAAGAGAACATCTACTGCACTTACGTCAAATATTAGAGATATTAAAATGCCATCAACTATATTTGAATCCTCTAAATATACATTTGCGATGACAGAAGTAGAATTTTTGAGTCATGTGAATGGAGGTGGGAAAGTGCAAATAGACCACAAAAAAATGTTAGCAATCAAAGATTGACCTGAACCAAAAGGAGTGGTGGAGTTAAGATCATTCTTAAGGTTGACTAATTATTATCGTAAGTTTATCAAGAATTTTTCTCATATAGCAGCCCCATTGACACAACTCTTGAAGAAAAATCAATGATGGGAATGGTCGAATAAATGTCAGCAAACCTTTGACAACTTTCGATCAACAATCATGTGGGAACCAATCTTATAGCTTTCCAACTTTATCAAATCATTTGAAGATACACGGTGCTTCAAAAATGACCATCGGAGGGGTGCTGATGTAGGATGGACACCTAGTGGCTTTCGAGGGGAGAAAGCTGAATGACACAGAGCAACGGTACTTGGTGCATGAAAAGGAGATGACGACAGTGGTCCACTGTTTGCGGGTGTGGAGGCATTACTTACTTGGTCAACACTTCACCATCTACACTGATAATGTGGCAACAAGTTGTTTCAACTCCGAGAAAAAATTATCACCTAAATAGACAAGATGGCAAGATCTTTTGATAGAGTACAACTTCACACTCAAATATAAACTAAGACAGACCAATGTGGTCGCTGATGCATTAAGCCGTCAAGAAGCCACAACAGAAGTGGCAGCATTATCGATAAGTATTGGGGATCTTTTAGAGGAGGTTTGGGCAGCATACAATACGAACCCTATTGTCAAACAACTAATTCAATAGATAGAGTCTGGTGAGACATGTCGATTCTAGATGGAGGAAGGTATCCTTTATACAGAGGACCGACGGTCCTTCATCCCACAAGGGGGACAACTATAGTGTCAGCTACTTTGAGAGACACATGATGTGTCCCTTGTTGGATACCCGGGGCAACAGAGGACACTAGCCCTCTTATCAGCTAATTTTTATTAGCCAAACATGGTGAGAGATGTGGAAACATATGTCCGCTCTTGCCTAATATGTCAACAAGATAAGATAGAGCGATGCTACTTAGTCGGAACATTGGCGCCATTACCTATCCCAAAAGGACCATGGGAATCTCTATCAATGGACTTCATCACAAGACTACGACGAGTGGGGGACCTGGACACCATTCTAGTGGTGGTCGACAAGTTCTCTAAGTATGCCATATTCATACCAACTCACTCATAATGTAAAGTGGAAGAAGTGGCTGACTTATTCTTGACACACATTGTCAAACTATGGGGCCTTCCACGAGACATTGTTTCAGATCATGATCCCTACTTCACTGAAAGATTCTAGTCAGCCCTCTTTACTTTCTTGGGCACTGAACTAAGCTTCTCTATAGCATTCCATTCACATACCGATGGACAGATAGAGAGAGTCAATGGCATGTTGGAAGATTACTTGAGGCATTATGTTACCTCTAGATAAGACAATTGGGTGGAGCTTTTGGATGTGGCGTAGTTTGCCCATAACATTCAGTAATGTGTCTCTATTGGACACTCCCCCTTTGAACTGGTCACATGAAGGCAGCCATTGACGCCTCCATAATTGGTGAAACAATGAGGACTGGGGTACCTACTGGCTGCATACTAGTTTACTAAGAATTGTCATGACCAACTAGAGGAAGCTCGTGAAGCCTTTGCGAGAGCTGCTTAGCAAATGAAGAAAAATGCGGATCGCCACCGACGAGAGGTTGAATATGACGTCAAGGATTGAGTACTATTGCGCATATATCCTACCCACAAGAATCTACAGAGATTGAAGCGCCATAACGGATTGGTCCCTAGATATGATGGGTCATTCTAAATCATCGCCTGCATAGGCCGCCTGGAGTACCATCTATGACTCCCCCCATGACTCCCAATCCATCCAGTATTTCATGTCTCTCTGTTAAAAGCTTACAATACAAATGTGGACGACTTAGACCGCAATTGGCCTTGCCGCCCCCCACCAACGGTACAAGCACACTATACTAAGTAGTCATTGCCATTTTGGATCACCAAGTCATCAACAAAGGAGGGTGCAACCATGTCCACCACAACACATTTTATCTAGTGCAATGGGCAGGACAACCTCGGGAGGCTGCCACATGAGAGAAAGAGGTAGACTTGTGACAGCTTGAGGTGCTAATTCAGACCTACTAGCAACACCATCCAACGAAGATGCCAGACTTCAGCAGAGGGGAAGAATGTTACACGGGACCAATAACTGACATGACAACTGCACGCAGCACAACGCCTGCACAAGGCATGGTGCCTGCACACGGCACAATGCCCACACGTGGCACGGCGCCCACACACGGCACGACACTGGCACAAGGCCTAGTGCTTGCATGTGGCATGGCACCCATGTGCAGCATGGCTCCCGCACAAGGCACGGCATCAACGTAGAGCACGGCACCCAATACAAGGGCTCAACAATGGAGGATGATGTCACGAGCTTGACATCAGCCAATGGAGGAAGACAATTACCCTAAAGGGGTAGGACCCAAACCTTAATCCCACATCGGAATTAAAGAGAGGACCCACCAAGGGACCTTTAAAGAAGGACCCTCGACCCCATGTAAGATCATCTTGGAAGAAGTCCAAATCCTCCATATTTTGAAGAACTTGAGCACTCAGCGTATTAGCTCGAGAGCTCACCAAGGATCTCGTGTAGAGCAGCCGACATCCTTGTTACACCATTCCTTGTCCCACGCCCTATTGGCCCCCGGTGATGTGGAAGGAGAGTGACGCACACATGCTCTGCGTGGGTTCCTTAACCAATTGAGCCCAGCTGGTAACACCCCCGATTTGGGTCCTCTTGCTTGAGCAGTCCCCCGTCGAGTGCTGGCTTACCAGTGCCCCCCCCTTTTATTTTCATGTGTAAATGCATATTATTTTTTTTATTTGTATCATAATAAAACTCACAAAATTTCAGGAAAACATCCTAAAAACTACAGAAAATTTAGAAAAAGTCTCAACTAATGATCACATTTATCTTTCTATTTTAAAATAAATAAAAATAAATCAATGTAAATGCATAAATCTTTATTTTTCTGAGAATTATATCAATGTGTATTTTTTAAAAATAAAGCATAAACACAAATAAAAATTGACATCGTAACCATATAATTCAGAGAATTAATCACCGACCATAGGGTCTGATTTGGACAGGTGCAGCTCCTGACGGCAAAATAATTACATCGGTCAATGTCTCTTGCAGAGCAGAGAGTTTGTGGTTGAAGAGAACACAGCTGAAAATTCGATTTGTAATTTCTGTAGCTGGATACGTGGCCTCATCATTTGCTGACAGCTGGTGGAGTTCTATGCAACGGCTCCTTGGTCAGCTGGTGGCACTGCCGAGTATCCCAGCAACGAAAATATATAGGGAAAAAAGGAACTCTGCCTTGGATGTTTGCGCATCAGTGACATGATTCTTCACAATCATTCATAAGATGATGGTTCCCATTAGACCTATTTCTCACTCAAAATCCGGCAATGTTTTGGTGTGACTGTTGATTGAGACATCTTATCAATGATTTATGTTACTTAAAATATTACTTCGAAGCACATTCTATATATAATCCATAAAAGCATGCTTCCTTTTTGGGAAAAAAGACACAAAAAAGCGAAAGACTGTGCAGTGAATTCATCAGAATCTGAAGAGCTATCACGGCGCTGGGAAAGTGGTGAAGTCAATAAGAGAGTTGAACATGTCAACGGCTGCTGCGAATATCATTGGGGAACGAATTATGGGAAGAACCCATTTGGGGCAAATGACGGAACGAATTATGGGAAGAACCCATTTGGGGCAAATGACTTCATAACGAGGATCGGAGAAGATTTACATTAAAAAATGTTTATCAAACAGAGGCCCGCATTAGCACAGAAAAAAATGACAATCACACCTGAAAATGACCCATCATCGCAAGCTCCTCTCTCTCTCTCTCTCTCTCTCTAGAGATCACAAGGAACTATGCGGTGGGTGATTCAAAGGTTTCTCTCCTCCACCTGTTTCTTCCCGAGAACCAGGGATATGCACGGAGATCTGGAGTGCCCACAAAGAATGAGATCAGGTCTGCCAATCAGTGAGAAGCCTCTGGTCATTGCTCGCTTTGGTGACCCCTCTAGTCACCGGCAGCCATTGGTTGACTGCCTGACGTCATAAATGACTCTCCACAGCCGCATTGGCCTTTCGAGTTAGGGTTGATAAATATGAACTCGGACCTAAAATGAAAGGACCAACGATCAGAAATGAAGATGCCCACATCGTCGTGGGAAAGCTATGCATTCGGGGGAAAATCCATTCTGATTAGTTCACTCGTAGGGTCACCTACCTGAGCGTGTCGTCCACGAAGTCCATTTTGGTCCCAACAACGTGCATGAGAGCCTTGGGATCAATGAGTATTTTGACACCTTTGTCCTCAACCAGCTCATCGAATTTCCCCTTCTCATCTGAAGAAGGGTCAGCATCAAAGGCTAGATCAGGTGTGGATCATTGCCAGTTTATAGGTTATTGGAAATACCAAGGATCGGGGTGCAAAGAAGAGGATTACATAAGGGAGCCGGAAAAAAACCATCATTAAGAACGAAAAATGTCGATTGTACGAGAATTACATTGTTTTCTCTGCTTTAGAAAGTAAACAGTGGGTCAGAGATTCAATCTGTGTGTGAGAGAAAATGAATTATATGAGAGAAGAAGGAAGCATAAATCTTAATGCCCAACACCTACACACCCTCCTAGAGGTGCTTAGGAAGAAAACTCAACAGAGTAACCAAGGGAGTAGCTGATCTGCGGGAATATCTGTCTAAGCATTCATTCCTGAGGATCTTGACATCATTAATTCCACTTAAGCATGAAACCTAGCAAAAAATTGCATACAAACAAAACATTTTTTGAGCATCTTTTCTCCACAAATCCGGCTGAGCTATATATGGCAAAGAAAAATGCTCTCTGGTCTTTGATTTAAACATATCTGAGAACAGTGGCTGATAGATCCCATTCAACCAATACAAGAAATCACAAACACACACACACACACACACACACACACACACACATGCAAGCATAGATATATACACACACAGACTTTTTAGGTTCTCATGAAAGTTCTGACCGGCCGCATGAATTCGCATTTGACCCTTCGTTCATAATCAAGCAATTCCATATGACTCTCTATGCCTCCATTTAGAAAATATTTCTAATCATCGTTAGATGTATGATCTCTTCACGTTTCTGAAACATTATGTCCTGTCTACTTGCCAACAATGACTTACCAATGGGGAAAGTGCCTGATCACATTTTCAACTCCTTCATTTATTGAAACTAGAGCTGTAATTCCCCATGATTTCTTAAAGGAGCACTTTGGCTCTTCACCCACGCACGAGATGCCAGAATTATATATTTTCCCACAAAGAGGGAGAAAAATCATGCGGCCGGTTTATAATTATTCATCCATTCTGCGAAATTCAAAAACACGTCAAAAGAATATAAGGGGCTAAAATCACGGAACCTTCTAGCCCATGATTTTCTGATTCCAATCAAAAAATTCAAAAATCAGATGAAACGTTTGGATGAACCCTTGCTAGAGTCTCCCTCTAAGGAAATAAGAAATAATCTCACGCGGAATCAATTCCCGTGAACTGAGACAGAATATTTCCTAAATCCCGCGAGTAAAACAATGACCAAATGCAAAGGCCCGAAATCAAAGAGGAGAAGGTCTGGGGAATCGAGAAACCAACGAACCTGCGTAGTTTAGGGTATAGGATAAGCCGTTGCAGCCTCGGGCCTTGACCCCGAGCTTGAGAAAGCTCCGCTGCCGGAGGCCAAGCAGTTGGCGGATCCTGTCTGCGGCGGCGTCCGTGAGGGTGAGGGCCTGCCGCCGGGCGGAAGGGGCGATTCTCTCCGCCGCTGCTCTCAGGATGGAGGAAGACGCCATCTTTGCCACGTCTCCCCCGGCCCGTCGGGGTACTTAAAAGAGAGCAACCGACAAGCAGAATATGGGGGCCCAATCTGTTTGAGCCCGAAATTCTCCTCGTAACGAGACTACTTGGGCCAGACATGGGATCTACTACGGCCCAATACATCAGGTCGGCCCCGTAGAGCCCCAATAAACTCGGATAGGCCCACTATAGGCCCAAAATGCCTGGTTATCAGATCCGAAATGTGGATCTCGGGCAATTGAGAATCCTAAATTGGGAAATGCCTCCATGTGATTGGAGAACCGTCATTTAAATCGATATATGCTGATTTCTATTAAAATAATTAACATAAAATATCGATTTAAAGATATTTCCCAGAATATAAAAGATCTGGGATTAAAGGTAATCACATAATCTCCCAATGACCAGAAAACATTACTTAATCAAGTGAATTAGAAGAAAAATAGATGTAGATAAGCCGATTCTAGCAGATAAGTGGACTATCCAAAGCACAAATGGATGAATATGGAAACCCATATTGAGATTTTTTGAATTACAAAGACAATGCTTGAAATGATCTCAAATATATGGATCAATGAAGGCTGAGTAAATTTTTTTGCTCAGCATTGTGAAGCTTAAGCCTATGACTCTATTGCCATATCACTCTCATTCTCATGCAGATCACAACTGACTTCCTACATAGATCAAGGTCTAAGTAATAATACAGAAGCAAAGGTGTACGTAAGGATATCTACTTGTTTGAAATCATATTGATCTTATGAATCCTATGAAACAAAGGTTTCAGTTTCCTATGTTAGTTGATATCCTATGGATAGTGGAATTCATAATTTTGCTCTTGCTATTGAAGTTGCCACTTTTTATTTTTCTAGCCAACAATAATTATTCCTTTTCATTAATTTAATTATTATTTTTCTATAACTTCTATTTTTTTAGAATTTTGTAGTATTTTTTGTATTTATTTTTGTAAATAAAAGTGCATAAATAAGAGTGTAAGATGAAATGGAAAATCAAAAATGAAGTTGAAGTGATATCTTTCTGAAATTCAACCTTTATGACAATATTTTTAGTGCTTAAATTTACAAATATGTATATTTAATTTAAATATAATTATTTTATGTACATTTTGTTTCAACTTTTCTGTATCATTGAGGACAATGTCATTTTTAAATTTGGGGATGAAGTATTAAATCTTAATTTCTACTATTAGTTATTATTATTATTATACCTAAAATACCCCTAGTTTATAATAATAAGAATACCTTCTTGACATCATTAGTTAAGGGTATGTAGGTAATTATCATTTTCTCCATGGAGCCTAGCGATCGGCAAAGGTTTGAATCTCTCCAAAGCCCCTTTTCTTTTCTTTTTTTTTATCTAATCGAATTATGATTTTTCTACAAAACACCGATCAACAATCTAGTTGTCGAAATCACTTGATCATTGACAAACATTTAGTCAACACTTTTCATAGATCATCATTAGAAATTGACTAAATATTTTGAATACAAAAATCACATATTCTTCAAAGAAATCATCTCCGATTGATCAACAAATAAGTTGTTGGCATGAAAAAGATGATCTGCGAGGAGATGAGTCAACACTTTTTCAGAGCATACTAGATGCAATAGAGAGCCTCCTCTTGTTGCACGAACTTGAGTATTAAGCTCACTAAGACACACCTTACTTACATCAAATTTATCTTTGTCGTGTAACAATTGTCAAATATAATTCGTCGACCTATTTTATTAATTTTAAGACTTCTTAAAAAGATATAGAGATTTCTCATGTCTTTCATATCCAAGTAAAGCCTTTGAGACTATAAACATTACTTGATAATCCTTTCGAACATACATAATTCCGACAATCCCTACTGCAAAGTTGAAACTCTATATTTCCTAATTTAAACTTATTTTTTTTCTAAATTAATGATATTATATGTGATTTAAAATCTCTAAAATCTTCTTCATTCAATTCAGATTATTTTGAATTTTAAAAATTTTAATTTGATCAATTAAATCATTATTAATCATTTATGTAAGAATTACAAGATAGAACTCTATTTTCCCTCGAATTGTATTCGTCAGAGGTGCTGATGTCATTTTGACATCCTCACTCCAATTTTCCTTTTTTGTGAATTTTGAAATATATTTTATCTCCATCATTTAGAGTAAACATTATAAAAATCCTATTATTTGAGAAAAGAATTAAATATTACGAGACATTATCTTACATACATTTTACTGGCATAGAAATTTACCATTATTTTTGACATATTTGTAATAATTATAATTTATTTATTTGTGCTGAAAGATATCTAAAAATCAAATAATAATATTTTCTAATTTTAAAATTTTAAATTTTGCATAATTTATTATATATATTATCAGTCGTGAAGCCTTGGATATTATAAATTATAAAAAATATTGCAAATTTAAAGTTTATAAAATTAGAAAATATCTGAATTCCTTAAGAAAAAAAAGAAAATTCATGACTACAAAAATATCTGAATTTTCTAGCTATTGGGGTTCCTAACTTATAATATTTATAAGAATCATTTCTCTCCGGTCACTATATCCGCTTTAACATACTCCCGCCAAAACCTAGATAGGCCACCGCAACACGCTAAGTCTCTTTGTCTCTCTCCCTCCACGTGGCGCAAAATCTGGACACCTGCAGAGGGGCGTGAGAGTTTTTAGGCCCACTCAGCCGATCGTGGGATCACAGAAGAAAAAAGTCAACGTTTCGATCTGGAGATGCGCGCCTTCTTCGGACTATGATTAATGACCGTAATCCCAAGGTTTTGAAGGGGATTCCCCAACTAATCCCGTCTTATATTCCGTGGGCCTGGAGTTCTGTAGAGCCCAACGACTCTGCCTTTTCCGGCCCACTTTTGACTTTGTTAGTTAGGTCTGCTTGTCTTCTACCGGCGGGTCAAAGTGGGCATCATTGGGCCGAGATGGGCCTCCGAGGCGGGCATCTGACGGTCCACGCGTGATCTGACGGACATGATGGGCCACCGGAGTGGACGAGAGGTTAACCACGGCTTAAACCGTGGTTAGTTATCTCTTAATCATAGGGGGTGATTAATTACTCCTCACCTGGTTCCCTATAAAATGAGAGAGCGGAGAGAGTCAGTTCAGTCGTCTTCTTCCTCATTTCCACGGCGAGGTCTGCTTCTCTAGGAGCTCTTCTCCGCCTGGTTCTCAGGATTTCCGGTGGAGCTGCGATCGCGAAGCTGGGAAGAGGATCCGGTGAGGCACCATGCAGCCGACAAGTGGAGAAATGAAAGGTGTAGCTTCCTCCGTTTCTTCGTGCTTGAACGGCTCGGGGTCGCGAATCTCGCTCCAGGATCTTCAGGATAGAGGGAAGCCGCTGGAGAAGCAGCAGCAGCAGATCCAGAACTCTGGTATGGGGCAATTTGATGACTCTCTGGAGTCCTCTCACGACGACTTCTTCGATCAGATCCTGTTCAGTCTCCCGTGGGCGGACCTGAACTACGGGAACTCTAAGTCCCCGTGGGATATCGTCCCACCGTCCAACGGCCAGAACCAGAAGCTCCTCAATGCGCTGTCCGGGAAGCCTTCGGTGCACCACCAGTTGGAGGGAGCGGAGGGGATTCATTATCCTCAATTGTACGATGAGTCGTTGCTTCTCGCCTCTCGGCTGCGCCAGAACCAGATCAGCGGGAGTGGAGGTGCCTCCGAGATTCAACTCAATCACGTCTCTCAGCAGCAAGCGTTGCTCTCCGCGATGGGGTGCACGGCTGCGGCAGGCGACTCGGGACTGCTCCCGCTACCTCTATCCCCGGGCAACGCCGATTCGACTGATTCTAGGCTTCTTGTGGACGGATCTCGAAATGACGTTGACCCTCCTTTCAAACCTCCCGGTTCTTCAGTACGCCTCTCTCTCTCTCTCTCTCTCTCTCTCTCTCTCTCTCTCTCCCTCTCTCTATATATATGCATATATATCTATATCTATCTCTCTATCTATCTCGCACGACATACCATTTCTTCTATACCAATTCTCTCATATCTTTTATTTATTTCCAAGGGTGGAGACGGGCTGTACAACGGGTTCGGCGGACCTCTTCAAGGGACGTCACATTTACCTGGGGGTAATCTGCAACACTTCAACTATGAACAGGTTTCAAACCACAGCACCTCGATTTTTCTCTCCTTTTCGAACTGCAAATATTAGTTGTCTTCTGAGAGGTGGACGAAGTCTTTGCTCCTTTTCGCGTGAAATTCAGAGAGAAAGAAACCAAAGCGTTCCTTGAAAATAAATTATCATCTGCACAGGCCGTAGTACTGCCGTCTCAGAACTACGGCGCTTCTGCGGTGGGCGTGGGACAACAACCGGCCACAGAGGCAGCCGGGGTTGGCTCGACTCCTCCCAGGCAGAGGGTTAGAGCAAGGAGGGGGCAGGCCACAGATCCACACAGCATTGCCGAGAGGGTAAGACCGACGAACGAAGACCAAACCCTTATGGCCTCATTTATTACCTGAACTTTATTAATATATCTATCAGATTCCAACCCAGGCTCCAGTCAGTGCTTCATAAATGCAACTGCCTTTGGTATTGCTAGTATTTTGTTTGCATAAGTTTCCGGTCGTCTCTGTTCTTTTCTCCCGGGGGTGGCGTTCTTTCTCTTCTGAAATCTTGTCCCTTCAACCCCGGTAATGAATGCTCTTCACATGCAGCTGCGCAGAGAGCGAATAGCAGAGAGAATGAAGGCCCTACAAGAGCTGGTGCCCAACGCCAACAAGGTTTCTGCCGCAGCCCCTCTCTTCTCTCTCCTTTTATAGACGATCAAAATATAGATATTTTCTGGCCTTCGGGAAACCGATGATTCTCCGGTGGGGGGGGGAAGAGGCGGACAGGACGAAACGTCACCTACCTGCACTCGAATGAACCCTAGAGAGAACAGAATCCTATCCCCCCCTTCTCAGTTTTTCAAATGTTTCTCTTCTTTAATAAATGATATCTCCGCAACCCCCCCCCCCCCCTATCGTTCAGTCTACCACAGAGTAGGGGCAGTGAGAAGCACTGGGGAGGTTGGGGGGAATAGAAGGTGAGGAGGGATGCTGATATCGACCAGTTTCCTAGATTTCACCGTATGCACCTACTGATATATCTCTGGTTAATTGGCGTGGCAGACGGACAAGGCCTCGATGCTGGACGAGATCATCGATTACGTGAAGTTCCTGCAACTCCAAGTCAAGGCAATCAATCCATCCCTCCCCTTTCCCCTCCCCCTTCCCTTTGCCCCCCCTGCTTGCAGACTCGCCGCCACTTTCCTTTACTAGCAAATAATTTAACCTCGCCGAACCCTTCTCGGCGTCACATCACTCTTGACCCCATCTCCTGCCGGGTTTCTATCCAGGTGCTGAGCATGAGCAGACTAGGCGGAGCAGCTTCCAGCGCCCCCTTCCCTGCCGACGTCTCTTCTAAGGTACTACTTACTAATCCCTTCTTCTCCCAGAGAGAATCCCCGTCCCGCTCTAGAGCCAGCGGTGGGTGAGGGCCCTTAATAATGCTTATTATAGTAGAGGTAGCGAGAGAGAGGGGGAGGGGGGTGGGTAGAGGACAAAGGAGGAGGCACGCGTGCCAAAAGGGATGCCACGCCCCTCCTGCTCCGCAACTTTGATGGGCGCTGATAAAGCTGGCGGCGGTGGTGGCGCAGGCGGCGGCGGGCAGCGACGGGATGACAGCGGCGGAGCAGCAGGTGGCGAAACTGATGGAAGAGGACATGGGCGCCGCTATGCAGTACCTCCAAGGGAAGGGCCTCTGCCTCATGCCCATCTCCCTCGCCTCCGCCATCTCCGCCGCCACCTGCCACCCCCCCGCCCCCTCCCCCAGCGCCCTCTCCGCCCTTACCGCCCACTCCACAGTCGCCGCCGCCGCCGCTGCCGCCGCCGCCGCCGGCTCCGAACCCTCCTCCTCCTCCAAAGAGGCCGCCTCCGTTTCCAAGCCCTGACCTGGGGAGCCTTTAGAAAAAGCCTCCTCCCCTCCCCGCTGGGAAAGCGACTCTGCCGCTTTCCTCTGCAACGCGTCTCTTTTTATCCTGTCCTCTTCCCCTCTTTTATTCCCTCCCTTTTCCCGTCTCCTCCTCTTCCTACTCCCCCCCACCGTGGCCGGCGGCCGCGGGGATCCCGTCTGTTTTACGTATCAGTAAATAATATTTTATATATTAATTATATTTATCCCCCCAATATGAATGTATTATTATATTATGCGTTTCACCGTGTGCCATATATATATATAAAGAGAGAGAGAGAGAGAGAGCGAGAGTCAACCCCCGTCGTCCTTGGCGATGAAGAAGAGAGATGACGACCACGCGGACGGGGGAATGAATGGGTGGGGTCTAGTCAACCCGAACTCTGCGTACTGTCAGCCCAGGGTTCCAGGCCGGAACTCACCTTTTTCAGGACGTAGACGTAGTATTAGAGAGAGAGAGAGAGAGAGAGAGAGAGACCGGAGTCACTCGAGATGCTATTCCATGACCACTCCCTCAGATTTTAGAAGACGACTGACTCACTGCTAGTTTACTTAAACCAGACGATCCAATGCTCCATGCTCGGCTGAAATCACCTCCCCATTTTATTGGGGCTGCGCGTCGCCGTCTATCTCCTAATCCAATCCGGAATTCACTGACTCTGCTTCAAGAAAGAAGGCAGCAGGTGGAGGGAAAACCCGCCAGCATGGATCAGGGCCGACCAGAGAAAACCCTCCCTAAGCAATCACTTAGTGGAAAAGGAAGCGATCGAGCAATGACAACTACAAAGCCCAAGAACTCCGGCCGTTGACCTGAGCCTCTCTTCCCTGCAGATCCCCCCCCCCCTAAATTTAACGCCCCCCTCATCCAAACAAAATGACCGCACCCATTCCCCCCCCTTCTTCAACCCACAAATTTGACGCCACATCTACGCGGGGATCTGATGGGAGGGCGGGAGGGGGGAAAGTCAACGGCCGCCGGGTCCTCTTCCTCCCCGTGGGCCCACGTCGGTCATGACCTCCGCTGCTTCTTCCCGGACGGCTCTCCGTTGGCGTCGACCGCCGGCCTCCGCCCGCCGTGCCCGTTTGACCTGCCGCCGCCTCCCCTTCCGACTATCTTCTTCCTCCCCGATGAGGAATCTCCACTGGAAGAAGAAGAGGAGAGGATGGAGAGCCGCTGCCGGTCAGAAGGGTCCGTCTGGTAAGCTGGAGAGGCGGTGGGGTGGAGGTCACTCACCCATTGGAGGAGACGATCCCCTCTGCCTTTGACTTTCGGGGAGAAGAAGACGACGGCGCGTCTGGGAGCTTCCCCGCCTTCTTCCTCGACCTGGGTTTGATCGAAAGAAGTGATCTCAGCGAAAGAGAGAGAGAGAGAGAGAGAGAGAGAGAGAGAGAGAGAAACCAAATAATAATAATAATCAGGCAACGAAAAGGGGATCCAGTCTGGTCCACAAGGCGCATACCTCCCAGCAGTGGCCACAGGAGTCGAATCGTCCTGTTTCAGAGTGTTCCAGCAGACGGCCACATCAGATACAGTAGATAGATAAGAGAGAGAGAGAGACGGAGAGCGAGAGAGAGAGAGAGAGAGAGAGAGAGAGAGAGCTCACCTTGGCGGGCCCGCCGTCTTTGAGGAACCTAAAGACCTCGTTCTTGAGAAGCAAGTCCTCCTCGTCGCCGTCGACATACAAAACCTGCCGATGATCCAGCAGCCGTCAGGACCCCCAGCCCAAAAAATAAAAACAATTTTAATTTCAAATTCCAATAAAAAAATAAAAAATAATATAAATCAACTGATTTCTGAATTCATGGGGACCAAAAAGAGTGATGCCCCAGCCAGAGACTACCCACGCCGGGGAAACAGAAAATAAAAATAAATCTGAAAAGGCTTTTTTTTTCCATTGGAGGAGATATCTATTTTGGAGGACCCCAAAAAAAATAAAAATAAAGGAAAAGTACCTTGTGCTTCATTGAAGCTGGATCGTACGAGTCGATGACGCCACGGTAGAACCTGGAGGGAAGGAATCGCGACGACATCAGAAGAGGGTCCGAGTTCTTCTTTTATTTTTCCTTTTTTTTTTTTTTTGGATGGGGGAGTAAAAAAATATTTCTGAACCCTTAATTAATTAATTTATGTATTGATTAATCGGAACAAAGATATATTTTCGGAAGGGGAGTCCTTACTTTCTGTCGTCGGGCCACCAGACCTTGATCTTGGCCCCAACAATGGCGCCGTCGTATCCCTGCTGTTCTTCTTCCTGAGTAGCATCAACAAAGAATATCCATAAGAAGATCTGGGCAGAGCAAAGGAGCGATGGATCGCGCACAGCAAGCTTCACTTTCAGATGACGATCTGGCGATGGAAACTCCACACACACGCGCACCTCGTTTTCCCGAATGCGCTGCTGCTTCTTTCGAGAACCTGCTTTCGGAGTTTCTGCCCCAGCTTCGGAATCCTCGCCCTAAAGATAACAAAGAGGAGAAAGAAAGAAAAGTATTCATTAATTTGACTGCGTGAAGAAGGATGCATGCCGGAATAGGAATGATACCTTCGAGTCCCTCTGCTGCTTGGTTTTGGATCCACGTCGTCTTTCCGAGATCTCACCCTCGCCGGGCTTGTCCGCCGCCCGCTTCCTGCCGACTCTACCCAGACGCTGCTTCCCTTCTGATTCACCAGTCAAATCTGCCTCTGATTCCCTTTTAGGCCCCTCGATCTGCTTCTTGGATCTGATACTCTTGGCCGAGCTCGGCTGAGGGCCAGACTGCGGAACAGACGCCGCCGCACTTGTCTTCACCTTGTTCTTTAAGCTCTTAGAACCAGGAGGCCGTCCCCTCCTGGGCCGAGCCGCGTCGGGAGACTTGTCATCGATGAGAGCGGATGAATCACCAACGGCGGATTTTTCAGAAGCGTCCTCGAGCTCAGACCTTCTGCCGTGAGCCCCCCGTGAAGTAGCTTCAGCTCTGTCGCCATTAGAGCTAGCGGACTTTGATCCCCCGGCCTCTCTGCCCTTAACACCACCTTGGGAAGTGCCTGTGGTCTCCGATGATTTTCCTCTAGCTTTCTTGGCACTCTGATCCAAGGCAACGTCTACCCCAGAACTCGATGCTCGTCCCGAGTTCTCAACCTTCTTGTCCATCGGAGACGGCCGGGCTGAAGAATCATCCTTCACAATCTGTTGTTCGGCGCCGCTGCTTGCAGAGGACTTTGGGTGATTGACTTCAGGCTCTCGCTTTCCAGAACCCTGATAAGCATTGACCTATTCAGAGGTAACCCCCTCAACGATTCTGTGAAAGAAAAGTCAACTAGGAAGACCAACTACCTTGGGACGCTCATCAGAGATGGTCCTCTCAGATAACATGCTATCATCTGCCTGAGCACAGTGATTGCACCATTAGTAAGAACTTCATCCCGGGGAAGACTTCATAATCATAAAAGAATTTTTCATTTGGGGAGGTGTGGATTCAAACAAACATTAATGCTGGAGAAAGACAAGTCGATTGATTGACATTGAAAAAAAACACAATGAACAACTTGATAGGATTTCAAAAAACACTGCTGTCCTTCCATTCGCTGATGTCCTGATCTTCAATTAATAAATAACAACTTATCCAAATTATTACAAGATTTCACGATATATATATATATATATATATTAGTCTCAACATTTTCTGCACGTGCACATCATCTAATTTCTTCGCTATTCTATATCAAATTTACGACTAATACATGTATATATATATAATAGCTATTATGAAAAATGCCACCTAACTGTGGAGGGATGCGGAGGATTCACATCTTGGTCACCCTAAAAACACTTGGAAGTCTCCGAGTCGAGAAAACCACAAAACATATTTATCCCAACAAAGATATTAAAAATATCCGAGTTTCCAACTTTCTTTGAGTTTAAATTAGAGGCCTAAAAAGAAATTAGATAATTTTCACACGAGAGCAGGAAGTCCGGCAGACAAATTGAAGATTTTAATTTTATTATATCAATTCCTATAACCATCAAACTCTTGAAAAAAATGCAAACCATTGAAAGCTTCTGGAAAATTCAGCCGTTAAAAATTGAAACAACAAGGCTTTCACCTAAATGTAATTTATTAAAGAAAGAGACGTCAAGATTGAACCTCTAGATAAGTAGAACGTGTAAAGAGCATATAAATCTATGCTTCCTTCAATGAATTGGATAACAATGAAAATGTCAAGTACTCGACATATGCCGCATAATCAAATCATTCAGTTAAAACATGAGTAAATGGTCACTCACCAAACATTTGCCAGAGATACTCAGATCATGAGGCCCCACCACATCAGAATTCTCTTGGCATAGTGAGACAACGATTTCACTGTAACCCTCTAATGGAGTACCAAGAGATCGAACAGCTTCCATTAAGCAGGGCTTTAACTTCGAAGCACAGTTTCCTATCACTTTTTCCACTAATCTCCGCGCAATCTGTGAAACATCCTGAAAACAAGAACATCTTAGATAAGAATACAGCAAAAGACTCAAGGCAAAACGTGACAAGGGAAGCTCAGGCGAAAAGCCACCTTATTGTCCTTCACATTTACCAATAGGCACGACAAAAGATCTGATGAGATGTCTTCACTTTCCTCGACTACAACAGTCATTATCATCTCCATTGAAGAAAATACATTCTCAGGATGGTTATCCCTGTACATTACCCAGGTTGTCAATAAGCAGTAACAAATGAAAATGAATATAAACTACAAAGGAAAAGCCAAAACAATGGTTACCAAGAGAAGCCACAATGGAAACAGGATTTTTAAAAATATTTAACAGACGAGTTAAGACACAGTTCGAGCTTGCACAGAGTACTCAAGTTCCCCCTAAAATCCTTGCTTCGTTGCAAAAATAGAGTAAATCACAAAGTTGACGATTGCATCCAAATCATGGCTAAGAAATGGCACCAACATGACGAACTGAACTAAAGAATCACAGCCAGACTTGATATTCCTCAGAGGACACAAGCTCTCATTGTTTACATGCACCAAACTTTTTACTACTTTTTCCTCACTAGTTTTTTATTCAACCACAATGAAAGACAGTCTGAGCTCCAAAAATATCTAGGATATGACTGCAATACATCAAACGAAAGCTTGTCAAAATGTATTAATACCATCAAACGAAAGCTTGTCATTCCTACATTCCAAGATACAGTGAGACCAACAGACAGACTGAATTATCAACAGAGGGATCTTGAATTTTAAAAAGAACGAAAGGATATATGGTGTAGTGAAAATTTCAGCAACATCAAACTCTTCTACGAAGTTAGAATAAAAAAGGATCCTAAATGATACGGTAGAAGCATAAAAATAACAATGACAAGGTCACTTGCCTTATTGTCTTCAGAAAGTGACCAAACATCTCGAGAATCAGAGCATCGCACTCAAGATCCAGCATCACAACACACGACCTAACCTTTGCAACTGTTTCTAAAATTGAAACCCTCTTGGAGTAAGAACGACTGTCCATATCGTCCAGCTTTTCGAAAGCTTCAACAATTATCCTAAATATATCCTGAATAAATTCAAGTAAATAAAAATATAAAGATGAGATAATAAACAATACCAACAGAAAAAAATGAGAGCTAGCACTGGTAACGAAACAAATATCTTCAAACCTTCATTAATTCGTCATCATATGGAGCCTCAGGTGCCGTTATTCTAGTAATTTCGCTGATGCAAGATGCAACAGAGACTTTCACATCAGCATCTGGATGTCCCAAAAGTTCCTTGGCAGTCAATCCCTTCATTGAAGGATTGAGTGCAGCAGACATTGACTGGGAAGGTGATTGCTCCACTCTCGACAGTAAAGTCTCAGCTTGCTTTCAAATGGAAATCATTGACAGAAAGCAATAGCCAGTTAGCACTTATCAAACACAAAATAACTAATAAATGACTAATAAATTCTTGCAAAATAGTGAACAAATAAGAGAGGGTGAGCCTTTTTGCATGGATGACTAATAAAAAACTATTGTCAGTTAAGTTGAACCAGTACGAGAATCAAACAACGCAGCTATAATGCAACCCATCCTATTTCACATATATGATCCGGAGCTATAAAAGCAGTTTACAAGGTTCAGGTGAGAATTCAGATTGTGTACATAGCTGGTGGCATAATGAAAAGTTAAATGATACATTCTTCAGGCATTTTCCCAGCGAAGCATGCCATTAAGAACTTATACTAGGCTATGCAGGATAAGAGAATTAAAGAGCGCGCCTCTCTTAGGGTCATTAAGAAACACGAAGACAATACCAGTGAAATCTGCACTGATTTCATCCTGCACTAGCAGTTCGAAAACCTTTCACAAGTGAAGGTGACAATTGACCCGGGGATGGTTTTCTTCCAACATCCAGCTTTACACTTTACAAGTCAACACAGGCTCATTTAGTGAGTAATCGAATTGATCTCACACGAGGCTACAAAATCCAACCCCGCCAGTTTTCCAAAGACACATACTGCCTTTACCTTCGATTCGAGATCAAATAATCCTGATACCACAGCATAAAATCACAGCCTTCCAATCAAGAAAGATATGAAGTGGCAAGATGGACTATAATACCCGAAAAATCACATCGGGTGATCAGATCAACCAGGATCATAGTCAAACTAGAACAGGATAAAAAAAATTCACGAAATAAAAAGCAAATTAGGTTACATGTCTTATTTATAAAGTGTACGCGATTATCTTAATGGAAGGAGAGTATGAGAACCTAAACCTTAAACTTGTATAGAGATGAATAATTATGACTATGAACTGTTTGTTTCGTCACCCCACAACCAACCATTGACAGTACCACCGGTGAGCTTTTCTTCCTTTTCTTCTTCTTCCTGTCCTCATTCTTTCCTTTTCTGGTGTCTCACGCTTCCATATCCTTGAGTAGTATTGTTTAAACTGATTGATCTGAGAAACATCAGTGTCAGTGAGCCACAAGATCGAGTAACCCCTCCAGAATTGACCAAAATCACGTCGATTCAGACAAAAAAATTGCGACTTCCAAGTATCATGGGATGAACAAGAAAGTCTTTTCCAAACATGCCTAACCAGCCTCGATATCTCCTCCTAAGTGGAACCAAAGACACAGAAATTCTTGATTTATAAGGCAGCAGAACTATGTCTGCCCAAACAGGCGCTAATGAATACGGGTCTTCCTACTATCTCTGGAACCCAGAGGTGGGCATCCAATGGCCCCTTTTCAGTGATGAGACAATGTCCAATAATCAATTGGCGAGTTGGCAAACAGCCGCCAGATTCAAAAGGAAGTAGCCACATTTGTCCCACAAGAGAAGGATCGATTTTTCGTTTGAGATACAGCTTCAATGTCTGATAGAGTTCCACAAAGTCGCAGATAATCACCGAAATGTCACTCATTCTGACACAATTCACCCAGTCCGTAACAACTCATAGGTTTTGGAAAAAATTGAAGCGCATCATGACGCCATCATACATTAGCACCAGTATTTTCCAGTAGCCTTTCCCCGTCAGAATTTACAATTATTTCAAGTGGCAATTTCTCGGTCTTTTTCGTGTTTTACACTGGCTTGTGGGAAATCCCCAACCGCAATAGCAGTTTTTCAAACCATTGAATCTTCAAGCCCTTTGAGTTACACAACCCGCTCGTCATGTAACACAATAAGATTTGCACTGCCATTACCATTCCAATCGAAACTTTAATCTGTTTAAAGTTGGCATCAAAGTCCAGAAGGAATGAGAATTGATCTGTTTAAAGGTTGATTTTAACTGGATCATCTTCAACACATGGACAATAGACAGTATGAACTTTCACCGGATGGCCTATATAACTCCCAGACGATCCGCTGAAGACGCAAATTAATGATCTAGATAACGAAATAGTGGCAATGCGTGCACTGATATGGCATTTTTCAACGTTGATAAGCCATTCAAAATTCAAAAACTGTGACAACTCCAAAAAGGATAAAAATATTCAACTTTCAAATTAACAAGACCCACAAAACGCAATCGTTCATTCATAGGAAGTCGTTCTTGCAAACAAAACAACCGATAATTGCATAATAAAAACGGATAATGCAAGTAGAAATACCATCATCGAAGAGGGAAACTACAGTCTCAAAGAACCACGCCCAATGCTCACATACAGGCAAGGATGCGGAAAACCAGACACGCCGTAGACAATGAGGGGAAATGGACAGAGAACAACAGAACCCACTCACATCAAGGAGCGGGAGGAGATCGTCCACGGCAGAGGGCGGAGTAAGGATCCTGTTTCCTACTCCCAGGAGAACCTCCTCCAGCTCCTTCTCCGCATCCGCCATCTCTCGCAGCGCGAGATCCCCCCCCCAAGACCTTCAACCCCGCACGGCGATCCACGGCATGGAAACCCTAGTTAAGCACACTCCAGAACAGCCCTGGGGGGGAGGGGCGAATCCGTGCTCCGCGAAGCCGGAAACGAGTGAAGATCAGGCTGACGAAGGCAACAAACCTCGGATCGACTAGGGCTCGATCTTCTGTTCTTCCCTCGACTCCCTCCCTCCCTTCCCCCCCTCTCCTCGAAACAGAAAAATGTAATTCCCCTATTTTTTTCCCCTCCCCTCTCCAGTAGTAAAACATAGCCCAGCTGTCCGGATTCCACCCCCTCTATTCAATCCACCTCCCCATTTGCCCAAGTCCGCCTCATTCTTTATTTACGAAAGTAACCCTCCAAAGATCTGGCGCTTTTACGTGGCAACGTGTCACATTGAACGCGTGGCACATCAAGACTAAAGTAACCCGTGCGTACGCAAACCGTGCCCAACGCGACGTTTGGCGGCACTAAACTCAGATTTTTGATTTCGCTGTAAATTTATATTTTCAATTTATTTATAACCTCGTACTCTCTCTGTCACACTCCATCCATCTCGGGTGTATCCTTATTGCCACGTGGCGTCCGGTCCATCTTCCACGACTTCCCAAATGTGCATACACATAATTTCGTCTGACAACTAGGGAATGCATTGTTTCGCGACCATTTTACTGATGAATGCTCGTCCCCCTCGAAGCCCGAGTCGAGGAGGGACATGATTGTAATATCAGGATTGTATACAGTGGACGGCAGAGATTGGCCTACTGCTGATGATCCGGTGGCCCCGAAATTTTTATAATTTTCCCACGCCAGATGACGTCACCTGCCCCACGCTCCGAGTTAATGCCACAGACTACAAGGGTTTCCTGTGTGAAGACGATTCAGTCATCCCATACTCACATAATAACGAAGTTGCCATTCAGTGGCGGCCATTGAACATGTCGTTGGAATTTACCGTTAATATTTGTATATGGCCATGAAGGTAATTTCCAAAAAGTGAGAGAATTATTAGCAATTGAAGAGCTTATTTAATTTCACCGGTAGGAGCGGTCGTGGTCGCCTCCGGAGTCGCGCCCATAACTAGATGGAGTTCATCCACAAGAACTCTGCTGCTCTGATCTGTCTCTGCCGCTGTCCCCTACGTCGCCGGCGGAGGCCTTGAGAGGTGAATGGGGAAATTCGACGAGAATTCCGGCAGATCGGTCGTCGAGCTCAGCGGGAAATCTGCTGGCGGCGGCGGCGGGACTCTCTTCTCGGCGGCGGCGCTCGGGAGGAAACTGATCGGCGTTCTAATGTGCGGCGGCGTCTACAGGTCATGTGGGAGGGGGAAGAGGGGGAAGGGGAAGTGGCGGGGGGACGTCGGACCTGCGCCTCCGTTGCCGACGGAGTCGAAGATGGAGATGAGATTCGAGCGGCTGTGGGAGGTGCTGGAATCGGAGATGTCGGATTTGGAGTTGGACGAGATGTGCGCGACGGAGGAGGAAACGAGGAGGAGGACGGAGGCGCTCGCGGAGCTCCAGGGAGTGGTGAGGAGATTGCATTCATACGAAGGAGCGGGGATTAGTGAGAGGGATGCTCTGAGGAAGGAGGCGGCGATGGAGTTGAGGAGGCTGGCGAAGGACGACGCGGCGGCGCGCGAGACTCTGGCGATGCTTGGGGCCATTCCTCCTCTCGTGGAAATGCTAGATTCCGACGAGGTCGGACTGCAGGTGGCCTCGCTCTATGCTCTTCTCAACCTCGGGATCGGGAACAACGCGTACATCCACCTCGCTCAAGTTTTGGATCTCTTCTGTGTTTTGTCGTCCTCTTCCTCCGCGCCTGTGGCTGATTGGATTTCCTCACATTTTCAGAAACAAATCCGCCATCGTCGCAGTGGGGGCCGTGCACAAGATGGTGAAGATAATTGGCAGGGGATCCGTCCCCTGGTCCGTATCAGAGGCTGTCGTCGCCAACTTCTTGGCCCTCAGCGCCCTAGACGCCAACAAACACCTCATCGGCTCCTCCGGCGCTGTGCCATTCCTGGTCGAGACATTCCGCGTCGTCGATCCCCTCCATGCACAGGCAAGGCTGGACGCCATCCGAGCGCTCTTCAACCTCGCCATTGCTCCCGAGAACGTCCCCTGCCTTGTCGACGCAGGCCTGGTCCCCGATCTCCTCGCGGCCATCGGTGACATGAGCGTCTCAGAGAAGGTGTTGCCCGTGCTTTCCAGCGTGGTCTCTACCGTCGAGGGACGGACAGCAGTGATCCGCACACCGGAGGCCTTCCACATCCTGGTTGATGTTCTCAACTGGTCAGATTCGCCGAGGTGTCAGGAGGAGGCGGCCTACGTGCTAATGGTGATGGTTCACAAGTCATACAGCGACAGGACGGGGATGATCGAGGCCGGAATCGTGTCCTCTCTCCTCGAGCTCACATTGGTCGGAACAGCCCTGGCGCAGAAGCGAGCGGCAGGGATACTGGAATGCCTGAGAGCAGAGGGAGAGGAACAGATCTCCGAAGGATTTCCCGGAGCTCCGGCCGTCGCCGCGCCATTGACGGGCACTCGGGCGGAGGGAGGGCCACCAGAGACGACAGTGGAAGAGGAACCGGGGATGTGCGAGGAGAGGCGAGCGGTAAATCAGCTGGTACAGCAGAGCATGCTAGACACAACCAGAAGAATCCTGCGGCGGGCAAACTTACCGCCGGATTTGTCTCCGTCCGGCAATCTCTGCGCGCCCTCGGTCCACTCCACTGTTTCCAAGAGCCTACCATTTTGAGGAGACCGGGAGATGCCCATAACAGACCAACTAACCTTGGAGACAGGAGGATGCTCCTACATGCTCTTCACTTGCTTCGTTCGTCGCCATCTCGACGGTGGAAGGTAGAAGACGACGAGGAGGTACGTCACCCCGGTGCTCAATGGAGCCCGCTTGGTGCCCTCTTCCTGCATCTAGATTCCTACAACCCTCAGCCTCTGTCGTTTCAGAGTTGGCCGTATCAGCGGGCCCAAGGCTCAGACATCATATTCTCTCCCCTCCTCCGGCGCCGACGACCCCCATTTGATCCATTCTCCCAACCATGGCAGATGCATCGTCGTCTCCGGCCCCGTCGACCACCGATCAAAACAGGGCTGTTCACCTTCTCACAGCGACCTCGCTCCTGTCAAGATCGTCTCGAGGTCAGTTCTCCCCGCCCAGCCAAAGTCCTTTCTTGCCTCCTCCTCTTTCCCCGTACTTCAAACATTTTTTTCATTTACCACGACGACACATTTAAGCGTAATTTCTGCTGCATGGATTTCCTAAATGGGGTCCCATAAAAGACTCATTATTTCACTCAATTAATGAGTTACTTTCGTATTAAATTCATAAATTAATTAGTCCGCAGCCGGCCACTGTTGGAGTTGAGGAGTGGATGGAAGGCATTCAACTATTATTAATTTTTAATGACATAGAAGCTATAAAAAATATTTAAAGAAAAAGGAGGAGAGAGAGAGAGAGGGCGGAATCGGGAACCACAGCGGACCGCAAGTCCTTTATCATCGCCATCTCCGAGATGGACCGCCCGTCAGCCCCTGTCCGCTGTGCCGCCAGAGAAAAGTCGATCGCTTAAGCGTTGGCAAGCCGCGCCCACCGCGGTGCAGCTCCCCTGGGAATCGCCCCGTGCGTTATGCACCTCGGTTAGCCATTAATAAATCGCCACGTGTTCAGGATATTTAACTCTAGCCCGTTCCGCGGTGCCTTTTATCAGAAACCCTCGTCTCCATCCTCTCTCTCTCTCTCTCTCTCTCTCTTCTCTCTCTCTCTCGCTATCCGCCTCTCTCTCCGCTCCTCTCCTCTCCTCTCGCCGCTCAGATTTTCTCGCCCTCCTCTCTCTTCCATGTCCCCCTTTCTTCTTCGCCAGAAGATGGAGGTGGCTGATATGTGGGAAGGGCGGGAGCCCTGTTCTTAGCGCCGTTCCCCTCCCCCCTCCCTTTCCTTCCTCTCCAATCTCCGTTCCTCGTGGTGTTTCTCTGGTTTGAGGTAGAAGATCCCACCATCTCGCTCCCCCTCGTTTCCCCTCTAGGGCTTCCGTGCCCAGCGCCGGTTGTTTTTGATTCCTGGGATACTTCAGAGCAGTAAGGTATGTCGCCGCCTCAGATTACCCGATCCGTCGCTCTAATGGCGGACCTCCCGATCGTTTTGGCTCATGTTTCAGGTCCCTGCGCAGGTTTCGCCGCTGTCGGTCCCTCTCATTGGTCTCGTTCCGGTTGCGGATGATCTTTCGCGGCCCATCGGCGGAGAGGTCAAAGAGGAAGCAGATATGTCGGCCGTGCCCAAGAGCGGCGATACGATCCAGATCAGGGAAGTGTGGAGCGACAACCTGGAGGAGGAATTCGCCTTGATTCGCCAGATCGTGGACGAGTATCCGTATGTCGCCATGGACACGGAGTTCCCCGGGATCGTCCTCCGCCCCGTCGGTAGCTTCAAGACGAACGCGGAATATAACTACCAGACGCTCAAGTCCAATGTCGATCTCCTCAAGTTGATCCAGCTGGGCCTCACATTCTCCGACGAGCACGGCAACCTGCCCACCTTTGACACCGGCCTCCAGTGCATCTGGCAGTTCAATTTCCGCGAGTTCAACCCTCAGGATGACGTCTTCGCCAACGACTCCATCGAGCTGCTCCGCCAGTCGGGTATCGACTTCAAGAAGAATATCGAGAAAGGGGTCGATGCCCAGCGATTCGGGGAGCTGCTCATGTCGTCGGGTGTTGTCCTCAACGATGCTGTCCACTGGGTCACATTCCACAGCGGCTATGATTTCGGATACCTCCTCAAATTGCTCACATGCCATAATTTGCCAGAGACCCAGGCTGGATTCTTTGAGCTGATCAACCTATACTTCCCCACTCTGTATGACATAAAGCACCTGATGAAGTTCTGCAACAGCCTCCACGGAGGGTTGAACAAGCTTGCTGAGCTGTTGGAGGTGGAGAGGGTTGGCATCTGTCACCAGGCGGGCTCAGACAGCTTGCTCACAGCCGCTGCATTCAGGAAGATGAAGGAGTTGTTCTTCAACGGGTCAACCGAGAGATACACCGGTGTATTGTACGGTCTTGCTGTTGAAAATGGAATCAACACTCATTAGAAAGAGCAATCAATAAGTAACAATAAAAAAAAAAATGCTTGTTTGGTACGCGTGGGTATGACCTTCTCTGACTTCCTTCTTCTTGAGCATGCATAACTTTTCTCAGAAAACGTGGGCTGCTTGGTACTTTTGGTTTCCTCACCTCTTCGATATCTAATTATATGTGGTGGTGGGGTTGAAAAATCCTTCATCAGCACTTCTCACTTGAGAACATTCCGGAGGAATTATTTGGCTTCGACTTCATTGATTTGATCTGCTTCTTCCTACACCTTTTTAATCGTAGCTCACAAAGCACATTTACCCTTTTTCCCTATTTATTTTCTGATAAACTGAATCTCTTCTCCGCCATTCGTTGTTCTGCATATTATGGCATGATACTTCCATCGAGATGAAGGGGCAGGAGGGTCCAACCCCCAATAACTCAAATGGATTGCTTTTTTTCTATTCGTGGCACAGCTGATCTTTGGATTTTTAGCTGTGCTGTTGTTTGGAAAATGTGTGCATGCTCATCTAATTCCCTGCAAATGGTTGAATCCAGTAACAGTATGCTCTGTTTCCATGTTGCCCATAGTTCCGTTGATCTATTGGGGGGTCTTCCATGAACATTACAAGAAGGTTTTCTTGTGGGTTCTGACAGAGACGAGTTCTATTACCTCAACCATGACTGATCCTGAAGAATTCATGGGAGTAAGCTTTGACCCAGGGTCATTTTGACCCACCTCTCACAGGTGATGGATTTAGGCTTTCAGCAATGTTAAATGATGAAATTTCTATGAAGAGACTTGAAGAATTTATAGGTTTGGCTGCTATGAGGTGCTTATATTGAAATGAACCCTATTTCTGAATAGGAGTGACTGCCTGCTTATCCGTATTTATGCTTCCTCATGCTTCTATTCTTATAAAGGGAATGACAGATTTCTGTGGGGAATTGCGTCATTCCTTTGGCATTGGAATGAAAAACCCTACAAATTCTGTGCAAATTTATCCATTCAATTTTCCCAATCGTGTGGCTGTAGATACATCGCATTGGAGACTGATCAGATGAGTGTTGGCAGCCTCCATCCAGCTGACGAGAATCCTGTTCATAGCTGATATCTTTATTTGCTTCTTGCTTTACTATCGTTGTATGCCACTGAATTATGTACAGAAAGAGTAAATCTGATCGATTCTGTGTACTTCTTCTTATCTTTATACTTGCTGAAAAGGACCATCTGTCCCTTTGGTGTTGACCTTCTGTTTCTCTCTCCCTCACTACCCCTTAACTTCTCTCTATGTGTTTACTAATATCTCTATTTTTTTTTGGTTTTGAAGTCAATTGGAAAATTTTGACTATGCCTAATTTCATTGCAAGTAATTTATGCATATTCTTCTATTGAGATTAATTTCAAGACGAACATCATATTAATTACTAGTTCTGGCTAATATCAGGTGTATGCAGATGGAATTTTTTGTACTGTCTGAAGAAATATTATTATTTTAAAATGGAGGGGGTAGCTACAAAATTGTCGTTATTTTGAAAAATGTAATTAAAAAAAAAATCTTAATATTTTGTGTTATTTTCTCTTCTTGGTAGATTATGGCACCAAGATCATGACAATAGATAGCTTTACTTTTTTTATCATTTTATTATCCTGTAGTGATATAAAGAAAAAAAACTCCTAAATGGATAGCTTTATTTCATGGGGGAGATGCTAGATTTTAATTTTTTTTGTCATTTTTCAGAATTTAATTTGGGAAAGTGGAATGACAATGTTACATTTTTAGGTTTTTTTGTAGCTATTAAGGGATCAAAATTATTTAAATCACTAGTTTTTATGAATTTAATGTATTAAAAAAATATGGTTCGACCAATTTATCACTTATTAATGACTGAAATGTGGAAAAGTTCTTCAATAAAATGATTATATTATATTAAAATGATGATATTTGGTTTTGAAAAATTACAATTGTGCAAAAGGAATGGGGATTTCTATTGTATATTTTCCCTTCTGCAATTAATTTAGGGAGAAAAATAAAATTTAGAAAAATGTCATTTGATAATTAATTTATCAATTTTTTTTTCTTTACACTTAAAAAGCAGATTAAATAAATTATTTAATTAGAGAGAAATTATTCTTTGAAACCCTAGAAATTTATCCCCCGATCACCGTATAAAATGGTTCTTCTTCTACCTCTCGGAAGACACTCATTAGTCTAAGTATGAGGCCGGCGAGGGAGGGACGGCCGGAAACGGCAACCCCCTCGCCGCCGATGATCACTTGAGACGGTCTCCTTCGTCTGCTTCTTCTGCATCGGCGCCTAAGCGATCGGTCCCGCTCTCTATCTCTCTCTCTCTCTATGTATCTGTCAATCTCTCTTTCGGGAGAGCAAGAGGCGGTGATGGACGGAAGAACCAACGCATCGACCGTGGTCGTCTGTGCGTTGCCGTGGCAGACTGGTTTAGTCTCTCTGCTGCTTTCCTCCCTCTCTCTTGAGATGGAGGGATTAGTAGATGATTTCCATTGCTATTCTCCTGAGGGGGGCGACGTGGATGGCCTGAACCCTAGAGGTTGGGCAACCAGTTGTCGCTGTTGGGGTGTGGTTGTGGTGAAGCTACGTGTCTGAGAAAAGGCGAATCTGAGCCTCCGTTTCTCTCCCCCGCTCTCCGCCGCCGCAGTGACAGTCGCGATTCTTCAGTTTTTCTCTCGGTTTTCTCGGCAATCCTTGATTTCGAATTGTTTTCCTACTTCTCCTCGCATATGAATCTGCGCGTGATCTTTCTGGAATGGGGCAGCGCGAGCTGTCCCCCAACAGTAGCCATTCTTCTTCTTCGTTACTTTCTTCTATGCTACTCCCTCGCTTTACCTGATCCGATCCACTAGCGCTCGATTTCCATCAACTCGGGCATTCATCGTTCGTTCCTACTACGTTTTTTGTTGTTGTGGATTCTTTCGATATTTCCGGGCGACGATGGATTGAGCAATGCCCTAATCAGGGTTCACCAGCCCCATTGGACAGATTCCGCTTCTCTCCTTATCTTCCTAGCTCCGAGTAGGCGATCGGAATCCCATGAGCAGCTGGTTGTGGCATCGCACAGGTTTCTGCTTCCCCTGGCTCTTGTCTTTTGACGCAAATCCCCCATTTTTTTCCCATCTCACGGATTCTGACTTCTGACGCAGGTCGCCTACTCTCTTCGATTCACTAGATTAAATAAACACATCTTAACTGGGCACGTTTGGTATGATTTATAGCTAACAGAAATTGACATGAATGCATTTTAGACTGATTCTTATGATCATTGAAAGGGCAACAAAGCATTTTATTTTAGAAAGCTCAGAAACCCGAAATCAAATTAGGCATGTTGAGCTGAAAACCGCTGATTTTTTATTCGAAATCATATTCGCCCATAAGTGCTACATCATTTGGGGAAACCATTGGATACTGCAAAGGCAGTGAGAAGTCAAATGTGAATAGGCTATGCTTTCTTGTGACGTAGAATGACAGATCACTGAGACAGTGAGGAGGGTTGGGCAAGTATCAATCTCAATCAAATCATGTGGACTAGAGAAATCCATTGGATCTCTGTACATTCCCTTTTCTATTTATAGATTCTTGGAGGAAGCAGAACTTCCTATTACTTTCCTAAAGTGCCCTAAAGACCAAAAGGCCGTGGTGAACTTTCTACAGCATGTGCTCAGAGTGTGGGTTAGATTCATGGACTTGGGTTTTGACAAACGCATGATGAGAGATCTTTTAGACTTAATTCTACTTGTCAATTAGATTATGATTAGAATGTGACTTTTTTTAGATTATAATTCCCCCTCCATGGACTTGCTGACGTGTTCGCCCATGCAGCTGTTGAAAGACCCAGTAAGTCAAATGTCAACGACAGAGGCGGCGCAGCCATTCTTTCACAAACGAGAGAGAGTGGACTTCCGGGTTTCTCACAAGCGGGGTAGAGAATTATTTCAGAACAAAAGAATGAACACAATCCGGGTCCACGATTTTTGTTTTTTGGTTTTTTTGAAAAACCTCTTTTTTTAATATTGGCCCATTTTTGAAAATATACAGACTTGGAGTGAAATTAATACCGAATTATTTTGCAGCCACCTATTCAATTTTGGTGAGAGCACAAAATGGCAAGTTAGGAAGAAATCTCTCTCTAGAAAGTTGACTTCTGGTTTCCCCAAGTGGGACACAATTTTTCAGAACAAAAGAACGAAGTCAACCCTGGTCGACGATTTTTTTGTTTTTTTGTTTTTTGGAAAACCCTCTCTAATAATATTGAACCGTTTTTGAAAATGTACAGACCTGAGTGAAATTAATAACGAATTATTTTACGGTAACCGGTTTAAATTTCTGAGATCAAAAATAGCAAGGTAGGAAGAGATCTTCCTAAATCTGTCCTCTGAGAGGGAATGCAAGTTTGACTTTGTTCTGAAAGGTGATGGGCAGAAAATTATAGCTCTTGGTCTCGTAAATTTTCTTATGCTTAAGTTGGAGAGAAAAAGAGGTGAATATGTCGTAAGTAATCGATTCAACTCGGATGAAAAAAAGTCAATGCAGAATATTCTGATAAAAAATTACGACTAGATGACCCTCTTGAGCGTCATCCTGGAGAGTTGACCTTACGTTGACCTTGGGTAACCCATGTTTTTCTCGATTAAATGGGGATAAAATTGTTCATTATTTAAATATTTCCCATTTTCCTTAAGAACATAATGAAGATTAATTGTAGCCACTGGATTTGATCCATCTGAGAGAAAAGAGAGTGTGGGTCTGGGATCCGAGGACCGTTGACCGTCGAGGGGACCAAGAGGTGTGGATCTATCAACCCAGTTTCAGTGTCGGCGCCGCCGCAAAGAGGATTCTCCAAGCCTCTTCCCCACGTGGGAATTTCTCCCTAGCCGCCCCCCCTCCTCCCGGCACCGAAGCGACTCTCTCCGGGGAAGTGGCTCCTCCTACACGAGCTCTCTCTCTCTCTCTCTCTCTTTCTCTCTCTCTCTCAGTGTATCTGGGGGAAACCAGATCTTCGCCGGCGGCGGTGAAGAGGGATGACGAATGGGGCGAGGGGGGCGGGGGACTGGGCAAAGTGCTGCCTGGTGATCTTCGCCATCGCATCGGCCCTCTTCGTCTCTGGACCTGCCTTCTACTGGAAATTCAAGAACGGATTTGGGGCGAAACCGCCCTCTCCTTCTTCATATTCTTCCTCTTCCTCCTCCTCCTGCCCGACCTGCGTCTGCGACTGCCCCTCCAGTCTCTCTCTCCAGAAGATCGCCCCCGGTGAGCAACCCCCCTCTATCTCTCCCTCTCTCCCCCTCCGTCTCTCTCTCTCTCTCTCTCTCTCTCTCTCTCTCTCTCTCTGATGCTCGTAACCCAGTGGATTGCGCATCTGCTGCGTGTTCATGAGGAGAATTGGAGAGACCCATCTGAGTTACAGTGGGGGAGTTGAACTGGTTTTCCTGTGAAGCTTCTGAGAGCGCTGGATTGAATAGATCTCCATCTCAAACGCCTCAAGCGTTGACCTTCCTTGCTCCTGGCACAGGGGAAGGAGAAGGGGGGTAGATCTCTGAGTAGCCCACTCACCCAGCTGCTCCTCGTTCGTCCCAATTTCCTCTGAGATCCAGAGAGATTCACATTTGGCTTCGAGCTCTGAAACATCACCCTTTTCCCTAGTTTTCTTGGCCCATTGAGACTTTTCTTTTCCCCTCCTGTGATTACAACCAAATCTAGGTTAGGATTGTGACCGTTGACCAAAAAACAGGGATTTGCCTCAACCCGGAGAGATTCGATGCTCTATCCATCTCCATGTAAATTTGGAAGTAGGGTCGATTTGGAAAGATGGTATCTTGGATTGGGGCACGACTCAAACAGCGTGATCTATGATTTCCTTGTAAAGTCAATCTTCTAGCCATGAGGGTCTTCCATTTTGACTTTCTAGCGTCGATCAAAGCCTCGGGTTGGTCAAATCTGCCCGAAAAGGAGTGGTTTCTTTAATTCTTCTTAATCAATGCCCAATTGGGCTAAATCCTATATTGCTGATCGTTCTCCTTCTTTTCCTGTGTTGACATTGCAGGACTAGTCAACCTCTCGATTCCAGGTTAGGCCTCGTCAACCCCCTTTGTTCTTCCGCCGCCATTGTGGAAAACGCTGACCTTGGCTTGACTTTCTGAACGAACGGCCAATTGGCAGACTGCGGGAGGGACGACCCGGAGCTCGGAAGGGAGATGGAGAAGCGGACGGGGGAGCTTCTGAAGGAGGAGCTGAAGCTTCAGGCGGTGGTGGATGAGGAGAACCGCCACCACATGAACTTCACCATCTCAGAGGCTCGAAGGCAGAGCTCTCAGTATCAGAGGGAGGCTGATAAGTGCAACGCCGCCACAGAGGCCTGCGAGGAGGCCAGAGAGCGCGCTGAGCAGGCCCTCAAGCTCGAGAAGAAGGCCACCGCCGCCTGGGAGCTCCGCGCCCGGCAGCTCGGCTGGCCGGCCACCGCCTAGTCTCTCCCTCTCTCTCTCTCTCCACATGCCTGTTATGAATCTGCTCAGAAACTGGGCATCTGGGCTGAGATGTTTATGTTCAGATTGTTCAGGTGTTCGGTTCCAAAGAAGGTCAACGTGAATAAATGTTTTTACAACTAGCATCTCCAAGTCAATGCCATGTCTAGTTTCTCTCTCTTGAGTTCTTCAGAGAAAAAACTGATCCGGCCATCATCGTTGAGGATCGCCTGCTTTCAGATTATTTTTGTGCTAAACTAAGCTAGAGAGATTAATCAAGCTGCACTTTACTGCCACCACCAAATATTTCCACAGATAATGATCATCCTTTGTAGATTATTCTGTCAAATAAATACCATCTAGTATGGTTTATTTCACATTATTTTATATATTAAAGTCAACTCAAGAGATGAATAAATAAGTACCATATCACAACCGTCTACAATTCATAAGTTTTTTCTGTCAAATTAAAACCATATTTTCATCCCACCAGCACCATTAAGTGCCGTCGATCTGAAGTCAACTGAAGAAATAAGTCAAAGGAAATTAATTACATCGATCTACTCCTCTTGAGGAGCCCAAGTAATCATCCTTCCAAATAAGCTGGAGAATTAATCCGCTTCAGAGCCCCTCAAATATCACAGTTTCTTCTGCAATCATGGCCTCCTCGCCACAAACGAGGACCCAAGTTTCTGAGATCTTCCTCAGCCGCCCGTCCACAGCCTCAACCACTGTGAACCCTCGGAGCTCCTTCTGATCTTCCCCAGCTGGCCTCACTCTCGGAACGACAGCTCCATTCAGATAGACCGTTCCGCCTTCTCCTACGGCGATCATCTTCCTGAGGCCGCCGCCACGGGCCAGCTCCTTGTGCATGTGGCCGAAGACGACCAATGGGATGGGCCGGGGGGCCCCCCTCTTCAGGTCATCGATTGCCATTGCTAGATCTGCGGGGCAGCTTGAGGTCAACGGTGGATCATAATTCTGAGGCAATGGAAATTGAGGGAGGGAGCACCTGGGTCGCCATGGTCGCCGCCCCCGGGGACCCAGTCCCTGCCGCAGATGTCGTCTGCACGGTCACCTAGCCCTGTTCTAGAAGCATAGGAAGGAGGTAACAGAGGGGTTGACTTAGGTATTTGACTCGTGTGAATGAGGGGGGAAGACTTGGGTTCGATTTGGGAGAACCTGTCGGGCCATTGTGGGCAAGAAGTATGAGGGTATGGCCTGCTGGTGCCCCAACAGCTGCTTCAAAGATTTTCCTCGCGCTCGATTCCATGTCCTTGACTCCGTACCTAAAAGTCAACGATCCCACTTCAGGAATACGTTCAAGAGCGGATTCCAAACAATAAAAAATGAAATTATTTTGTAGAGAGAAAAGAATTCCCTCCTCCTTGGAAGCCACATCGATGACATTTATTTGATGTTCATCACACTTCAAGCTATTATTATGCTCTCTGTTTGTAGGGTTCTACTTTCATGAATTGCTTCAAGAAAAGAAAAGTTGAAATATTTGATAATAAAAAAATAAGATCCACCCTCCCTTTCTTGAAAGCATCATGAATGATGTTTATTTGATGCTCATCCCACTTCAAGCTAGTATCCTGTGGATGATTGCAGCATAAAAACAGCCTCAGGTCCTCCTCATTAACATTGATTCAAGCTTTACATCGAAAATTATTTACTTGGTCCACCCATCTATTTTTTAAATAATATAATAAATTTTATTTTCTTTATTATCCACCGTGAATCTTCCTACTTGTCTAGGTTTCTACGTGCTACAAGTCATGATCGATTAAAGATCAGAGAATTAGGTTTTTAAAAGAAAGAATGAATTAAATAAAAAATTCTCAACCAGAAATTGCTCCGGAGTGATTTCCATTGGGCCATGTGATGCTTGGAACATTCAAATATTATAATTAAAAATAGAAAGGTGAATTAAGATTGATTTTTCCCACCATAATTCACTGTAAATGACTAACCTCTCAGACAGAAGCTTTTCCCGAAATAGTTTCTTCCCGCCGCAGGAAAATGGGCGGCCACCAACAACACTGAGGTTCAGCAATGGGAAATCTAGACGGCGGTAGCCAACATGCTGTTCTCCAAGACTGATGCCCAAAACCCAAATTTAGTCAGCCATATAATATTTTTAAGAATTATAAACTGAAATTCTTACAGCTTAGTGATGCATGGTTGGCATACAAAAAAAAGAAGAAGAAAAAAAGTGACCTATAAAAATTATTATCACAAAATAATAATGAATGCAAATACTTTTTGACATTAAAATTTCCCATAAATCAAACAAAAATGTGCACCAACAAACACCATCAATCAGAATACGGTTGACCCAAAATGCGTGTATTTTAATGGTGACGAAGAGGAGGCTGTAAAATGGCGAAGAAATTGGTGTCTTGAGAGAATGAAACCTTACCATTCCAGCTGAAGTTGGACGCCGTCTGTTTTCCTGGAAGTCAACGCAGGGCGATTAGTGAAGCTTCAATGCTTCCAATCATTAATGACCTACGCACTGCTTAGTTTCCCATCAGCATTGTTCTTCTCATTCAACACGGCCATGGCTAATGAGTGGGCCCACTTACACATCTCAAGTCAGATTTATTTCGTGAGATATTTCACTGGGAAAAAAGACATTTCTATCCACCAATTTATGCAAGCATAAATACATTCAAAGACGAATGAAGTTATATGAAGACGACTTACTTTCTATACGAATGAAATACATTTCTATCCACCAAATTATACGAATGAAATTTCGTCTCCATGATTTATCGAAATAAATTATATAAAAAGGTCTTAACTTTCGCTGATAAGGATCTCCAGAGAAAGAAATACGAAGACGACTTACTTCTTCGAAAACTGGGACGTGTGCCAGGAGTCGTGATTCCCTAATATGGCTGCCTTGGGGAGATTGAGTTTGGCAACACTTTTGACAAGATCAACGTTCTCGTTCCCGAAGTCACCTGAGAAATGGAACGTGTATTCAAATCGAAGGGAAAGTTGCTGTAAGGGCATCTAGTGGGAGAGACACGTGCCTGTGAACAGTACCAAATCAGCCTGCAACGTCATGGAAGAAAGTTTTCTAAGTCATGATGGCTGGTATAATATGAGAATTAGAAACAACAATGAAAGGACTAAGACAAGCAAATAAAATTTATGGCAGAGAAGATAAGTATTTCCAATAACTCAGAGGATTAAATCGTAATATCAAGAAAGAAAATATAATTTATTATAGTTAAAATGAATATTTACAAATAATCTGAAGATAAAATATTAATACCAAATGATAATATAAATTATGATAGATAAACATTTCCAGAGCATCTGAAGATAGGAGGGTGCGGTGGATAAGTATTTCCACAGAGTCTCAAGATAAAATCTCAATATCAAAAATAGTATTAGTGAAATAATATAGAAATAATTGTGGGTTACATGCGTAACTGTGCTGCATTGGTTTTCCATATGTATGAAAGAGATCTTCTGAAGATCTTTTCGATCATTGATTTGACTTTTACAAAAAAAAATCCCTTTGGTATTTGTTGGAGATTGTTTTTTGAAGACATACCCCCAAAAAGTGGAGAGCTTTTGCGTCTTCTTCCAAGTCCCAATTGTCATGCTTCATCATAAAAAAGTTCAGTTAGTACCGAAGAAAATATCCAATGAACAATAATTTATATCAAGCACAATAAAGATGCCCACACAGAATAATCATCCAAATACATTAAATGAGCAGGAACCATGAACTCAACCGCGATTGTTATATGATGGATGGATCTTAATCTTCGAAACCAGCAAGAAGTGGGGCTTGTTCCCAGCTACCAAGAAAGCTGGTTTATTGGCAATTGTGCACTGACTATATATTAAAAGTTGGAAAGAAGTCAGCGGAGCTGATGATCCTACATAAATCTGAGTAGGGAAGTGAATTAGTTTTATAAAAACAAATAGTCTTTGGCATTAATGAACAAGCATTTCCATACGTATTAAAGTCTGATTTATGAGAAAATGAGAAGCCAGAGAGAAATACTAGAAATATGAAAATTCTTCCCTTCGAAGACGTTCGGAATTTAAATATGAGCGGTTTCCGGGCCAATGGGATGCGATTCCACCAGGATGCAACAAAATTTCAAGTTCTCAGACCATGGGACCAGATCGAGGCTTTCTTGAAACCGTTGGCAGGCGAGAACACCGTGACCAGGCAATCCGACAGAGAAATCAGGTCGTCGGAACGAGATCATAATACCAACTACACCCCATCGCAGTCCCTACCTCCCGAGGGATTCATAGAATCACCGGCGCTCCCCCCCCCTCAGCCGTCAGAACCCTGTCTACAGACGATTCATCACATGTCTTTGCTATCGACATAAAAAATTAACAGAATAAATCTCCATACTCCTCAATTGAGGCACAACGGCTTCATTTCTCATCAAATAACAATCAGCCTGGAAACTCCACGAATCACGACATATTCTTACAGTACCAATGACCCATCGGCGAGAGAACGACGGAGGTTATGAGTGTCACGTACCACGTCTCCAACTACGGCGACTCGAACGTGGCGCGACATGGTGGAGCGACCGTCGGACCTCGAAGCAGCAGTGGAGGAAGCAGGGATGCAGACGGATGAGGCCGCCGGAGAGGGGGATCGGAGAAGTCGAAGCGGCGGCGGGGGCGGCGGCGCGCGGAGGATGGCCGCCGACGGCCACGCAATGCTGCAACATGACCAACAGCCGCAGGATGCCGGCCGAACAACCGCCATGTCCGATAAAGCCCGTTTAATCGGGTCCGTATCCGGTTTAATGGAACCGAAAGATTCTTCTCTTAAAATTAATTTTCCACCTCTTGTGAAATAATTTTAAATACAAGGGCTTTTGGATATATCAGGTTTTTTTAGGAGAAAAAGGAAATTTATACGAATATTTTTTTTACTATCAATGTTTTAATGCAATATGCTACTGTTGTCGATCGAATGATAATACGAAAAAGGATTTCGCCTTTTCATTTTCATCTTTTTTTTATGGAGGAAAAGCGTAAAGATGCCCTTGGAGGAAGGGTGGATCAACAAAAACGAAACAATCCGTTGTCACAAAAGAGATATAAAAATTTATCAGACCCAAATCCCAAGACTATCTTTTAAGGGGTTTTTAACAGAAAAATTCTTCAGCGTTGTGACATCTATTATATAAATCATTAAAATATTTTTTTATCAGATACCGTGACAATTTTAGAAAGAAATTTTATTTTCAATTTTAAAGATAACCTGACAGTTTCCATTTTCTTGCCTTCACAGGATATAAATATAATAATAATAATAATTAGGGGTTAATCAGAAATGTGCCTCGTTTCTTTTCTTGAGGTTCCTCGCTTAAACCCTCGAAGCTCAACGGGGAAAGCCCCCCTCATTTCTTTCGTTCGACCTCGCCGCCTTCGGCCATGGTCCGATTCCTGCAACACGCTCGGAGGGCCCTCCTCTTCTCCCCTTCTCTCCGCTCTCCTCCAAGGCCGGTCTCCTTCGTCACCACCCCACCTACCCTTCCTTCCTTCTCTCCCTCGTGTCCGAGTCTCTCCCCGGCCAGAAGCTACATCTCTGAGATGCGCTGGTCGGCCTTCCAGGAGAATCTCCTGCGAATACTTCGCACGGAGATAGACTATGAGGTCGACGTTAGACCACCACAAGAGGTGACAATCCTATCCGTCTCAGAGATAAAGCCCCCTCCGATGCTTCCGTTTCCGACCTCCTTACGTCCCCTCGCGAAGATATTTTTCCTTTTGAGTTTATCCGTGGGGCATTTTTCTGATCGGAACTGCCTTGCTTATAAATGATAATCAGCCCGTCAAGTGGTTCAAGTACTTCGAGGTGGAGGACCGACCCGGGGAGCAGTGGATCACGCTGAAGAGTAAGTATGGGGAGGAGGAGATCAAGGCTGATGTCACGATGTTTGATTACGCAGTTCCTACGACGGTCGACGCCAAGGTCAAAGAATCCGATGGGGAAACGATGAGGCTACACATTAGCCTCGTCGTCGATGTGCGCAAGGGCGTCGAGAGCGATGCCGTTTTGCAGTTCATCTGCTCTGCGTGGCCTGATGCTCTGGAGATCCAGCACGTGCGCGCGGTCAAGGATGACCACAGAATATCATGCCCCTTCATGGGGCCGAGGTTCAAGTGAGTGCTTGCACATTGCATTCTTGCTTGTGTATTTCGATGATATGCCTCTCAAATGTGATGGGTGGAGCAGGAATTTGGAGGAGGAACTTCAACGTCCTCTGCTAGAGTACTTGGAAGAGAGGAGTGTGGATGCTGAACTTGCTGTGTTCCTGCACCAGTACATGATGGACAAGGACAGGAGAGAATTTGTTCGATGGATGGGGAATGTCAAATCCTATGTGGAGAAGTAGGATAAGGTTCACCGTATGATTTTTTTGCATCTTCTTCTCATATTCCTGGCTTATTTCCGTACTATTGCTCTATCAGAATACGGGTCGATCATAATCATGACTTAGTCACATTTTGTCAATACCAGCCTTAGTTTTTCACTTCTTGTAAGTTGAAGACAATGTTACCGCCCACATTATGGGGTGCATATAAACAGCTTTCTTACTTATTGATATTCCTTCAAAAAGGCTAATTTTTTATTTATATTTTAATTATGATCACATGGACTCTTCCTTCACACTTTAGGGTAATTGGGATGTTCATTATGGTGAAAAGTCATATGGTGTCTTTTATTTATTTGGATCTTGTGTCTTGCTGGTTTTTAGTGGCCTTGACGTAAAGGAATGTTTGACTTTCAACAACTGTCATATCTTTCCTTGCAATAATGTAATGGATTGCATTTCAAGCTGAATGTTCTTTGGAGCTGTTTACTATAAGCCAAGCTGAATGTTCTTGAGAGCTTTGTTACATGTGTCTGTAATCATATCTACTTTGGGACATAATACGGCGATTTTTCACTATTTGGTAATTTTAATTCTCTAGGTTGGGAGAATGTTAGTCCATGAAGAAACTTAAAACGAAGGTCAGCTCAACTTTGAGTTTACTACACCATTTGATCAGTTTTTCAGTCCACAGTTATGATTTTATATTGAATCTATTAGATTTTATTCAAAAGACTTAGATGCAACCACTGGATGAACAGTCTATCATGACAGTGGATAAACTGACATATGGAATGGAGATACTAACAAGCAGGTAAAGGGGGAGAAAAGGACGGTCCATCAGGTAGATATTAGCTCGTATGCTTGCATACCCTGAACATAAATGAATACTTCTCTAGACTTTCTGGACAAGCCTATCCAGTCCAATATGGGGATGCTTTTTTTACTTTTTACTATTGGAACAAAATTGTCCCTCAAGCAGGAACTAGGGTTCTTAAGAAACATGGCTCAGACCATAAAAACTGTAAGGAGCTGTGGCAGCATGTGAGCTCTTCACAGATAAGTTGACGAACCAACCATGGACAGAGGTACCAATCATGAAGGATCAAATTACAGGCTCTTTGAACGTCATAGAGAGGAGAGGTTGAAGCCTTGGCTTCTCTCAGCCCTTGCAACTCTGTTTCTGAGGTGGTTCAGATTAAAGGAAGTTCAAGGAACTACCATGTCTGAAGCAGAGTTGCAAGGGCTGAGAGAAGTCAAGAGGAAAACCTTGTCCGTTGCTGATTAGGGGAAATAGAGTGCTGTGGAAACATTGGCTGGAGGAAGTGGGGGAGGAACGCATCACATCTTCAAGCCGTCGGTGGCCTAATAAGGGAAAGTTGGGAACCAAATCCACTGAGGCATTGAGTCTATATCGGAGGGCCAAATTACAGGAGAGGGCTAAGAAGAACCTTGCAGGGTGCAGCTCAAAGAACCCATTGATTTGTTTACATAGGAGGAAGGAAAGAGGGATTTATGTAGTGAGAACGCCAATAATTACCTGATGCTGGATGGATTATCAATGGGGGGATTTCATTTAGGATTTTGGTAAATAATCAATACAGATTTGCTCGTTCTGGATCTTTTGATGTGATTGAGGGACAACTTATGAAGGAGGATTACTAAATGTGTTTAGATTTGATTATAAAAATAATGAAATTTTTTTCCAATGAGAACAGTTACACCATGATCTATGAATTAACGCTTTGGGCTCCTTGTAAATTGCCCCATCATTAGGTTTATTCTCTTGGGGTTTTTGTGAAGGTCCATTTAATATGCCCACTTAGTGGTTCATATCGGCCCATCTAAGGGCTAAGCCCATTTAAGGGCTAATCTAGTGATCGCCCCTTTAGGGTTAAGCCTAATTAAACCAAAAGGGGAAGCCGCTACAAGTAACAGTTCTCTCTCTCTCTCTCTCTCTCTCTCTCTCTCTCTCTCTCTCTCTCTCTCTCTCTCTTTGTCGACATGTTGTTGGAATGGTAACAGTTGTTGTGGAAGAAGGCTTTTCTTCATTCGCACTTTTGTCATCTGTTAGGTCAAAGACAATTGTCCTCTGCCTCTCTCATTCAAAGATCCACCATTGACAAAGTCTCCGTTGCAGTTAGTCTTAACTAGCATCGACTATCATTGTTGTTGTCACCACCATCATCTCACTGAGTCAATCGACATCCTTCTAGTCATCTGCCATCTTGTCCAACATTGACTATCATTGTTGCTGATTTATCTTTGGTGTTGCCATTGACCATTTGTTGATTTACACTGCTCCATGAATCATCTCCTCGCTTCTTAGTCAATTGTCAATGGTCAACAATCAACAATCAATAGTCAATAGTCATACACTCTCTAGCATGTTTATTCTACGAGTGATGCATCCAAATTTATAACAATTCAGCAACCATTGGTCAGTGCATAATCATATTATTAATGCATAGAGACTAAAGAAAAAGGATTACAACTAGTAGAGTAGATTTATCAACATCTACTTAGAAGGTTAAGATAAAATAATGTATCTTATAGATGATGTATCATTTTACATCATTAAAAAGATGTTATGGGAGCACCAAGATGTAAACTTTTTAATTTTTCATGTAATTCGATGTAGCCTAATGTTACTAATCTAGTAAGTCATCTTGATACTTACAATATAGGCTTGAATCATCTGACATGATGTAGCCTAAGAAAACCTATCAATACAAGGATGAAAGGTTTTTGACCAAGTGGTGAAAACTAGTAGGATATGAGTCTAGGTAGCTGATTTTTTTTTAATGTCATGCTGAAATGGAGTAGAAGCTCAATTTCAGCCTAATTAAGGTAGACTGAAGCCCAAGATATTGTGAGGAAACAATTTGCCCAAAACTTAGTTCCAAATGACCTAGTAAGAGATTTAGACACAAGTTTCTCAAAATAATCTTCCTAGTCTATTTAGGGCATTTTAATAGGTTCTCCCTTTTCCTTAGGAGCATTCTAACAGAACCCCTCATTTCTAGGTTAATTATAACTAGATTTTGACTTAGAAAAAGGCCTCCTTTTTAGCCATAGTAGCCTTCAAGTTTACTTATATATGAAGATTTCCTTTTTTGAGATTTCATTTCTCTATAGGTGGATTCTAACATCCTTTGTGAAATTAGTGACCTTTTTGATCATTGTGGACTCAAGATCAAACCCTTGTGGACTTGAGGGTTAAGGTTTCTTCATTATGTGGGGTTCAAGGTGAAGTATTTTCACATAAATCGTCTTTTATGGAACTCAAGGATGAGATTTCAACATTTTGTAACTCCTATGTCGACTCAATCAAATTGTTCATCTTGTCAAATTTATATCATGTCAACACTAATACATCTAATGGATATATAACATAATTATTCAAATTTAAAGACTGCAATAACAAGAGAAAAGTCGAAGTCAATATTTTGGAGAGGTGACATAACTCAGTGATGATCTCTATGTCCTACTTTTTATCTCTAATAATGTTAGGATGTTGTAAAAACAATTTGATTAGATGATAGTTCTTAAGTTTTTTAATAGTCTTCATGTTGATAATGAATAAATTCATAATCAAATTTATCTAGAATTGAATTACCTTCTTTTATGAAGACCTCATCTTCTCATAGTTATGGTGGTTATTCTAGCATGGGGTGAGGGTAGCCATGACTATTGGCAGTCTTTAGAGACTTGATTGTAATTAATTTGGGAGAAAATGACACACTAGAGATTTATGTTATGATCTTTATAGTCATCTCTATGACAATCCATCTCGCTATATCAAGTGAAGAGGTAGAGAATCGAACCCTAGATGACTCCATCTCATGTTGTCCAGCATGTGTCATTAGTGTTTGTATCTCTAATTTAGATTGTGATATCCAATAGTCTCTCACATACATCTTGTGACTCTAAGGGTGAATTGTCATCTTGAATCATATACCATTGACTACGTAACACATATTTTTGGTAAATTTCCTGATAAATATTTTAGTGATACTTTAGTTGATTGATTTATAACATGTTCTTGATATAGAGATAATGTATTTACCACTTGAATTATCTCTTAACTCAGTCTTTTACGTATCTATTTTTTAAATCTTATTTCTTTTAGTTAAATTATTCAATTCTATTCATGGTGATTAAAATTTCTTTCTCATTCATGTCTTATGTAAACTTGATCTACAAAAATGCCCTATATATAAGGACAATGTCTCTATCACTTGAATCATCTCTTAACTTAATACTTTACGCATCTAATTTTTTTAGTCACATTTCTATTAGTTAAATTACTCTTTTTTTTATTATTTCATAAATTTTCTTCCTCATTCATATCTTATATAAGAACTTGATCTAGAACATATGTCCTAGGTATAAGCACAATGTATCTGTCATCCAAGTCATTTCTTCATCATCAATGTCTTATAAATGAACTTGATCTAGAACATATGTTCTAGGTATATAGTCCTTTATATGTCCAATTTATTTAAATCTTATTTCTATTATTAAAACTACTCATTCTCTTCATTATGTCGTAAATTTTTTTACTCATCCAAATCTTACATAGGACATAAAGACATGAAAGATGATTCATTAAGTATATGAGTATGGAGGGTTGAACTATCTGGATAAAGCTTCTTCTACTATTTGTGTTGCTATATAGATAAATAGACTCCTTTCTTTTCGCTAAGGGAGAGAAAGAAACAAGATCAGATGATTATTTTTTAATCAACAACCTTTATTTTTTCAAGTACTGAGTCATCTCACTATCAACTAGGTCTTAATAGTTATTCATATGCGTGTATGTGTCTACATGCACATATATAATTATAATAAATTATAATAATCATGTATTTGTACACATGCTTCATCTCTTCAGATTCACAATCATTTGAGTCTTGTGTCTCTTGGGAAATTCAAGTTATTAGAGGTGTTATAGTATAAGTTGTGATAGTTAAGAAAATACTAATATATTTTTTTGAGTCAAGAGGTCTTCATTGAACAAAACTCTCTTTGATTTATTTCATCTATTTATGACCATTTATGTATTACGTGATTTTATTTCATAAAGGACATATATAAGTTGTTTTATATTTTTGTTCATTTTTTACTAAAATTAAAAATCATTTTAGATAGTATATCAATGTCTTATATTCTGATAATGCAAAATAACACTTCAACTCTCCATTTACATAATACTTAACCCATCATATAGTCATCTATTAGTCATCTCACCCTCATCCCTCGTAACAAAATAAAGTCACAGTTTGAAAACATACATACTATTGAAACTACTTATGTCCTTATGCACATGTAAGTTTCCACATAATTATGAGAAAGATGTTGTTCTTACTAACACTTACATTATTAATAATGTCATCTTTTATCATAGACAACAAGATTCCTTACTTTGTTATTTATTTGAGTGACCTATTGTACAATATTTCACTTAAAATATTTGGATGTGTCTATTTTTTCTATAAGCTGCAATATTTCAAGATAACCTAGCCCCAAATTTATAAAATTTAAATTTTCAAGATAGTCTTGTAAAAATGTACAAATATTATTGTCCATTTCATCAATACATTGTCTTTGTCAATGTCACCTTTTTTAAGAATATATTCTTACTTGTTCAATTTAAATTGACTAAATTTTTAGAGTTGTTGATACCTCTACTAATATTATTGAGTCAATCTTAATATGTAGTTTTCTTATATGTAAAATTCTTAGATAGTCCACTGTTGAGTCTATAGTTGAATAATTTAATGTGTCAAGTACAGTCAACTTTTCATTGTGAAGGCATACACATGGTAGAGAACTCTTCATATTTGCTTCGGCAACTATTGAAGTGCTCCACTCACAACAAGTCTCTTATATGTCTAATGGTCTCTCCAAAAATGACTATCTTGAGTGACCGAAATATACCTATTACCCTACAATGGAAAAATAGTCTTCTACCTGTCACCTCATGTCTCATTTGTTTCTTTCAAAAATGTCTTTCTTACTTTGTATTTATCTCTACTTTGTCTACCACACTTATTCTTAAGAATATTTTAAAATCACTTGGCTATCTTAGGTTGTATACAACTATGCAAGATGAGATAATTATCATAGAGTAGAAAATTACTTGTCATCTGATTTCACATTGCTTAAGAAATCTATTGTTGGGTGCAATTGTCTTCAACATCAAGGTTGAACTTGATGGTTTTGTTGATAAATTGAAGGCCCATCTTGTGGCTAGAGGATTTTACTCAGATTTATGGTGAAGGCTATGTTGCTAAAGTCACTTCAATATAAATCTTCTTAGCATTTACCATTTGATTTTCTTGACTTCTTCATTAGTTGGATATCAAGAATGTCTTCTTTTATAATGATCTTTAATATTAAATTTAGATGCAACAATCACTTAGATTTATTCATCTAAAAGAATTCAATTTGGTATGTCAATTGTGGAAGTCTCTCTATGATCTAAAATAATCTCAAAGAGCCAAATTTAGTTGATTCAATAATACTATAATAGAATTTCATATGATCTTAATTTGTTATACATAATTTCATATGATAATCTCTCTCTCTCTCTCTCTCTCTCTACTCTCTTTGTCAATAGGTTGAATATGAAGACTATTCACTGAAATTTTCTTTTTTTGTTTGAGGAGTTTTTGTTTATTTTTAAGACAAAACTAAACCTACTACTAGTAAAAAATAGGTTATATAGTTATTTAGTATAATATTTTAAAGGATAATGTTTGTTGATGGTTCTATTACTAATAGGCTGCATGAAAAAATATGCATATTAACATTTCACATTTGAGGTTATTCATGATTTCTCTTGATTTGTGAATTATGTAAACTAAAGTGCTTGTTTAGCTCATTTCAAGATCATACACTTCGTAATATTTTTATTTACTCTACTTTTTTAATTCCATAATATCTATCTACACTAAAAATAATGGTAAATAATTTTATTTTAGCTCATTGGATCACGGATGAGGTGTCATCATAGGGAGAGAGAGACAAATAGACAAACAAACAAAGTTGGGAGGGAACATGGCAAGTAGATTTAGGGTTTTGAGACGTCAGTATATCTTAAAATCAGGTGGAGATCAAGCACTCTTAACAATGGTTAACTTGCTTCTACTTATGAATATCAATAGAGGGACAATCTTAAATTTTGAATAATTTCCAGTCCCCAGTGAAAATAGGAGAGACTCTTTGGTGAGTCTAGTGGTTTACATGGGCGTATAAGTAAATAACCCTTTAATCAAGTGGTTTTTTTAATCTCTTATTTTATGTGATGAGTTTCTTCAGAGGGAGTGAAGGGATGGTATTTATGAAGATGGATCCACCTGGGTAGCACTCATGAAAAGGCATCGGACCGAGAATGGATCTGGGACCTCGAAGCTATGTTGTAACTGGGTTTGACCAGGATTTTTGGAAATCTATTGTTGCCTCGAATTATTCTCAATTGCCCAATTTAGACTGGTAGCTGAGCAACGAACGAATCCCTAGGTGCTCGATTTTTGATGTATTTTCCCGATATTAATTGGCACATTTTTCCAGCTCTACCGGAGTCGGTCCCAAGTCAAGTTAGGCACCGACGGGTTGAGATATTATTATAAAAATTTAATCTTGGACACCAGAATTCATGTTGATTGTAGCCAGTCAAACCTATTCTTTACCCTCTCCGGACCCGAGCTGTGGTAAGGTCAACATAAGGAAGCCCACTGACCTCTCTCTCTTTCTCTCTCTGACTGAGGAGGCCCGGGCTGGAACCACTGAGTCTGTCATTCCAGGTCTCTTGAAAGCCACGAAAAGTTGGGATCTCTCCGGCGTCCGTGAAGCTCAGTATGAGGTGGGCGCTGGTCAGAAGTCCACGATGAGCCTGATTCTTCGGAGGGTCAGCGGGATGTGATAACTTCCGATCCCTCGGTCTGGAATCGGCTGGTCCCGGTAGATCGGTGGGAGGATATTCGAGTCCGGGATTTGGAGGATCGGAAACTTTCAATACGGCCATTAATTGCCAAATTGAGTGTTGGGAGGAGCCACACTTGACCTGAAAGATGGCCACACAGCCGAGAGGGAGCGAGCGAGCAAGCGAGCGAGCGAGAGAGAGAGAGAGAGAGAGAGAGAGAGCGAGAGAGAGAGAGAGAGAGAGGTGACGTCAAGTTTACAGAGAATGGGGGGAGGGGTTTAGGGTTTTTTTTAAATTTGTTTCAACGTCGGACGAAGGCTGTAGTGGTTTGGAAGTATAGAATTCCGTGATCGCTGTCGCGGGTTTCATGGAAGCATTCAAACTTTTTATGTGGGTCTGATCTCATCGCAGGCTGTCGTCTTCTTCAGTTGAAGATTATGCGTAGCCGGGAGGGACGGGGGAGAAGGGGGCGAGAAGCCGGCCGTGAACAACTCTTCTTCATTATTATCCCGTCAACTACAGTTCGTGCGGAAAATAAATCGGAAGGATGAAGATGGAGAATCTCTGTACAAGGTAGATATTCTCTCTCTAAAGTTTGAGGCTCAAGTCTATCTTCTTCAGATCTTGAGTGGCTTTCAGGTTGTCCCCCTCGCGTTTCCCCCACCAGAAGCCTCTCCCGGCCGCGCCGCCGGTTCCGAAATCGGATCCGAGAAACCTGCCCAGCGGAGCACGCTGGGCGAGTAGAGAGAACGGCCATGCCGCTTCCATGGAGTGCACTTGGATGCTCAGCGGCCTACCGGCGAAGGACCCGTGGAGCGGCAGCGACGCCATGCCGAGCGGGTAGTAGTTGTCGCCGACAGCGGCGCCGCCCAGCCGGGCGGCGCCGCCGCGCTTGACGAGACTGCGTTCCCGCTTGTGGGCGTTCTGGTGTCCGCCCAACGCCTGAGAACTGTAGAACTTCCTCCGGCAGTAGTGGCAAGAGAAGACTCGCGCCTCCGAACCCGGCGGCTCCGGAGAGCTCCGCCATCTGTTTCCCTCCACGCCGCCGTCGAGGTTCCCGAGCAGGTTGAGCTCCACGACGGAGGGCGATATCTTCCTTCGCTTCTCTTCCTCCTCCTTCTCCTCCACCACAACGATCATGCTGGCGCTGCTATCGTGACTGGGGATTTCGAGCGCGGATATGGTGGACGTCTCCGATAGGGAGGCCTCTGCGGCGGCGGCAGCGGCGGCAGCGGCGGCAGCGGCGAAGGGGGTTATTTCCATGAGAGGGGGCGGTGGGTGCTTGGTGGATCTGGCCGGAAGTTACTTCTGTTGGGCTTCTGCGGTCGCTTGAGGTGTATGGCATATATATTGTAGAGAGAGAGAGAGAGAGAGAGAGAGAGAGAGAGAGAGAGAGAGAGAGAGAGAGAGAGGCGATAGAAGGTGTTTCACACGTGTGGCTGGGTGGAGAAAAGGTATGCAGGTTACGGCTTGTTCGGAAAGAAGAAGATAAAGAGTGAACGGGGAACTTGTTCTGAATAGGAAGGGGTCACGATGATGACTTTTCTATTGTTTATCTACACCAAATAAGTAAATATTTGGGATGTGATATTCACTCAGGTAGAAAATAGTATACACATCAATGACATCATTACCCTAACTTCATCTATGGTTTGCATTATTAACCTTGAATGTGTCTTTTTTGTATTAATTACGAAATATTGCATTTAATGCAAAAGAACCCTTCTAAAGATGTGAAAGCTACCTTGAGAACACCCAAATTGACCGTCAGAGGAAATTTTGCCCACTTTTGAGTTTTCTTGTAATTAGATACCATTTTAAGTTCCTATGAGGAGAGCATTTACATCTAATGCCTCCATAGAAAGTCAAACCCTAAAGCTGGTATTTTTATTTTTGGGGAATCCTCAATCTCGCACACTACTAGCCACGTGGCAAGCCAAATGAAACGGAACTTAAGAAGCAAGGTCGATCATGGTCAGGAACAATTCATGCCATAAAAGGAAAAGAAAACCAGCTTGTCCCATTAAAAAAGGAGCCATCTTTCCATAATTCTCGGTGCCCAAGGACTCCGTGAGACTTATAAAGGAAGGATTTTCTATGGCCATTACTATGCAGTTGGGGAGCCACTAGGCAGCACCTGATCCACTTATAAACGAACGCATCTTTGGTATTTTCTCAGACGCGGCTCATAAGAAATGGATATTTTGGATTTTTACAACGCATGCAGTTAAAAATCATGGAGATAAGATGTTGCTCACTTTGTCAAGATGGCGGATCATGGGTTGGTGCTTGTCTTGAATGGTATTTCTGCAAGGAAAGCTCTGTAATTGTATTATGATACAACATTACACCCATAAACTTCATATTATTATTTTATTACTAGCAGTATCATCCTCTTCCTCTCTCTCTCTCTCTCTCTCTCTCTCTCTCTCTCTCTCTCTCTCTACGTGTATCTTGTATCTAGATTCATTAAGTCATTGTGATTTTAGGGGGGCTAAAAGAGATGCTTGGAAGTGCCGCCGTACACACCACCAACTCTTGTTGGGCATATGGAAAAAGTCATGCGGGGTATTCGTTTAGTCAACCCCGAAGTAGGAGAGAAACAGCCGCCTCTCCTTCTCTCTCATTATCCTCGGTCGTCATCATAAGCTTTGTGCCATTGACGAAGCCCCACCATTGTCCTCCACCCAAAGGGTGAAGGAGAGGAATGACTGGCCACCACTCTCTCTCTCTCTCTCTCTCTCTCTCTCTCACTCTCTACTTTGTTTGTCCAATATGGGATAGACTGGTTTGGCATTCGAAACTGCCTTTGAGAGCCCCTCTGGGAACAGATCTGAAAAGGTTCTCCAACCAATCCCGCTTTCCCCTCGTCTCTCTCTCTCTATCTTCCCCTTTATTTACCAATTCTACTCGTTCCACCGTATCTTGAGGAGATCTCAAGCTCTCCCACCCCACTTTTCTTCCGTCCACCGAAAGGCCATGACAGTTCTTGGACAAGTGAAGATGCCGGGAGACTTTCGTCGAAGAAAAGTGCAGCAGAGAGACATCGAGTGGGACCCGACACGATCCCATTTCTCTCTCTCTCTCTCTCTCTCTCTCTCTCTCTCTCTCTCTCTCTCTCTATCTATCTATCTATCTATCTATCTATCTATCTATCTATCTATCTATCTATCTACTCCAACACCGTAGATGCGTCAACATGCCGATAAAGTGGAAGGAAAATAGACTACCTCCTTTCAAAGCCGCGTCTATTAGAGTGATTGCGCTGCGATAACCCCTGAGGTAGGCCGTCTCCATCTCTCCCCTCCTACCTTCTCTCTCTAGGTCTCTCTCTCTCTCTAGAACAGGTGGATATAGAAGAGCGGGATGGCTCCATTCAGAGCCCGGTCCATGGGAAGACGTTGTCATCTCTTGGAGTCAGCAATGCCGTAGAAACTCACCCATAAACTCAGTCTAGTCCCTGGACTTGGTTGGTTTTCCCAGTTGACTTAAACGAACCCTGCTGTTCAAAGCTTCCTCAAACCCAGAGGTGTCTCCAAGGGTGTTTCAAAGTCAACGCATCTAGAAGCCCGTTCAACTCGGTGGGGTAGGCCGTGGCGTCTTTTCCACCTGGTTGATTTGACGGGGTAGGTAGTTAAGGCACCTTCATTGGAGAGAGAGAGAGAGAGAGAGAGAGAGAGAGAGAGAGAGAGGGAGAGTTTGACGAGTTCAGAGGAGTTTATTTCCACGTTTCAGCTTATATGCGTAGTCTTTGACAATTTTGGCTTCAAAGAAAATCTGGCTTCGACGATTTGCCGTTCTGTCGCGGGCTTCTCGTCGTTCTGACTTTCGGACGTGTGGTGCGAATGTTAGATGTTGAGAGAGATTGAGAGAGATAGATAGATAGAGAGAGAGAGAGGAGAGAGATAGAGAGAGAGAGTCACCATGACTGGTTTTCGATGAAATATGAAGCCATTCACTGGATCTCTCCCCTCAATTTCTAGAGGGAGAAAACAGGATCTTCGCCGGTCAACCTTCCACCATATCTCCTAGAGGAAAACTTTCAGCTCCAGCCTCCCCAGACGTCCTCCCAGTCAACCGGCATTAAACGTGAGTCAGCAACTGTTCTTAGGTCCTCCACTGAACCCCCCCCCCCCCTCCTCCGACATGTGCCACAGTCGACGCCTGCCGCCAATCGTCCATATCACGTTGACTATCGCCCTCCGTTTGACCAACATTGTTGAATATTAGAGTCAAAGTAATAAATGGAAATCGTTCCGATAATTCGAGATTTTTTCATCTTTCAAGCCAAATAACAGCGAATTATTTCGTCATTGTGTCGAAGGATTTGATTCGAGTAGTGCAGTCACATCGCTCCAAGGTGAGATTTTTAAACGCGGAGGCTGCTAATCATAGTCAACTCACCTCCTATTCAGACCGGGCTCGCGTCTCTCTCCACGTACTTGGCCCCGTCAAGCCCGCCGTATGAGAGAGAGGTAGATAGATAGATAGATAGATAGATAGATAGATAGATAGATAGATAGATAGAGAGAGAGAGAGAGAGAGAGAGAGAGAGAGAGAGAGAGAGAGAGAGAGAGAGAGAGGGAGAGAGAGAGAGGGAGAGAGAGAGAGGGAGAGAGAGCTGGTGGGAGTCTGCGTAGGAACCCGATTAAAAGCCTGACTCGGTCCGGATGAAGACCAGGCCGAGGGATATTTACTACTATTTACCGATGGTCGCGCGCTAATCCGGCCGATTGAAGCTGCCAGAAACAGACAGAGATCGACTTCCAAAAAAATGGAAATAATTTTGTTGTTCGGGCATCCTTTCAACCGAACTCCTTGACGATGGAGAGAGGACATGAGATTCCAGCATCAGCTGAGGTCACCGTGCTGATGATTTCTAGGGTTCTAACGTCAGACGACAAGAACATTACATCAGCTCTCCAGATGTCGCCGTCACTTCTTCTTTCGTGTCAACAAAGAGATCCAATCCCCCTCCTCTCTCCCTCTCTCTCTCTCTCTCGCCCCATCTATCTATCTATCTATCTCATTCTCTCGCTGGGGGTAATCTTTCATCAGTGGTTGGTGAGGGGATTGAGACGGGTGAGGGGAAGTTAAGGTTAAACAACTATCGGAACGTGTTCTCGGGGAGGTGGAATTGGGGTAGAAGGGTTTGACTTAACACCCTTGTTGCGACGTCGAGCTTATCGCCCTCGTTTGCGTGTTCTACCCAGTTCGGCGTCTCCAAGGTCTAGGAGGTGACGACTGCCGAGAAGGCAACGTTGGGCATGATGACAATCTCTGTCTCTCTCTCTCCCTCTCTCTCTCTGTCTACAGTGCACATGACAAGTAACATCTCCTTATCTACAGTGGGTCTCTCTCTCTCTATATGGAGGGGATGACAATAAATCTCTCTTTACAGTGGTCATCCCTCCCTCTCTCTCTCTCTCTCTCTCTTGCCAGTTAGTAGCCTGGGCTGGACTCTATGAAACCGTCTCCGACTAAAGAGATCATATGAAGAGGAAGAGGAAAGTTCAACGGTGTCGAAGCCGGGATTCCGTCGGCCTGTAATCAGGTTGTACGTGTGTCTCTCTAGACTTTCTTCTAAGATCCATGCTTAGATCTGAATTCTGAGCTAGCACAATTCACTGACACTTATCGAGAGAGAGAGAGAGAGAGAGAGAGAGAGAGAGAGAGAGAGAGAGAGAGAGAGAGAGAGAGAGAAATGACAATTTGCATGATATGAACGAAGTGAGACAACCTGTAAAATCTCCATACAATTATCATTATTTTCAAAGATTAACAACTCCACGGTCAACGTCAAACACGTGAGGTAGCAACCACACGATCTGCTATTAAAAACTTTGATCTAGAAAGGGACGAAACATTCTCGACGACAGAATCGCCCGCCGGCACGAGATTTAGCCTAGTCAACGGTAGGTCGAGTTCCCGATGCTCTGTTCTTACTTCTGGGAATGACCATTTCTAAGGGAGGGGAGAGAGAGAGAGAGAGAGAGAGAGAGAGAGAGAGAGAGAAACATTAGCCCATTAGAATGACGAAAATCCAGGACGACCCATAACTTATAACGGAGTATACGTGAAGATCTGAAAATCATAATGGAGAATATCTATAAAACTTCAAGAGTTTCACCAAAGAATTTTATGGCCACACCGTCACTAGCAGGAACTCTTTGTTTCATCATCAATTCATTAGAAGATTGAACGAGCCCCCAGCTTCTCATCGAGCGATTTCAGGGTTCTCACCATCAGCTTGATCTGATAGTGAAGCCAATGACTTATCTCTGCTTGTTCTTGGAGAAGAAGATACCTGAAAACCCGCCATCCAGATGAACACTCTTCTTAGAATAAATGGTTCAGAACGTTGGAGCATCATGGAGCCACAGTGATCTCATTACACGTAGCATCTCTGTTGACCTTGTTTCATGATTTGAAAGACCTCTTCTACTAGCTTTGAAAGAGAGTTTCTATAAGAGGGAGGCTCCAATACAGAAAGTCAACCAACCTGAAGAGTGGATATCCCAACGGTGACAGGACTGCTGAGCTGCTCAAGTTGCTTCTTCCCTCGTCGGATCAGATGCTCGATGTACAGGAAATTCTTCCGGTCGATATCCTTGGAATTCCGTCGGAACTCGGCAGAGACAATGCCCTCGATCTTACGGCGTTCATCGGGGGCCTTTAGGCGGGCAGCCCTCAAGAATCCCCTGTACAGTCCCAAGACCTGCTTCTGGAGGCCGGAAAGCTGAAGCTTGGGAGCCATCTCATCTTCTTAGCTGGAAGATATTTCCTGTGCATCATGGAATAAGATCGAAGATGCTTTGTAAATTAATTGCACTAAGGTATTTTTCACTATGATCATGAATCCAAGAACAGCAATAGTTGGCACAGTGAAACTAAAAGAAAAAATTCCCACATAAATTTTTCCCCCCTGAAATGTTCGGCTTTTGAGTAGGAAGCCTCATAATGTAAAATAATCAACATGGATGGCAAAATCATCAAGAAATATGTAAAATAGATAATATAACGCGCTGAGGAGCACAGTTCATTCACAAGCCCAAGAGAATGTGAGGATACAATGTGGTAGAGAGAGTTTTGGTGTCTGACATATCCTGGAGCATTCCAGTCAGAAGTTTGATGTCACAGAGAGCAAGAGCATTACGTACTCGTGAAAGAAAGATACAAAATGACGAAACATGAAGGTTTTCTCTAGCCTGATTCACTGCCCATGTGTAGGTAATTTGGGTATTCAAAACTAACTGATGGAAACTGATGCATATCTGATGGACTAGGATACTGGAACAGATTAGGTCTCCAGAAAAACTAAAGAGCAAATACTTTCAACTTTATAAATTTCAAGATAGTTCCTGTATCCTCAGAAAATATAATCAATAGACAAACCCAGGCATTGGAAAACCAAAAGTGGGATGAAAAAAATATATACATATAAGGTCAATAATTAAGATTAATCTTGCATGATTTCAAGATGAGAACGGTATTTAACGAAATAAACAAAATTTCGAATAGTAGAAATGTGGAAAATTTCTTGGACTTTTTATCCTTTTGGATTTCATATGCATGCGGTGGACATATCTTGAATTACGAGATACACTGATGTCGATAATTCCGGCGGTAGCATGCCCTATTGGTTTTAATTTGGATCATTACAACAAGGATAATGAAAGCGTTTTTTGAGTTACGCTATCTCATTATGAATCGAATGTCTGTCTTAATCGTCTTGCAAATAAGTTTCTTGAGATCTCTTTCTGCATTGCAATTCATTATCATCTCTTATTGCTTCCCCAAAAAACTAGATCAGCAGTATGAATCCTACTTGGAGATATGACAGCCTGAACAACGGATATTAGAACAGGAAAATTTATGGGTGATTAACATTAAAAAAACCATTTGAAATCCAGAATTAGCTAATGGAAACGATTGATGAAAATGCCGAGGCTTAAAGAACCTCGACAGCTGACCTTCTGAGCCACCTAGGAGAATGCCATCTAAAATGAGGATACCTAGCAACTTGATAGCAATTTCCTCCTAAAACGGGACCATTACCGAAAGCCGAGAACCTTCATTTTTCGAATGGAGGGGGGACTGGTAGCCTACCCACCTGGCATCCCAAAACCATTATTCTGATCCATCGCCATGGCCACAGATCCCGCACTAAATAGGCGACCTAATTTTCCCCACCCCGCTCTCCAAAAGGAAAACAAATCTTCCAATCGGAGCACTCCATCGCCGGTCGATTTCAAATCTGCAGAAATTCAAACTAAGAAAACCACGCGCACCACAGCCGATCGTGAAAATCACTGACGCATTCGGAGAGCATAAACCAAAAAACCACAAAAAGATACGAAGTGAGCGAGGATCATCTCATCCGCCTCCATCGACACCTCTACCTTCCTCACTCCGATCTCCAGCGGTTGGTCTTCACCTGCTCCCCCTCATCGAACTTCCCCGATCTTCACCTCTCCCAGCGGACGGCGGTCGAGGCGGCGGGAGAAATGGCGGAATACCACCGCCGCCAGCTCCTGCGACACCTCACCACTTCTGCGAAATGTACGCACTTAATGACGTAGGTGAAGGGGGTGGGGGTCTCTGCTTAGTGATCCTAGGCAGGAACGGCCCATTATCGTCTTGGTCTGGGCTCAATCTCAATGTCTCAGTCCGGCCCATTGAACCCATCCAGGAGCCGCATTTTCTTAAACTATACTTATATTAATCATATAAATCCTCATACCTCTAAAGTTTTCATTTCCCTCCCTCTCTCTCTCTCTCTCTCTCTCTCTCTCTCTCTCTCTCTCTCTCAAAAAGGCACGAAAATAAATAAACGGTTGGGCGGGTGCCAGGCCAAGCCGAGCCTCTTAAAACTCAAGTGGCCTGTCGACAAGGAGAATCCTTCCTCCCCTACCCATTATGAAGGCGTTGACTTTCCAACTCCTAACCTCCACAGTAAGAGTCAACACCAAGATACAACGGATAAACACAAAACCCCACCCCATCCTAATTAGCACGCCGCAAATCCCCAAGCGCCCCTCTTGTTACAGCTGGCCGGCTTCCGCCTCCTCGCCGGTCCCCTTCTCCGGCGCGTCTCCCATGACCACCCACGGGTGCTCTGACACCGCTTTCAGGGTCAACCGCCGCCTGGGATCTGCGGGAAAGTCCCGGTCAGAGGAGAGAGAAAGCCGCCACCGGGGAGAATCTACAACAACACATTGACTTGGAGAGAAAAAAGGGAGGGGTACTGACCTTTGCAGAGGAGCCCTTCAACCAGGTCCTTCAGGAGAGGGCTGACGCCCTCAGGGATCATCAAGGGATCGTTGACTATCTGGGAAATCACCCAACAACTCATCAGAACCGTCCGATAGAAAAGTCAAGCGGCGGCCGTGTCGCCGGCGGCTCACCTTGTCGTAGGTGTCCTGCAAGCTTTCTCCGAGGAATGGGTACTGGCCGAAGAGCATGCAGTACAGGGTGACTCCGACGGCCCATGTGTCGGCGGCCCTGCCACTATAGGTCAAACCTAGGAGGGCCCAAGTCAACGTCAGGGACGTTTCAGCTCGAGGAGAGATTAAATCTTAAGATTTTGCCATTTCTGGGCTGTTTCTCTCACCTTGGCAGCACTCGGGAGCGGTGAATACGGGCGTGCCCGGGGACCTCCGCAGCTCATCATTGTCATCCTGGGGACGAGGAGGAATCGAGAACCGTACGATTGAACAGATGAAATGAATGCCCAGGGGATCTCTTTCTCTCTCTTCACCTCTCTCCACGGACCAGAAGAGTCAAAACAGAGAAGATTAGCCACTAATTACCTCAAAAACCTGGCTGACGCTGAAATCTCCGATCTTCACCCTGCCGCTGCTCGTCACCAGAAGATTATCCGGCTTGATGTCCCCGTGGATGATGTTCTGGGGACCCCAAAAGATCCAAAAATAAAATTAAAAAATCACATTTTTCTGATAGCACCATTCAAGAAAGATCGATTCTTGGTCAACCCGCTTGCCAAAAAAAGGAAGATTTCGCAGTCCGGGAGTCGAGGAGTCACATGAAGCAAGAAGATAAGATCTGCTGTATGGAGAGACTTACGTTAGAGTGGAGGTACATGAGCCCTGCAATGATGTCTCTCAGGTACGTCCTGGAGGCGTCCTCGCCAATGCCACTCGCCGGACCAGAACCCTCGCAGACCCATTTGCCCTCAATGTACTCAAGAACTGAGCGGAAAAAATAAGAACAACAATAGAAAACCATGGCCTTTGAATGGCAGCTGATAATGACACAAAAATGGAAGAAAAGCTTGATCGATCAATATACCCATGTAAAAGTGGTCGCTGTTCGGGTCATCGATCACCTCAACAAGTTTTACTATATTCGGATGGTCCAAGATCTTCATGATCGACACCTGCATGTGAAGAAATTCGATGATGCTCGCCATCTCCAGAATTAGATGCAAGACATAAATATTATTTTTTCAGAAAATAAATAAATTGATTACATATTTTTTTCTTGGCTGATGATAGATTATTATTATTATTATTATTTATCAACAGTTCTGAAGGTTTTGATCGAGCAAGGTGGCCTTAAAAGATTAGGAGCACTTAAACCATACGAAAACTAAGAAAATATAATATTATTTTTCTTGTTTTACTCTCAAGAAGTATTAAAAGACTAACCTCACGCAGAACATCAGACATGGCTGTCTCAGACGGTGCCACTCGCAGCTTCATTAAATGAGACTTGTGAAAAACCTGAGCTTTTAAGATTGAAAAAAATTTCAGATTGTTGCAATGCAGCATATCGCTTGGTTGTAATAACCATAGAACATGAACTGTATGAAAGTAAACAACCACCGTAAGAAAAAGTATGAACATGATTACAACCTATTTTGGAAAAAAATACAGAAAATATGACAAATTAATTTATTTCCACCACTTAAAACGGAATCATTTGCAGTGGTTGACCGAAACTGGTGAAGGCTGTTATAAATAAAATTCTTATTTTTGATATGGAGAAAATGGTGAATTCGTCAGGAATCCCTTTCAGTATTTTTGCCAAAATAATAATAATAAAAGGATTATTTTTTACCACATGTAAGCAAATGCAACAAGATATTAGGAAAGAAATTTCACCTTGAATGCGTACTTCTTCCCATCTTTAGTACTTCTGTAGAGAACCTAAAAATTCGAAAATAAAACATGATCGTTGGCTGTGTGAGTCCGAGTGTGTGCAGAGGAGGCTGGAGGATGAAAGAAGGGGGGGAGAGAAGCAACTGATTGCACCAAACCTACCACTTTGCCATAGCTGCCAGAACCAATTTTACATTCTCGCACATATTCGTTAACCATTTTATCGCCATTTTCGTCCTGGTATTTGAAGAAAAAGGAAAAAAATTAGCGTACCTAGTAAAAGCCAAGTGAAGGGATGCAAATTACGAAACCGTGCTATTTCCAATTATTCTAGTTTTTCAATTTTTCTATTTCAAGAAGATTACGAAAGGTGTCCCTTTTGAAACCAGACTCCGATCTTCAGATTGGGCAATCAGGATAGAAATGTCTAAGTTTTCTGGTCATGGATTAGGAACCGTGGAGAACTGATTAAAACGAGCATATATTATTATCTTAAGACATGAGATCATGCCATCAAAATATTAGATGTATGCATTTAGTAATCACGCAAGATGACAGCCACAATGCCACAATTTCTATCCGCCTATGCATAAGTTCTAAAAAAAGCGCTCTTCTAGACAAAGATCTTTAAAAAAAAGTTAAATTCATAGACCATCGACTAGTTCTGTTCAGCTTAGTACCCAGAACTCAGCGAAGTCTTAATTTCTCCTGATGAATCTTAGCATGCATCACTTGAGAATAAAACAACTTATCCTGCTGTCTGAGAATTTGTACCTTAATAACCATGGGGATGGAACTAATAAATGGTGTATCTAAGTTCCAAGTTCTAATTCTCAATGTCTTGATTACAATGAAGTTTGAAATCCTGAACAAGGTCCTCCGAATGCACATATTGTTCATATAATTGTACATTCTGTCTCCTAAAGCAACCACTTAAATGCTTTTCAGTCTATTTAGTTAATACAACAAATAAACTGTAGAATTAGCATCTATGAAAATATTATTACAGCATACGGCTGAGAAAGAAGAGCAGATTAAACAGTAAAGCGTGAATGAAAATATTTGATTGAAGCTCTAGCTTACCTCAGAACGAACAACCTGGAGAGTTTCCTTGACGGGAACTTCCCTACAAGTCAAGCCCCTCCTAACTCTTGACTGGAGGATTTCCTCAGACCTTTTGCTGCACCCCCGAAAGCCTTCACTCAGGAAGGAATCGCCTTCTCCGTTGTACATGAAAAAGCCATCGTTATCCTCTGGTTCGTCAGGTAACAAAATCTCCTGAGAGAACCGCCCGCCAGGTCCTCTGACTGACACAAGCGACCTGTGCGTTTTCCTCATGAACCCAAAGCAGCCGCAGCAGCCCATCTCCAGGATTGAAAAGATATCCCCGCACATAAGGAATTACCGAGGCTTGATCATACCCCGAATCTCCTTTTTCATCCCATTTCCTCTTGTCAAGGATACCTACTTCTGGCAACTGGTTGGTTCTGTGGAATCCCCAAGAATTCCTAGAACAGATAACAACAAGGTCTTAACAGGAAGGAACGAAATCTGAAACCATTAAGGCTTGAAACTTAGAAGACAAGAAAAATGCAAATTATTCGAGCAGAAGATGGCCAAGATCTCGATGAAAAGGATTTATTCAGTTGAATGACCCCATATTATTAGCAATGAATTGAAATAACGGAAAAAAGATGGCAGAATCGGGTCTCGTCCGCACACTTCGATCGCAGGATGGGAAGAATTATCCCAGCAGCGCAAGAGTCGTGCTGGGGTTCCTCCTCAGCAGCCAGACCCATCTCCTTGCCAAGGAATCCGGCGGTGGAGTAGAACCCATGCGCATGAACCGCCACGTGGTTCTCATTTCACGGGTGCAAAAACCATGGATCGGCTCTGAACCTCTGATCGATCAACCCCCTCAAAACTGAATCTATAAGAGAGATGAGGGGGAGGAGCGGAGACGGAGCGCCGGAAATTCTCCGATGCCGATGCCTCTCGCAAGATCATTGACCGTCGGGCAGATTAACCTTTACATTTGAAATGAAAAATCACGCATACAAACACAAAATAAAAAATAAAAAAATCAGTGAAAAAAAAAATCATCATCCCAGAAAACAATGGAGAAAACGGGGAATCTACGACAGAACTTAGTTCGGAGAATGCCATAATGTTAAATAATCAAGGCGCAAATCGAAAGAACGGCGCCAACCTCTTCCCTCCACTCCGCCAGGCTGTCGCAGAGACCCAAAGCCGCCCCCAGCGGGCCGGCGAAGAGCGCAAGGGATCCGCGGGGGGGATGCCGGTGGCGCCGCCTGATGCCCTCCCTCAACCTCCGGAGACGGGGCATATGCTTTCCCCCAAACTGAAAAACCCACCGCAGCCCAACCGTTAGGTCCATTTTAATTATTAAATAATTATTATTTACTATTTATTATAATAATTATCATGGTCCAATGTTGTCAAGGGCCCAGCCCGAGTTCTACAGTTCGGGCTTAACATAAAGCCCAAGGCCCCATTAGAGCACACGGCCCAGTTAGATGTGGCCCACCGAGAGCAAGTTGACCGGCGCATAGAATGCTCTCTCTCTCTCCCCATAAATAAAGGAAAATAAATGTCACACGAGCTAAAATATTGGAAAGAATAAAATAATTATCATCAAGATCGGAGTGGCGGCCAAGCCAGCCGCCATCATAGATCGGACGGCGACGAGCGATTCATCCTCGATCGATAATGTGTCCGGACCGGGCCCGGCCTAGCGGGTTGACCGGTTTAAAACCCGCCCGATTTCGAGCCGAAACCGCTAGGCCGGTACTCGGGAGACGAAACGCTGGGCTCGGGGGGGTACACGTGGCAAATCAGTGGGTCCGGCAGGTGGCTATTTTCCCGAGGGAGTTGAATCGTGCCAATTGTTACCATTCCCGGAAGTGGGAATTTCGAATTTCGCTAGTGTCAGTAGAGAGAGAAAGAGAGAGCAGCGTAAAAGACAGCGGGGAGGGGGGGAAGAGAACAGAGCAGAAGCCAGTGCTGATAGCAGAGGAATCGAAGGAGAAGGAGAGAGGGGGGAAGGTCACCTCTGTGGTCGCAGAACACGACGGGAGTACAGCGCAAAAGGTGCGTTCGATATTCATCTTCTCGTCCTTTTCCGGCCAGAATTCCCTCGCCGTCTTCGCCGTCTTCCCCGTCCTTCGCTTTCGTGTCTCTGTCCGTCCGTCAATCTCTCTCTCTCTTTCTCTCTCGATGTGTGGCTTTCCTGATCTGATTGGCTCCGAGTTGATCCACGTCGCCCTGTGACCGCAGACGGTGGCGGTGGCGGCGGGGGCGGAGGAGGATGTTCATCAGGGGACTCTGCATCTCCTGTAGGCGGAAGACGGGGAGCGTCCCGGTTTACCTCAACGTGTACGATCTGACGCCAATCAACGGCTACGCGTACTGGTTCGGTCTGGGGATCTACCACTCCGGCGTGCAAGGTCCTCACATCGGTCCCTGCTCCAATCGCCGGCGGACTAGATCTCACCAGGTCTGACCTAGGGTTTCTGTTTTTCCCCCTTTGATCCAGCAGTGCATGGGGTGGAGTACGCGTATGGAGCGCACGACCACCCGACGACGGGGATATTCGAGGGGGAGCCACGGCAGTGCCCCGGATTCCGCTTCCGTAAGTCGATACTCATCGGTCGGACGGACCTCGGCCCGCGGGAGGTGAGGATCTTCATGGAGAAAATGGCGGAGTCGTACACCGGTTGCTCGTACCACCTCATCTCCAAGAACTGCAACCACTTCTGCAACGACGTCTGCCTGCGTCTCGTCGGCACGCCGATCCCACGCTGGGTGAATCGCCTCGCCAACATCGGTACGAGCTTCTTCGCTCTCCCTCCAGGTTCTGTGAATCATCTGGATCTGGATCTGAATTCCGATGGTGTCCCCTGCTTGCTGATTGTTCTCTCAGGATTACTCTGCAACTGTGTGCTGCCGGTGGGCCTGCACGTGGCTGGGGTGAGGCATCGCGCTCCCCCCTCCGCCGCGGCCGAGGGAAGCGGCCGGAGGGCCCCTCGCAGGGCGGAAAGGCAAAAGCTCAGGACCAGGTCGGTCAGATACATGGTGTCTTCCTCTTCTTCCTCCTGTTCATCCTCCCCCTCCGACGACCGGACGGATGCGGACGTAACCTCCGTTACCAGGGCGAGGAGAAGCAAGCAGCAGCAGTCTGCTTCCTTCCCGGCCATCTGGAAGGTGTAGCCGATCACCACTTCGGAAGATCTGCAGTAAAATCCCCCAGAAGAAGAAAGGGGGAAAAGGAACCAGAAACAGGAGGAACAGGCGACCGTGGCATTCCTCCTTTGCAGGGACGACTCTCCCAATACCAAGCTGCGGCATTCATTGTCTCTGTCGTCTGCCGTCCGCCCTGTTGCGTCAATGCGCCGCCGGCGGTGGCGGTGGCGGTGGCGGAGATCCGGTTCCGCGTCGGATGGTGGGCCGTGGGCCGGCGACTTTTATGTAGCAGGAACAAAAAGGCCCATTTGTGGATAACACCCTGTGGAAAGGACTTCTTTTCTCCGCCGTCGTACCTCAGTGAAGCCGTTGACTCCCTTCGTCCTGGTATCTTCGGCAAGGTTGACTCTAGGAGCAGTTGCGTCAGTGATCTGGCCGACATATTCTACGGAGCATTCAAGAATCCCAGTCTGGAACCTGCCAGCTGTAATACCCACCCGAGCAGCTTTCGGGCCTCACCCACCCCCCACCCCTCCTCTGGGCCGGAAGTAATGGGTCGGGCTTCATATATCCCAAATAGGCCGGTCTTAGTGGGCCGGGCGCTTTCTCTCGCCTGCTCGCCGCGGCCGCCCGTGAAAGCTGAGGCCCTGGGAATTTCGAAGCTTCCACCCGCCGGCTCCGGCAACCAGAGGAACAACGGCGATGGATATTCCGGCGAGTTACTGATGACAGACCTAGCAGTCAGCGGCACAATTTGCCACACAGAGATAGATACAGAGAGAGAGAGAGAGAGAGAGAGAGGAGAGAGAGAGGAGAGAGAGAGGGATGAAACAATTCTCCGCCGTACTCCGACACGGTGCTACAGCGCTCACTGCAGCTGTCAATTAACGGATGTGAGTATACGACCTAGAGAGAGAGAGAGAGGAATCCAGCGGCAGCGCTTAGCAGCGGCGGCGGGGGGAAACGGGAAGAGAGAGAAAGACGGCGGCGGCGGAGGGGTGCCCTCGCCGAGGCCTCTCGATCGGACGCTTAACGGCGAGGGGAGGGGGAGAGAGAGAGAGGATCAGATTGTTCGCACACGGCCGACCACCTCTTCTTCTTTTTCTCCGGAGCGCCGAAGGTGGAAGGGAAAAAATGGAGGAAATTTCCAGAGAAACGGAGCTGTCACAGGCGGGCGGATGAACCCACCCCGCGGAGAAGGAAGGGGGAGAGAAATTGGGGGAATTTCTAGTTCTTCCAGACGCAGACGAGGAGAGAGAAGCCGCCGGATCCCCGGAGCTCGCTCTCCTCGGCGCTGGCCCACTCCGCCACTGACGAGCTGCTCCCCGACGACGCCGACGACGACGAGGACGACGAGCTCGTCTTCAGAAGGCTCTTCTTTTTCTTCCCCGCCAACGCCACCACCCCGCCGCTGCCGATGCTCCCGCTACTGTGGTCGATCCCTCCGAAATTGTCCAGCGACCACATCCGCCACCGCTCCCCGCCGCCGCCCTCATCCGCCTCCTCCATCTCGAACCGGAACATGAAGCTCGCGTGCCCAAATTCGGGGGCGGCTGTGGGCGGCGCAGCCGCCCCCGCCGCCGCCGCCACGTCGATGGGCTCCCTGTTGAACAGCCAGCTGTGGACGTCCCACGAGACCTGCACCTTCCCGCCGCCGTCCACCGCCACCTTCTCGTTCCCCCTGAACTTCCACCGGAGCCGCTTCACCTGGATCACCTTCTTCCCATCGACGGCCACCCACAGCTTTGCCTCCTTCTCTCCAGCGGCGGCGCTGCCACCGAGGTCGATCAGAATCTCCCTCTCCTTCCCCCCGAAGCTCGCCCTGGTGGCGTAAATCCTACCGGAACCGGGGAAGACGACGTGCTCCCTCCTGGAGAGGAGCACCGCCCTCCCGGCCCTTCCCCTCCGAGCTTTGCTCCTCTTGTAGGCCTCCGCCTCCATGTCCCCCGCCGCCAGGAACATCTCGCCGTTGACCACCACGGCGACAAAGAACCCGCTGGAGGGCTCGGGGCCGCCGCCGGCGGGGAAGCGGGCCCGCGTCAAGTCCCACGAGAACTCGACCCCGTGGCTGTGGAACCCCTTCGAGCCTCGCCGCTTCCAGAGGAGCCACGGCCGGAGACGGAACCGGAAGGAGGCGGCGGCGCCCCCGCCGGCAGCGGCGACGGCGAGGCGGAGCTCGACGCGGAGGGAGAGCCCGAGGACGGTCCGGGACCAGGTGAGCGCCGCCAGCCCCAGCGGCGTCTCGTAGATGGAGGTCGTCACGCTGGGCCCTGCGGTGGCGGATCCGGGCGGCGCTGCGGCAGCGCCGCCCCTGAAACAAGCAGGAATCGGATCCGGCATGGCTGCGCTCCCCTCCGCTATCCCTCCTCCTTCCTTCTATGGAGGTGAGAGAGGCCGTCAAAAGCAGGGCCGGCTGCGAGCACTGTACAGACAGACTGTAAGAGATTGTATAGAGAGAAAGGGTAGAGAGAGAGAGAGAGAGATAGGATTACGATGCAGCTGTGGCTAGAGTTCTGTGCAGCAGAAGGGAAGAGCCGCCCACCGTCTGGTAGAGAGGAGTTCTTATATTCTCCGAGGAATTTATTAATAAATATAATTAAATATTATAAAAATATTTAAGAATACTGAGTCTCCAGAGCTTCCAAAAAGGAGCTATTTTTATTATTTATTGGATTATAAAACTCATATTTCCGATATATTTCGATCGACCTGTGCTTCCGTCCGTTGTCAGTCCTTCCTATACTCCCCAATATATTAATTAATTAAAAATAAAAATGCATACATTTTAGAATATATTCATTTCCTTCTAGTATTCTTACCGCAAGTTACTGATTATTCACGGCCGTCCGATCATCGGCCCCCGCCGGTCGAGTGGTGAGGATACGACACGGCCGGTGGGGCCGGGCAAGCCGGGCTGTCTCCGGCTTGTCGCGAACCTCGGATTCCTTCGTTGGCAGGAAAATATTTTAAAATAATTATAAATCTCAGTAAAAAAGATTCGTTGAAAAATAATAAAGGAGGGAATAAAAAGGCGCAGCCTTTTTGTGACACGTCAGCGAAATGAATGAGCGGGAACTTCGAGGCAACTGAATTCGGCACTGCGCTGGGTCTAACCACGCGGGTGCACTGACCAAAAGGCGAAGGGGTCGCTGAAAGAGTATGAGACTTTTCTCCGATTAATAGCTATTTATTAGTCTAATTATTTTCTTTTAAACTAAAAATAAAGTAGCTGTGAACGGGCCGGTCCGGCCAGTGTCTTACGTGGGACTGAGTAGACTAGATCTCCAGATCAAGCCAAACCAAGTAAGAAACTTTCGGGCCTCGGGCCCGGGCTGGGCTTTTAAAATAGAGCCGCCCTCTTGTGCTCGTTTTCCAGGGCAGTTTTTTTTTTCAGAAAGAAATAAAATGGGTGCAAATATTACGGGGAAGAGAGAGCCGAATAAATAATTAATACATTAAAGAATAATAACTTGTAAGAAAATAGGGCACGTTGACTCGGCGGTAACATGTTTTGACCTGCTCTTCAGGTGCGACCCAGCTGAGCGTCCATAGTTTCCCTCACCATGACGTAGAAAACCCTAATCTTTGAAACTAATCGGGCCCGACGTGGGTTGATCTTCATCTGGGTCGTAGACCCAGCTCTCTCTCTGTCTATCTCTTCCTCTCTCTCTCTCTCTCTATACTTCTCTTTCTAGAGGAAAAAGAAGGGATCACGTCAGAGGAAGGAGAAGGAAGAAGCTTCATGGAAGAGGCCGGGTCTCAGCCGGTGAGGAAGGTTTCCTCGTGGATGCTTGACCGGCGCTCCTCCGTCGCCTTCGCGGGCCACCGGCCCTTCGTCCCCCGCCGGCGACCGGTCCAGTCCGCAGCCGCCGCCGCGTGCACCGACGGGGTTCGTTGACTGATCCACCTGTTCAACGTGCTACAAGCGACGACCCGCTCTTCATCACCGCCGCCCTTGCCGTCGACCACCGCTCCGCCGAATATTGGGTAGTAGGATAACTTCCAACGTTTCCGGAGTGTCGCATTCTGGACTTAACGTAATGTGTTCCCATGAATAAGACAAGATGCCGCTTATCAAGAACTCTAGACGCCAGTGTGGCCTAGAGGGAATCCAAGAGTCTACCACTACTATTGCGCCCGGCGGCGGCGGAGGTGGTTCTCCGGCGGCCGGCGAGGGAGAAGATGACGACGAGATCGGAGGGTCTTGATCAGCCGATCGACATCGAATCCAGTGATCCCTTGGGCCCTCCCACGGTGGGGCCCTAAATGGCATCGGAAGTAAATCAAATCGGACGATGGACATTTGTCCGATCCACTGGCCGCCGGGTTAGTAGATTTGGCGGCGGGAGAAAATCGGACGGGTGATCACCACCCGATCAGTAATTCGGTAATTCCCTGATATTTATTTATATTTTATTGCTTGTATTATGATTCAGCTACTTTCTCAGGTGGGCCCGGATAGCGCCTCACGTGCAACGCTGAGTCAACAGGGCCCACCACCGAGCGAGTGGGTTCCGAGATCTCAGGCGGGCGGCGAGCGGCAGCTTTCCGCCGCCGTGATTGGCTGAGAGACGCTGCCGAGCTGGCCCCGCCAGCGAGTTCTCCATGTGGGCCAACAACCGCGATCTAACCCAATATTCGATTATTTATTACATTTATACTCTGATAAAACGGGATACCGTGGAATCTACGTATGATTTCGTCCAAGAATGATCGCATTGGGTGGTAAGTCCACCACCCATCTTTGCTCTCTCTCTCTCTCTCTCTCTCTCTCTTGATCAAACTGGACGACGAGACAGAAACCTGCCCAACTTAACCGAGTCAATGCGGTGGGCTGGGCTTTAGTGAACCCGGGCTTGGCCCCTCTCTCTCTCTCTCTCTCTCTCTCTCTCTCTCTCTCGCTAAGTTCATGATTTCACATTGATGAGCTGATGGTAGAGGATCACAGCTGGCCTAGCCACTGGGATGGGCGGGCTGTAGTAGGCCACCAACCTCTCGCTCTCTCGCTCTCTCTCCCTCTCTGTGAGTTTGTGGGCAGCTGTTTTGAACGTCTGTCTCCCTCTCTCTCTAAAATGCTTAAATTGACGAGTTGCTGGGTCATCGATCAGACAATATAATGAGCAAGGAAGGTGCCAATGGGCAGCGAGAGAGAGAGAGAGAGAGAGAGAGAGAGATGATCAGCTTTCTTGGCTGGCCGGTGAAGTGTCCCCCAGAATCCATCCCACTCAATTAAATATGCAATTTTCAGTCCACTATGATAATTAGAATGGAAAAAAATCATCGAATTCCACCTTGCAACCCTTCACACCGCGGAGCCCGTCACCTTATTCCGGCGTAGAGTTGCTGCGTCGGCTCTACCGCCCATGCTGCTGCTGCTGCATCCACTCCACAAAATTGTCCAGAATCAGCGGCCAGGCCAAAGCCGGGTCGTAGTTGTCCACCGACGGAAAATTTATCTGCCACAAATGGAAACATCACCACTGCTGGCCGGTCCAATAACCCAAATACAGCATTTCATGAAAATCAAGCAACAATATCGGTTAAGAGAGAGAAAGCGAGAGCGAGAGAGAGAGAGAGAGAGAGAGAGAGAGAGAGAGAGAGAGAGAGAGAGATAGAGAGAGAGACCTCTTTGCAGAAACGGAGGAAACCCATCCACTGATCCATGTTGATCACCTTGTAATCGCTCTGGCCCTGAAGATCCAAATATATATATTTTTTAAAGAAAACCCAAAAAGAAAAAAGAAAAAAAGAAGGGATTTGGGGATGGTCATCGCACCTTCAGGAACTCAGTGAGTTTGCCGATTTGGGGACGGTAGATGGGTCCCAGGATGAGATCCAGCAGCTCACAGGTGCTCTCTATGTCTATGCTCCTCTGCTTGTCCTCTGCAGTGGAGGGGGGGAGAGATTATGTCGGCCCGCCCTCCTTGGAGAGATTATGGAGCAGCAGCATCATCTCAGTTAATCTGAGGGGTTTAGTTCTTAGTTACCTGTCAGACAATATCTGAATGCATATGAATAGAAGTCCGAGAAATTCTCCGGGCTCCTGACCTGCCATATTGGGGATTTAAGCCCACACAGACGCATCGTCATCTCCCCAAAAAGGGTCCCACGAGGTCCTCAAGCTCCTAGAGAGAGAAAGAGAGAGAGAGAGAGAGAGAGAGAGAGAGAGAGAGAGAGAGGGGTGTCACCTCTTTCTCCAGCTCGGTCAGGGCCTTCTTTAATTTACCGATGCTGTCGGATCGAAGGGCTTTTAGACCACCCCGCCACTCTTCCTGTTGATCAACTGAGAACGTTAAGAGAAAACCTTAAGCATTAAATAATTCCATTACAACGAGTGTTTTAATCGATAATTAATTACCAAGGTGAAGTATCCTTGCCTCTCGGCTCTCAGCTTCCTGGTAAGCATAGCCAGATTAATACCAGGAAACATGTCCAAAATAACAAAATAATTTAAAATAAATAAATATTTAAGATGAACAATGTGCAGAGCTTACCAGGCGAGCATTAGCATTCTGATGTCGGTGTGTTCCACCCCAACATCTGAGCAGAGAGATTCTATCCCTTCAGGGCTACCCAAGCAGGGCAAGAAATTGAATATACGTCACACACCGACCAATGTTTCCATTGCAAATAATAAAGCACAAAAATATTGCACATAATGTAGGATGGAGCTGAGGCCAGGCCAGCCTCTCAATGACTCGCAAGAAATAATTAAACTATGATGATAAATGGTTTAGGAAGGGATACATTCCAGTGAAAATCATTTCTTCGTATATATTTCATTCTCTGATTTATATCCCATACTATATTAAACGAAATTAACCTCAAATTGCGGTGATATATAGGCGGGCTGATATCCGCGGCTTGCAAATGAGGATGGATCCGAGTGTATATGTTAGAACTAAAAATAATAACATCTAACAATTTAAAGGTGAAAAAAACAGAAAGAAATTACAGTTTTAAAAAAAAGAAAATGAAGATTATGCATTGGTGCTCAGTTTAACAATCGAGAGATAAACATGGACCTTAGCATCCTAATTTAGCAGTTGGAGTCAAAGAAGTTATAATGACATACACCGAATGGTGCCCTGTTTGACCCTTTTTTCCCTGTTAGATTGAAGATCAGATTTCATGAGATGGCAACGAGATCAGCTACTTATGTGGGTCAAAGGGTCGGACATCTAGAAAATGGTACATGGACAAAGTGAAATAAGATATGGAGAAATTGCATATACATGACCATATCTAAGAGATATAGAGCTAATATCAAGATGAAATTGATCTTTGTTTGAGATGGTGTGACGACAAGTGCAAAGAAGGTCAGACATAAGAAAAGTCGGGTGGAAAAAGTTTCACCGATGAATTTCAAACTGGAAAAGGAATATCGAAAATAGCATCATAGGATATAACATTATGTGCACCAAATATTGGACAGGTTTACGATGGTGTAGCAAAATAAGAACTCAATACTATTTCCCCACTTGGAATTTCCCCACTATGTCAAATAGCTCAAAGGTTTCTCTGAACTGTTAGAGATAAATCAAAAGAACAGAAATATCTTTCCCACGTCTGTTAGGTCATCACCATCTTGAAAGCTGTTTAGGTAAAATACCGTCATAATTCCAAGATAAAAAGAACCGCCTGATAAATGAACCTGAAGCGAAACTATCAAAATAGATTGAACTAGAGCCCCCTAAATACATCTCTAGCAACCTCCACTTTTTCTAAAGACATTTATACAGAAATAAAACATAAATAAAGTTTTTATCAGGGAAAAAGGGCCTCGGAAAAGCAGTTTATAAAATACATGTTGCGTTGAACCTAATGGAGCAAGATGGTCACGGAACAGGGACAATGTTTTTACAAAAGAAAAATTCTTCTATGAAGTCTATTACTACCCAGGACTAAAAACAAATGAGAAAAGTGATTTTTACCCAATCACGCCAGAAGAGCTGTCTGAATATGAATGAAACAGAACGTCGATGCGCTCCAACTCCTTGGATATTGCCCGATTAGTGGCTGAAAAATAAAGATTAAAATGCTGAGAATTTGCCCGAAAACCAAGTGAACTTTTAAGAGAAGTATAAAAACACAAATAAATGCGATGACCCAATAAGAAAAAGGATAATATTATCTAGTGAGTAAGTAATCGCATTGTAACTGTATTAAATGTAAACAAAAGGGACCGATCCATGGATACTAGCATAAAAATCATGACTAACAGAGAGCATAAAGGTCGGCATATCAGTGACTTGTGTCCCTACCACCTTGCGGGAACAATGAGGAGACAATAAGAGAATAAACAATTCAGTTGTTGACATTACTCCCACAGTCCAGTCATGGCACGCAAGGGATCACATGGACTCGTTACATGTCCATTGATAAATTAATACAATTTAACTTCAGATGGAATTTTTTTAATGCAATACCAGCGATAGTGGCTCCTTATTGCCATGGATTTTCACCATTTTGAACTTTTCCAAGATAGAAAACGGGTCAAGAAAGGAACAGTGGTGGCCCACCAAGCCCTGGCGTCCAATAACTACATGAGAACCGATGGATATGATGGAGCTATCTTTCCAAGGAAAATAAACGTAAAAGGCCAAAAATCTTCTACAAAACAGGACAGAACAGGTTCAGTCTCCAACAAAAATGTCAATTCGCTAGGAAGACAAACACCCGAAGGTGAGAAAACCAAAATTCCAATTCAACTTCCCATGACTCGATCAAATCAGTTGCGTTGGGAACTTCGCAAACAGGCCGCCAAAACAATGAGCGCACCCAGTCGCTGTTTCTTTCTCCTTTCTCACTGTTCCTCATTTCAGAAACTTCGAGCAATTCACTCCAGTATCCAACACTATAGAGCATAAACAAGATCAGCCCAAGGCTTGAATCAATACACAACAAGAAAGGCAGCACTAAATGGCACTAGTTCAGATCCCTCTGAGACCAGAACTACTCAATTAGGCTCACGAAGTCCAGAACGTACACGGGGAAACTAGGTCAGGCATCAATGATCATTATAAAAGTCCCCAGAAGAAAGAAGAGCAGGCGAAGTAATCCGACAGAACGTACAGCGACAGCCAAAAGCATCCTGGCGAACCACAAAACCAACGCATGCACCTCCGTTAATATAGAGAGCCATCGTCATCCATGGCAACAGAAATAAACCCCAAATCTTCGATGATGCACGCCAAAGAGCCAATCGCGATAGGTTCTCATCCCGGAAACACAAACACACGCAGAAGAGCGACAATGATGCATGCTTAGAGTCGATACCAGAGCGGAAGATATCCGACGCGGCGGGTGAATTGACGGCCGCCGATCCCGTCCTCCGCGACGTACGCGGCATCCTGCTCGCAGAGGATCGGAGAGGGACAGGGCGCCGGAGGAGCGGGAGGCGGCGCCGGAGAGATTCAAAGAGGACGAGCTACCTTCTTCTCTCGTTCCTCCCCCCACCACCACCGCCTCCGTGAAAGGCCACACACAGAGCTTCGATCACTCCCCCACGCCTCCTTCTCTGTGCCGTACAAGGTACCTTTGTACGACGAAGATCGGACACCGACAGTACGCTAACCAGTCAAATTTTGCCACGTAGATTACTAACGATCCACGTGGACATCGGGCCGAGCAGCCCCGGCGGCTAATTATTATAATAAAAACTCATTTTTTAAAAAAATAATATTTTTACTCACGTGGGTCAGATCAGGGCGCTTGATTTTCTAGAAAAAAAGAAAAAAACGAAACAATAGCTTCGGTTTTTACTATTTTTGGGAAAAATATGGGACAGACCCAATGTGCCATCTAGAGTTAGCAAAGGAGACTGCCACTCTTTTTTCATTGATAATGTGATAATATTAAATTATATATATATGTTTGTAGAATAGTTTATTTACACAAGCGAGGGAGAGAGAGAGAGAGAGAGAGAGGTTTTGGGCCGTTATTTTCAATGGGTGGTGCTTTGTAGGCTCTGAGGTGAAGCTCATTTGGGGGTTTTATCGGACCAGGCCCATTTTAGAAAAGCTCCAGTCCGGATTAACAAATATCTAAATATATATATATTCCATATTTTACGTTGAGAGAATATCTGTTTTTGTCGATTAAAATAATAAATAGTCGGGAATTTCAGTTGTCGATAACTTCCACAGGGGCCCACTCTGGCCGGCGAATCAGGTGCGAGAGACCCGGAAGCAGTTAATGGATCCGCTTCTTCCTCCCAGCTATAAAATCGGCTACGCTCACGCGCCTGGCGTTGATCGTAAGGATGGCCTTCCTCCCTCTCCCTCTTCTACCTCCGTCCTCCGCTCAGGTATCCCGAGGGTTTTTCGAATTTCTCTGATCGCCGGAGAGATCTCGCCGGCGGAGAGGCAGGAGTAGTGGCGGCGCTGTTTCGGGAGGCGGCGGAGGAGGGGAGGAGAGATGAGCGAGTGCGCCGTGGCTCTGCCGGAGGACTGCTGGGAGCTCGTCTTCCGGCGACTCGGGGATGAGCGGCTCATGGATCCCGTGTCTCTCGTCTGCCGACGGTTCCTGTCCATCACCAATCGCATTCGGTCCGATCTGACGGTCTCCGATCGGACGGTCGTCGTCCACGGTGGTGGCGGTCCCACGCAGCTGTTCCGCCGCTTCCCGAACCTGAGGCGGATCGCAGCATCTGATTTCCACGGAAATCTGGACCGCCTTGTGCAGGACATGTCCCGTTCTGGCCTGAAGCTTGAGGCGGTTGATCTCCACGGGCAGAGGCAGTGTTTTCCGAGGTCGGCCATGAAGGAGCTCGGTTTGAGGATGGGGGACAGCCTCAAAGCGCTAATACTCGGCAGGTTTCTCCACCTAGAGAACGACGACGTCCTCGCTATCGCCGAGTCATTCCCCAATCTGGAGTTGCTCGATATCAGCCACCCGCAGCGGGAGCTGGACCATTCCTCCGAGCTCCGGCAGATGGTGACTGACCGCGCAATCGAGGTGCTCTCCTTGAATCTGAGGAACCTAAAGTCGATCCACCTCTCAGGGAACCATTTCTTGTCCGACAGCGCCTTGGTTTCTCTGTCCACGAACTGTCCCAACCTCACTGAGGTTGTGGCTCACGATTGCAGTTTCATGAGAGGCGAGGGAATTGTTTTCGTTCTCCACCATAGCCCGAACCTCACCTCTGTCTCTGTGAACCGGATAGCGGTTCTTTCTCGTTTGATGAGCGTGGAGAGTAACCCGTTCTATCGCGCGAGGACCCTGCGCCATCTCAGTCTCTCTCGTATGCTTGTGCCGGATGAGCTGCTTGTTTCCCTGGGAGATATGGACCTCCAGATGCGGGAATTATCATTGTCGGATTGCTGGGGACTGTCTTTTACTGGCTTAGCATCCGTCTTGCAGGCATATGGTAGGTCACTCCGCCGCTTGGTTCTCATTGGATTAAGTTTTCTTTCAGATGGAATGATGATATCTGTCCTCCCACATCTCAGTAATATGAACTTCATCAATCTGAGCTGCTGCTGCGATCTGAGCAACACAACTTTCTTCAGCATCTTGAGAAATTGTCTCTGCATTGAACAGATCGAAATGAGTAAGACGACCGTTGGCCAGGGCCTTTTACCTGCAGCTCCATGCTTGAACCAAAGACTAAAATCTCTGCGGCTGACCGAAAATCCATATCTCGATGATGACACGGTTGGACTTATTGCTGGATCATGCCCTCGGTTGGATTCTCTTGATATAAGCTATTGCTGGGACGTGACAGAGGAAGGAATGAGGAATCTTGGAGAGAGATGCCCTGAGATCACTGAGCTAAGCATAAAGGGCTGTACACAAATAAAGAGTCTTGGAACCAGCTCGGGCTTCCTAAAGTTGAAAACTCTGAAGGCTACTGGATCTGGGTTGCATGATAAAGCGCTCTCAGTGCTTGCGCAAAGCTGCGAAGGCCTCTCACAGCTGGACTTGGACGGATGTCCAGAAGTCACAGAAAAGGGTGTGAAAGATGTAGTTATGGGATGTAAGAGGCTGCAGCAACTGTATTTGGGTCCCCAAAGTCTCGACCTCAATGTGCTGAATTGGATCGTCTCATCAAGGCTTTTGCTGCGAAAAATAGTCTGGCAATCAGGTTTCCTCCCTTTACGGCTGCAGGATCTGTTTCTCTCCCATGACTGCGTGGTTAGAACTAGAAAATAGCGTCTGACTCTCGATATTTTTTATTATTTATTTTCTTTCTATGTTAGAGTAGGCAGACGAAGTGAATCAAAATCTTGCTTGAGGTGGGGCGATTATATCCGCTTACCACCAAAAAGATATCCTTCTTCGTGAAACGTCAGCTGGAAGTACGCATTTTTCTGCTTCGTCTGGAGTTCAATTAGGTGCCCAATCTGGAAAACTGCTCTTCCTATTTAGATGTTAATCCAATAATATGCATGCTCTTCCCCATCTTCGACTTCCTCTTTGTAGAATGCTCACATTCTTTTAAGAATCAACGGAGCATCTCCTACCTCGGAGAAGCTGTTTTTTAAGTGAATCAATATTTCTCTCTCGTATCTTCATCCGACTGTGCTGGAATTGTTTTCTAGAAATAAAACAGCTCCATGTTTTCTTCGGCTCCCATCACAGATAGAAATGCACAGTTCAGAAAGAACAGGCCAGTTACCGATCAGTCAACTGATTGACTTCCCAATCTACTTGGGTCCACTGAGATCATCCGGTAGAACCCTGGCCTAGTTCTTCGTCATCTAGAAGATCATGATTATAGATAATTAATTTCCGGCATGTTGAATCCGTGTTTTACCTCTTAATGATGCACCCACCCCGTTTGGATGCACGCAAACGTGATGCGTACAGCCTCACGAGATTCCTCTGGCTTGAAGAATCTAAAGATCTTGTTTCTAATTTTAGTACCGGGGCAATAATACATCATGTGGTGGAAATTTTAATTATCTACGTGGAATTTATTGAGAAGAATGTCCTCTCAGGCCGTGCCGCTTACGTGGAGAGCGCAGATGCTCTGGAAGTTCGTGCTAATAATTTTTTTATTACTTACATTATTTATATAACGGATATTTTTTAATCTCATTTTATTCCTTTTATAAATTACCTTTAACAGCAGCGGTCCCCACCTAGGTTCGATAGGCCTGGGCCGGGAGAACGGGTCCGGACATGTAAGAATAGGATAGATCCGGATCCATATCTGAATATATTGAGGGTACATTCGTCATTTTTCAAGGCAGGAGCCCCCCGCTGTATTCCCCACTCTGGGGAGGGGACATGTAGGACGGGGGGGGGGGGGAAGGGGGTTAGGGGAGCCCTGAACATTGGGTATATTTTGATGTTCACCTGAGAAATACATGCAAATGGATGACTGACATCTGTCGTTGACCTCCAATTACCGTTGCCTCCGCTCCTCGTTCCTCCGTCCTCTACCTGCCGATGTAGATGACCCCTTCTATCATTACTTTAGTATTGTTTTATTACGCCATTTATGAGGCCCCTCTCTCTCTCTCTCTCTCTCTCTCTACACCTTCCCACTTCTGCTCGCCCCCAACACCACCCCCTCGACTGCCGACTTCCGGGCAGGCTTTTGTGCTGCAGCCACCGCCCTCCCCAGCTCTGAACCTCCTCTCCTTACCCCCTTCCCTCTATCTACCTTCTTTCACCCCAGCACCATCACATTCATTCCTCTCTCTATCCCTCTCTCTACCTCCCCTCACCCCCAGCACCATCCCATCCATTCCTCTCTTCCTCTCTCTCTCTCTCTCTCCCCCTCCTGTTCTCGTTTTGGTGTGTTCCATCTTCCTCTTCTTCAGGGGCGGCGACACGCTCCGAGAGAGAAAATGGAGGAGGACGATGTGAGGTTCATGGTGGCCGCACAGGAGGACGACCACCTGGTGGCCCGCATGCTGATCCGTCTCTCCCGCTCCGAGAGCTGCATCTCCTGGCGCAAGCTCCTGTCACCCTCCCGGCCGGCGCGGCGGCCCCAGCTGCCGCCGACGTGGGGGAAGAGGAGGACGAGGAGCAGGTTCATCACCATGGAAGGTGTACTCACCGCCAAGAGGGAGGAGACCAGGAGGGCTAGTCCAACGACGCCGCTGTCGTGGAGCGGGGGATCCGGCACGTCAGAGAGCGCCTGCGAGGAACCCTGCTCGGCTTCTCCTTCCGCGCAGACGCTGAAGAATCCTCCGGCCCGGAGACGGAAGGTGGGGTTCTGCTCCAGCAGGGAACCGGCGCCGGCGGAGCTGCGCGAGGACGGGGGAGAGATCCGGATCCCCAAGATGGAGAGCCTGTTCGAGGAAGCCTCTCCGGTGAGAGCGCCGGTGGGAGCTGGATCTCTGTTCGGTCCTGGATCGGCAAAGGTTAGAATCCTGTCCACCTTCTTTACTCTCCTCCCAGTTTCACGGGAAAACCTTCGACGGATTCCTCATTTCCCTGGTTTTCTGCTGATCTCCCTCGTTTCCTTCATTTCGGGAGCAAGTATAAGGCGTTCCTCCGTTCTTATGGCGGATCTGAACGAAGCAGGGGCTCATTTTGGTCATCCTGGAGGTTCTGCTGCTCAGGGTCTCCTCAGCCTCCTCCGATGGGGGTCGTCTTGCTCCTGAAATCCCTCTTTCCCGTCTCTGCTCTCTTCCTCTTTCTTGGCCTACGGGCTCAGCTTCCCCGATCCAGAAACCTACGGGGAGAGTTTCCTCTCCTTGTCATCTCCGGCATAGCCTCGCCGGGACGCATCACGCCGGCATCAATGTTGTGATGGGATGTCTCTGTCCTCGTTCCGGTCTTTGGAGGCGGAGAAGAGATGAATGGAGAGAAACATGTGTGATGAGTGGGTTTGGAGGAGGAGAAGATACGCAATTCGCGGAAGCAATGATGGCATCGAGGTCCCTGATGGAGAGGATGGCGTCAGATCTACCTGTATTTCTCGGTGGCCGTGGCTTGACGAGAGCAGAAGCACGCTGTGCACGAGGTCATGGCGGCGTTGAGGTCCTCGCAATAGAGGATGTCGCTAGATCTCAACCTAGTTCGCATCTCTCATTGCTGCGCTGATCTCTCAACGCCCAAGGTGCTGGTGGCCTCGAGAACCATGGACGACGAGAAAGGATGAGAGGATGCCGACAGATCCGTCTGTGAGCTTGTCTGCTTCCATGCTTGTTTCCTCTTCCGCCGAACTTCGACCTCATCGTCTTATCGCAGATGTTTACTGAGATTTTCGCTGAAGCTTTCTTGCTGATCTCTTCCAGATATCCTCCGTGCTCCGTTCTGGAACTGATCCGATCTCTTTACTTCTCTTGCGATTCTCAGGTTGCGGAGGCGGTGGCGGGACTCGCGCCGCCGGTCGGGCCCGTCGTCGAGGAGGAGACGACGGGAAGATTCAGAGCGGTGGAGGACGACGAGGTTGGCTCAGTTCTACTCGTACGGCCGGGAAAGAAAAGGGTATGCATTCTCTTCTATTGACGGTGATTTTGCCACGTAAGCTCGTAGCTTCTCGAATGCGCGTTAGGCGCCAATCTCGAGCCAACCAAACTGATCAGCGGCAGATTATTTTAATTCGCAGGCGGTCCCAGATCTCAGGGCAATGGAGGAGTCGCTGCTGCGGGAACAGGAAGAGCTCCAGAAGGTGAGGGGATCGTCGTCTTCTTCCACTTGTTTCTGCCTCCTGTTTGTCACCATCTTTGTGATTCCGGCACCACTGATCCGATCGCGGCGCTCTTGGATCCAACAGGAGCTGGAGAAGCAGGAGGAGATCTACCACTCACTGCGTGCGGATAACGTGGAGTTGTTGAGGAGGAAATTGGAGGTAACTCTCCCCGTCCTTGAACAGATGCTGCAGTCTTCTCTGGGACGTCTGTTGATGCGTTCGGAGCGTCGGATTTGAATGCGCCGTTCTCCGTCTCGGCCGATCATCCTCCGCGATTCCTTGATTAGCGATGTTCCTTTCCCCTGCGCAGTGGAGTTCGGCGTCCTGGGATTCGGCTGCTGCCTCCGTTCCCTGTGGAGAAGATTCGAAGCTGAAAGGCCCTCTGCCCCCGCGAATGACGGCGTGCTTCGCCGCGTCGGAGGGCGGTCCGGAACGGTTCCCGTGCAGGATTTCGCTCCCTTTTGATCTCAATCTCTTCCCCGACGACAACTAGTGCTCCGGGCAGGGAAGATTGTGGGATATGTTCGGAGGAGAACCCTGATCGCTCGAGAGGGGCCCTCAGGAAACATGTTCAGGCCACGAGGCCACGAGGCCAATGTGATTCGTCCGCCTCAGCGTCGTTGACGCCTTCGAGACCGTTGGATTGTCGGCGATTCTTGGCGAGACGCTCGTACGATTGTGGATATTTGTTTACACACACTCTCTGGTGAGCTCACCGCCTCCGTTGATGTCCTCACATCGACTAGATGGATAGTCCTGTCTTCTCTACCTCTCTTAGCCACGGGCTAGGCCTCCTCTTGTCTCGCTTATCTGCCTCTCACCAAGGTGTCATAATGATATAGAGGGCGACTCCATGGGCTCGGCCATCGCCGCCGCGTCCTTCCCCCTCGTACATCCGCGGCTGCTCCACCACCGCCGCATTCCGTCGCCGCCTCACTCGTGCAATCCCAACCCCAAATGCAGTGAATCTCACCCCTTCACCCGCAGAGACCTCCTCTTCGCCAGCTCTCTCCTCCCCTGGCCTGCCATCGCTGGTGTCGACGCTGCAGCCGATGGCGCTCCTGCGCCTCCGGAACCTGCGGCGGCGGCCGCCATTACTGACCGGGTCTTCATCGACTTCAGCCTGTGCCCCAGCTACCTCCGATCGGACCGCACCATCGGCTCCTCCGACCTTGCCGCCTGCCCCGATTCGGAACCCCTCGGTCGCGTCGTCTTTGGTCTCTATGGGAAGCTCCTCCCCATCACCGTCGCCAACTTCAAGACCATGTGCACCTCCGAGGCCTACCGTGGAGCTCTGGTCCACAAGGTCCTCCAGGGGGAATACTTCGCGGCGGGGCGGCAGGGGAGAAGAGAGAAAGGGGAGATAACCCCCCCACCAGGTCTGGCGCAGAATACGGAGACAGTCAAACCCGGCTCGTTCAAGCTGAAGCACCTGAGGCCTGGCACCCTCTCTCTGTGCCTCTCGGAGAACGACGACTACGACGAGATCAAACTGAACCCGAGTTACAGGAACGTGGAGTTCATGGTCACAACGGGCCCGGGGCCGTGCCCGCAGCTGGACGGCCTTAACATCGTCTTCGGCACTGTACTCGAAGGTATGCCGATTCAATTCTATTTCCTAGGATGAATTGTAGTGCATAACTTTAGCCAATTAAACGTAAGAAATAGGAGATCATCAATTGAATTCTCGATGATTGTACATATTATCTTTGAATTATGGATCAGTTAGGTATTCGGTCAATAAACCATTGGAATGTTCGTCGATTGAGGATGAAGATCTAGGATTCGATGCACAAACAGTAAGAGGAAATTCATAAATCATGGCATGATTCTTTGCCCTTTTGCTTCAGGGCTCGATGTTGTGACGATGATCGCCAGTATCCCGACCTACAAACCAGGCGAACGGATCCGGCAATTCAACGACTTAGCTGAGTTCCTCGGCGACGACAGGGCCCAGAATGCTCGAGCGATGTGGAATCGGCCCCTGAAGAGCGTCTTCATCAGCAACTGCGGAGAGTTGCAGGTAACCAAGCCTTCTCTTTCTCCAAGCCTGCCGTGACGGATGCTCTCCGATTTGCTCCGGCTGGGGGTCGGCTTGCTGCTGCCACTTCTCGTGAGTTCTCTCCTCCCCTTTGCTTTGCTCCACTGAAAAACCCTCGAAAATGACTGCCGTCTGGGTTCTTGGGATCCACCAAGGATTTTGTCTCGTGTATTTCCCAACCTCCTGTACATGTCAGATGCTCATCCATGCTTAAGTCAACCACCTTTCTTTCTTTCTTTCTTTCTTTCTTTCGTTGGGTTATTATTTTCCTGGTTTGAGTTGGGTCAACGGGCTTCGCTTGAAAACATGCTTCGAATATGGCTTTCCTATGAAGCCGATGCTCTGTGACCTCACCGATCCATTTTTGGGGGCCTAATCGTTTGAACACATCCAAAAAATTACTATTTGAGAATGGATTTATCATTTATTATTTTTCTAGTGGCGATAAAATTACTATTCATACTGTACGCAGACAGAGAGAGAGGGGGAGGGAGGGGGAGAGAGAGAGAGAGAGAGAGAGAGAGAGAGGGAGGGAGGGAGAGGGAGAGAGAGAGAGAGGGGGAGAGCGAGAGAGAGAGAGAGAGAGAGAGAGAGAGAGAGAGAGAGGAAAGGGTATAGGATTGAGACCACCCTCATTACTATCTGAAATCAGGCCCAAAAGACTTGGGGTGAGTTGGATATCTATTTGGGCCTCCTGTCATGTCCAATCCCTCTCTCTCTCTCTCTCTCTCTCTCTCTCTTGAACACACACAAACAGACACAGAGACAGACAGACAGACAGACAAACCCAGAATCGAAATTTCTCGACCGTACACAAATCATCTGGGTAGTGTTTTAATGGATTGCACGCGAGTCTGGTAGGCGAATTTTTCCGGTGCTGTACGCGTGAAGAACGGAGAAAACTGGGAACTTGTTGGTCTGGGAGCCACGCTGTGCTGCAGGGCGGAGGAGGAGATCGATCGCGCTGTGACCCCCGCGCGCGAGGCGGGACGTGCTTCAGTCACGTCAGTCACAGCCCCCTCTGATTGAACAGATGGGGCAAACGCGAGGAAGCTGCAGGAGATGATGGATCCTCATCGACTTTCCACCATGCACACATCGCGGGAATAAGATCTCTCTCTCTCTCTCTCTCTCTCTCTCCCTCTCCCTCTCTCTCTCTAGTATCTGTGGGCGAGGGGGCTTCTTCTCTGATCTTCCTCTGAGAGGTCATGGCGGGGTTAATCGATAGGGGTCGTCTGGGGACCTCCCCCGATTGACCCAGATGGAGCACGGCAAAGAGGAAGCTTGTCCCCCTCCTCTTCTACCGATCAATCGCCAGCCGTCTTTACTTGCACCATGGATAACCCCACGTCTAGAGAGAGAGAGAGAGGCCACTAAAACTCACAGCTCTCGTCGTTCTCCAGTGGACTATCCTCCCCCGTTCTTCTCGTTCAGTCTCTACAATCAATCGCCGGCCGTTATTACTTACACCAAGTAGAACCCACGACGAGAGAGAGAGAGAGGGAGAGAGAGGGGCCATCCCCGTCAAATCGATGGGTATAAAACTCCGACCTCTCGTCGTTCTCTGAACTATCCTCCCCGGTTCTCTCCTCGTTCAGTCTCTACGATCAATCGCTAGCCGTCTCCTTGCACAAGTAGAACCCACGACGAGGAAGAGAGAGAGAGAGAGAGAGAGAGAGAGAGAGAGTTGCCATCGGCGTCAAATCGATGGGTCTCGTCCATGCCCTCCGACCTGGTGTCCGCCTCACGTTATAAATACGAATAAATGGGACGAATCATTCGATATGGATCTCCAGATATGACGAAAAGAAACCCTAGGCCGGGAGGAGCACCACGAAGATCAGCCCTCCTCTCCCTCTCCCCCCCATCTTTTCACAGGAAAGAGAGGGTCTTTGCCTTGGAGATGAGGCTATCTCCCCCCCCCCCCCCCCCATCCTTCTCTCTCTCTCTCTCTCTTCCTCTCTCACCCTTCGGCGGGTCCCTATTCGGTGTCTCTGGGTGGAAAGAAAAGCGCGAAATAATCTGAAGAACAAACACTCGGAGACCCCCACGTCCAGGAAGTTGAATGGCGACGGATAACGATTAAAACCATGGCCGGGACGATCATCAAAAACCCAGCTTGAGGAGAGAGAAGCCGGCAAAAACGATCCGACCGTCGCCGTAAGCCGATAATTTTTCTATATCCGCTGTTTACAGATGCCAAAATTCCCACACGTATGTGCTCTCAGCTTCATCCCATCTCTGAGCCACCTCACCCTACCTGGTTTGATGCGGACTTCAGGAGAGGAGGAATTGCAGAGCACAGACACATCAAAAACCGGAATACACATCCGGGTCGAGATCGAAGGGATTCTCTCTCTTCCCCGGGGGAGAATCCTCGTCAGAGGGAGAGCCGAAGAGATGGGCCACCGAGGACACCGCCCTGCACATCTTCTTCTCCCCAGGCTCTGCGTACCTCCTGCACTTCTTCCCGATTTCCAAGCTGCTCGTGTTCCCACTGCTGCTGCTGCTGCTGCTCGGAGGAGAAGGAAAGGAGGTTGCTAAGGGGACGAAGGAAGAAGATGGTAAGGCGAAGTTGGTCCGGGCCTTGGAGCCTCTGAGGGTCCTCGCGGCGGCGTCGTAGGCCCGCGCCGCCTCTTCGGCGCTGTCGAAGGTCCCCAGCCAACGGCGGCACCGGCCAATTCGGTCCCTAATCTCTGCCGACCATCTTCCCCACGGCCGCTTCCTCACTCCCCGGTAACTCCTGCCGTCGCACTCGCCATTGCCGGCAACGGCGGCGGCCGTCGATGGTTCGTCGCCGGAGCCCGCCGTGTCTGGTTCAAACTTCCGCTTCTTTTCCTCCGATTGGGTCGAGACGTCGCCCTTCTTCATGTCTCCGAAGAGGACGTAGTACCCCACCACCGCCGCTATTCCTTCCAGGACCGGCGGTGCGCCCCCTGTTGCTGCTTCGTCGAGCCCTTGCCCTACGGTGAACGACGATAGAGTGGCAGCATCCATGCTCTCTCTCTCTCTCTCCCTGTATCCCCTTCTCCCCGGCGATCGCCGCCACCGCCTCTTCTCTTCCTCGTTCGGGCTTGAAGAGTACAGTCTACCATTTACTTATCCTGCTGCTGCGGCGGCTCACTGGGAGTGAGATTACCGGCTCAGTCGGTGGCACCGGTCATATCGCACCCTATTTTGCCTTTTTTACCCCTTTTGCCGAATAATCAGCCCTAAAAACTCGTTGTATAAATACTTTTTTTTCCTAAAATAGACTCCTTATTTTTATATTGATTATTTAATGCATAGCAATGAACGATACATAACTCACTCAGTAGTCTCTCTCTCTCTCTCTCTCTCTCTCTCTCTCTTTATCTTTATCTGTCTTCCCCTCTCCATCTCTTTCCGTCAATTATATTTATATTTATATCTATCGAATAATTAATTGCCCTCACCAAATAATTATCGGTCAATATCGCCCATCCCCTTCGAGTTAATTCCGCAGAGGGCGGTGACCGCCTCTTTATATTTATATTTATCGAATAATTAATTCCTCTCGCTAAATAACTATCGGCCGTTTTACTCACGTCCGGCCTGATTGTGACCGGGCTCAGCCCGAGCCCAAACGGGCCCGGGATTTATATGAGTCCAGGTGGAGGAGGACAATTACCAGGAGACCCTCGCCGGACTAGGCAATTCGTTGTCAGACCCCTAATGAATAAGGGCCTAATCTCTCTCTCTCTCTTGCTAGGTATTTATGCATATATACATTCATGAGGGTATGTATGCGTAAAAGAGGGGAGCAGACTTGGCGAGGGGCAGGCTGGTAGGAGCTGATATTATCGAAAAGTCCCCAAAAAATGGAGCACGAGCAGAAAAGCCTCGTTGCATGCCGATTGGCGAAGAGGTGGCCCCGACGGCATGAACTAATGAACGCGTTAAATGAAGCAAACACTTTAACACATTGAATAATTTAATACTTTTGCTCGTAATTATTCATCTTTCTTGTCCTTTCAGGGGGAGATAGAGAAAGAAGAGAGAGAGAGATTACATATAAACAGTGAGAGGAGTGGGCAAGACGAAAAAATTGATACGACGGAGGTTGACCAGACGAGACGTGGGGGGAAGAACGGCGATGGCGGTTGACTATTACACGCAGGGAAATCTACGGAGCTGACCACCGATCGGCGATGGCGGTTGCCTATTGCTGTGCCTTCGGGGGGACGGAGGTCAACGTCATCGACCGCAGCCTGGCGGCGACCTCCGTGAAGCTCGGTCTCTCCGACGGCTCGGTTGACCAGCAGGTCTCCATCAGCGCTCTCCACTCGGGATCGCAGGGCTCCGGCACCGGCGGCCTGAGCGTGTCGCTGACTATGCCGCCTGCCGGAAGAAGAAGTTTCCGTCAGAAATCGATCGAATCGACGAAGAAGAAGACGTGGAGCTCGATGGTACCGATAATGGCGCCGTGGTGCAGGTCTGCGTAGGGTTCTTCCCCCGTGAGGAGCTCCCACATGACGACGCCGAAGGAGAACACATCGACCTGAAGAAGAAGAAGAAGAAGAAGAAGAAGAAAAGAGATGATGAGATTGGCGGCTGCGGGGATTTAAAGGGGTGGGCGGAGGACGGCGGAGCACCTTCTCGGAGACGAGGCTGCTCCGGCCGTTCAGGAGCTCGGGGGCCATCCAGGGGAGGGTTCCTCTGACGCCGCCGGAGATCAGGGTCTGGCGTTTGACTTTAGATAGGCCCAGGTCGCCGACCTACAGAGACGAACATGCCTCGCAAGGTCAAAGTCTGGTGGGATGATCAGAGAAGTCAAAGTGACCCTAAACCAAAAGAAATATGCGACAAACTATGGATTGTATAGCTTTGACGCAGGGCAATGGAGAAATTAACTAAAAAAAAAAAAAGAAAGGGTAATTCGGGTTTACAATCACTCAGTCAGAGAGAGAGAGAGGGAGAGAGAGAGAGAGAGAGAGAGAGAGAGAGAGAGAGAGAGAGAACGACAGCAATCCAAAGGGGGAAATGCTCATAATGGGGAAAGTCAGCGCAGAAACAAAATCACAGATTATTTTCCTGTTTCCAGCGACATCCACCCTTCTCCATTATACGAAATAATGCCCACTCTCCCCAATCTTATCATAAACATTTGTGATCACACTCTCCGTTGACCAACATCGGCACCTGGGCAAGAAGCTATGGATACGAGGGAGACTAGTCAAACTTCTCCTAATAACGGGAAGATTTCCCCAACCGGAAAATTATCCCACGTCATTAGATCTCCTCCTACGTTACCTCGAGACTCCCAACGAAGCACGGAGGAAGGCCATACCTTGCATATTGGTCGCTGTGGGTCCCGCAAGTTGACAAGCAGATTGTCGCTCTTCAGGTCAAAGTGTACTATATTTTTGCTATGCAAGTACTCCATGCCAAACGCCACATCCATTGCAATGAGATGGCGTTTCCGGTGATCAAGAGTCCTACAGAAAATAGGTTGGCAACTTTGATAAATACTGGTCATATCAGAAAATAAGTCAACTGAAGAAATAAGTCAACTGGAGATGCTTAGAAGCTTCAGAATCAGGCAATGAGACACACCTGTCATTCTTTCGTAAGGCTTGCCAAAGGGAACCGTTGACCATGTATTCGGTTACTGTAGCCATTGACCCCCCAGGCCCATCCAGAACGATCCCATAAAATGCCACAACATTAGGGTGGTGCAAGTCAGCAAGCTTGCACGCTTCATTCCAAAAGTCAGCCCTCTGGATGAGAGTATAGAATTTGGTCAGCTCAGAAGGTCAACGGAAGAACACTGAATAACGGAACTTCGGAATTCATTTTAGATAATCACCGAGCGTTCTTGTTCAGAGGGCTTTCCAGCAAAACATCTGTCATTGATTCTCTTTATCGCCACATCAGAGCCCTTCCATTTCCCATGATAAACGGTTCCAAAGGTCCCCGAACCCAGTTCTCGCAGCTCTTCAAGATCACTGTTCTTTATAATCTGCGAAGAAGCAACGGAAATGAATTCAAATAGCCAGATAAATTTCATGAAGGCAGAAGCAAAACGCATCGCTAGCTTGTGAACCTGCAGGCGAAGTCCGTTGTCATCAAGAGCTCCGAAACCCTGGTTTGGCCTGTCCGGGGGTCCAGTTTTATCGTCCTGGGTATATTGCAATATGTTGTTTGTACATCAGATGAGGTTTTTCAGACATAAAGAGAGAGCCAAAAAAAATAAAAAATAAAAAAATAAATCACCTCAGCTTTGTGATCAGGAACATGAGATGAACTCTGCGAAGCTGTGTTATCCTCTGGTATGCCTTTATCTTTTTTGGATTCCAAAGCACAAATTTTCTCATCAAAATAGGAAACAGGAAGAGATTTCTGGGGGGGAATTGATGTTGCCACACCATCTGCAACAGACCGGAGCTCCTGTTTGATTAGCCCATCAGATCCCGCAGCTGTAAAAGAAAACCAAGAAACAATCGTCAGAAGTTCAGAACAGCCATCAGAATACAAGGGCCAGGCTTCAGACAACAACCTTCAACAGGGCTAATCGGATCTGGAGCAGTGCGCCTGATGAGAGAGTCTAATGGCCGCTGATAGCTACCCTCCTCCATGTCTACAGCAATTCTGGACTCGCTGCTGTAAAGGTTGTCAATGAATGGATCCCCTTGGACAGGGATACTTCCGCTTCCCACTGTTCTAGGGTTCAGACCCCCAAACTGCGCATTCTGCCTGATGTACCATGGTTCTCGTGGTCTGGATTGTGAGTCAACTGGTAATTGGATATCCCCCCGTTGAACATTACGGGTGCCCACACTGGATAAATCACCAGGTGAGGTAAAGCTCAGAGGAACAGACATGCCGCTCAAAGAAGGCTCAGAGTATACTTGAGGCTTCTCATCTCTCCAGTTGTTGTTACCAACAGGGAGTGGGAGTTTAGTAGTAGTGGCGTTAGGCCCATGAAGCAAACGGTCATGAGGGATGGGAGGGTCAGTGTATGGTCCATGATTCCCTGTGCTTGAACCCACCTGGGCTGGGTCTCCACGTTGAAGAGGATGCGTGTGAGCCACCTCTGCTGTGGAGGGTGGCAGCAGGCCAGCTGATCTAAAAGGATCTGTGTCAACTGCACTGCCATGGCCAACAGAAGCGCTACCGAGCAAGGTTTCTCCCTCTGCGACTTTCTGTTTGGCATTACCCATGTTGCCTTCGACAGTCTGTAAGCTATCTGTCCTTTCCTCAATTTGCGCACTGTTATCAGATTTGACCACTGTTTTCCATGGGTCATTGATTGCTGAAGCCTCGGATGTATTTGGCCAAAGTTTCTCTATCATTCGCTCGACAGATGTAGGCTCACCAATGTGAGACTTAGTGGCTGCTATTTGATGCTCGAGTAACCCAGAAAACTGTTGTTGGTGAGAATAAGGAGCTTGAACAGGGAGTTCGATGTCTGAATTTTGAACAATATCCTTTCTTGCTCTAGGGATGCGGACTCTAGCAGGATCATTGATCACAGGGTCTTGCTTGCGCAGGAACTGAGGCGGTCCGATAGGAGGTTGCTGCTGCTGTAGTATGTCATCATGCCAAGCTTGAGAATGATCACCAAAATACGAGTATGGAGCCTCTGGAGCAGTACTTAGACTGGGCTGATGTAAAACCTTAGTTTGATCTATATTCTCTAGTTTCTGTGAAGCAAACAAGTCAACATATTGGTGTGATTCAGGGTCCTGAGAATACCCACGAGCTCCTAAATGAGGAGGAATAATGTTCTTCAGTGGGCTCTCGACTGCAGCTCCGGAGATCGCCCCACTGATCACCCTTTGTGGAGCATACGACCTTAATGCCTCCTCAGACTGGAGAAAGTGGAACTCTGGGCGGTTAATGGGGGCACTCCCCGTTGACCCACTCCCTCCAGGTTCCTGTATCAAAGAGTCAGAAAAGAGAAGAGGTGCTGCTACTTGTTGCGGCACCTGACCCAAACCCTGCCTGTCAACATTCTGCATTTGTAGAGAGGAAGAGGAAGGTAAAGGTTGGCGTTGGGAGAATGATTGCAAGGGATTAAAGGTCGGATCACCAACTACTGACGCAACCCTGCCTCCATAGAATGAGTCATCCGAGTAAGCCTCAGCCCCTCTCTGGACGGGCTTCCCGCTGGTGATGTTGGACGAAGACATTGGCGCAGTGATATCCGCAGAATGAACATAGGAATTCTGTGGAATTGGAACCAAACCGACGGGCACACTGGGCATACCTAATGGAGGAGAGTTGAGGTACTGGATTTGAGCAGGATTCTGGATGTAATCCACGCGATTGTATCCATCTTGAAGAGACTCCAGATATGCCAGAGGCACGTATGTTACGCCAGATGATGGCGGCAATGGCTGCTCTGGGCGAGAAGATGGTATGGCCTGAGGAGGAGCTAGGTCACCCGGGAAGCCTTTCGCATCAGCTGGCGCTGTTACTGGATCCGACGGCACCCCCGGATACAGCAATCTGAATGAATCCTGGAAAGCTGCTGCTCCTGTTTCGGCGACTGTGGGGGACGGAATTGCAGGCGATACGCCTTCTAGGGTGCAGTCCAGGAGTTCACCAGGCGCGCCGTCGGAAGTCTGAGCAGACGAGAAGCTCGCCATGCTCCCTTTCCGCTTTAATTCAGCCGCTCCTGGATCGGCGATTCCATTAACTGCGTCCACATACCGATGTCCGCCGTCATTGATGCCCTGAGCGAAGCCGAGCGCTGGAGAATCAACCTCCGTGGGTGAGAATAGGAAGACGCGGAGCTTGGCAGAGCCCTCGGCGGAGGTCTCAGCGAGCTTATCGTACTCCTCCATCATGTTCTCCAGATCCTCAGGGCAAGACACAGTCACCAAGGCGTCCAGATCTTCGTCGGGGAGCTGGTACTTGAGGATAGCCGGGCCGCCGAATACATCGAACATCTTCCTCTTCAATTCCTGGAAGGAAGCATCCTTGCGCAGGGCAATAATGCGGGTGTGGCCGCCGACGTAACGAAGGACGCCGTCACTGGGGCGTGGAAGAATCCTTCCCCCGAAGCTGCAGAGGAATTTCACCCTCCTCGAGGAGGACGACGATGCGGCCTGTTCCTCCGGAGAGTCCACTCCATAGGCGGCCATCTGATCGGGGTGCCGCCAGCGATGGAGGTAAGCCGTAGAAGACCGCAACGCGGCCAGATCCGACAGCCCCGCGGTGGCAGCTGCCGTCGCCGGCGCGGTGGCGGTTGCCCGGGAGGTATTGGTGGCGGCGACGGCGGTCCGTCAGAAGGTTAAGGCGCGGAGGCCCTTGCAGATGGCGGTGCGCCGGCGGCCATAATTGCGGCGGCGCGGCGGAGCTCCGTCGACGCGGCGGAGGGAATCAAGCTCAGCTCTGCACGAAAACCCTGGCGGAAGGTAGGAGATGGGAGTTGACGCAAGACGTACAGAGAGAGAGAGAGAGAGAGAGAGAGAGAGAGAGAGAGAGAGAGAGAGAGAGAGAGAGAGGAGCAGAAGCAACTTCAGAAGCCGATTTCAAGGAAAACTAAAACAAATTGGCCACGTCGATTCGCCAAACGGATTCGGATTCCTGTGATCTGGCTGCGGATTCTGGCTAGCCTTCTTACCTTTTGCTTCCTAAAGAATTCTACAATAACAGAAAGACGCGAAATATTTATTTATTTAAAATAACTCCAAAAACCCAGCCTCTCATTTGACGGCTCTCCTTAGCCTACATTTGCATAAAATACGCCGTATAGTTCAAAACCATGACATTTGGCTTTACATGGCAAAAAATAAAAAAATTATTGATAAACCCATATATCTCTTAGTTTTTGTCCTTTACTCTCATAAATCGTGGTTAACAGAAATTTGACGTGAAAATTATTAGATTGCCCTCGTTATCGTTCTCTCTCTCTATCTCTATGGTAGAAGGAGAGAGATGGATCGATTTCGGCCCCGCGGGTTCAAGACGTAATTTTTCGGAAGTAGTTTTCCCATAGAGAGATTAATTTAGCATTTTCCCCATAAAATTAAATGTTCATTAAGAAACAATTTAATCGAGGGACAAAAATAAATAAATAACTTATAGTTTCAAGCTAATTTGATCTACGACTGAACGCCAAATAATTCTAGATATCTGGGCCAGGCCGAAAAGTTGATCCTTGACGGTTTCAAAGCCTGACAATAGTTTAGAGGTCGGAGACGACGACGAACCAGCACGCCGGAGGAGAGGAAGGTGCTGATGACGGGGGCGGCCACGTGATTGAAGGGTTCTTCCTTGATTTCACTGAACTACCGCTACAAAGTCAACGGCAGAAGCTCTCATTTAATATGTGGATAACCAAGAGGGGAAGCTGAAGATTCAAGGGCGAAGAACCTGCCGAATTCGCAGAGGAGTGTCATGAGTTCGCCGGCCAGCCTCTTCTCCGTCGCCGTTAAACGGGCCGTTTTCCTCTCGGCAGCTGCCGTCACCGCTGTCAAGATAATTATGGTGATTGATCTGCGGCTTGTTCTATCCAGTTTCATGCTTCCTTTCAGATGGTTATTTAGCAAATGAAACTGATATCATTCGTCTGTTTTCAAACCATTTCATGATTATTTTCTGAAGCTCTTCTGTACAGCTTGGCCCGGTCTGACCTCTCTACTTACATGCCAGAATACCAGCGAGAGAGAGAGAGAGAGAGAGAGAGAGAGAGAGAGAGAGAGAGAGAGAGAGGGGTAGGTTAAGAGAGGAATAGACGTTGAAGAAAGGGAGGCGCGTTGCAATCTACCGATCCCCAGTGCTTACCGCTTCAGGATGCTCAGTGAACCGTGATTTCGTGCGTGAATCCCAAAGAGTAGAGAGCTCATTGACGAGGTAAAACAGCGACCTAACATCATTTGGCCCACGTTAGAAGCAATCTATGGCTGATTTACGTGAGAGAACAGGGCAGGTATCTACGTCGTTATTGGGAGAGTTATAAGCACTCAGTTTCGCCCAATAACGACGTAGATAGAAGGCAAAACTGAGTGTTGAGTGTTGACGTTCTCAACTAGACCCGCTCAACACTCAGTTTCGCCCCTTTTGATCTGGTCAGCTATAGAAGGCAGTGAGACGAAGCCCTAGACTAAGGTTTCTTAACTTAAAGAAATAATATAAACTTGTAACTATTCTACGCATAGTTATGGCACGTCTCAGCCTACTATTTCCTCCCTCCCTTGAATATTTGGAGGTTAATCAAGAGATGTATGATATGTGTTTCTATTATGGTTTAATTATAATTCCGTTTGGTATTTGATTGCTTTGGATTTTTTTTAATCCCATACTAGTTGTCAAAGACACTTCAAAGATGCAGCCTAGTTTCACTTGAGATGACCCAATAAGATATTTAGACGCATCTTAAATGTGTTCAAATTTATTTTCATTTACTTTCGTTTCCCAGTTTTTAATTATATTTGAGTGGCCTAAATAAAAGATTAGTGTTCTAATAGTACATCCTCTTTTTCTTGGGCTGTTATTGCTAGATTTTGTTATATTTAAGGACCTTCTTATATCCCTAGAGGCATTTAATCTATATTCAATTAATTCTATGAAATTGTAACTCTTCTAAATTTCTGTTTCTCTATTAGTCAATTTTAGTGCAGTTTATGAATTAAGGGGAACTATTTTGATCATGTGGATCGAAGATTAAGTCTTTGTAGATTTAAGAGTCAAAGGTTCTTCCTTCTGTAGAGTCAAAGAGAAGCATTTTCACGAAAATCAAGATTTCAACTCAATCAAATCTTCATCGTATCATTTTCTACTGCATCATCCACCGAATGTACTATCTTGGCAACCATTTAGCTGGGTCTATAAGGCCATATGAACTCTTTCTTTGATTTTGGAACAGACACTGACAAAACCCATCATAATCGGAGGTCAGAAAGAGTGTAAGCTGTCTATTTCTTGGTTACATTATTCTTAAAAATGGAAATCACAACTTACTATTTTTTCATACAAATATGATTCAACAGAGATGTTAATTTTGTAACGTTTGCTGGTTCTTCAGCTGAACTCTCTGAATTATTCATTCTAGCATTTGTAAACGGCTGATATAAGCCATCGCACATCACTATGCAGTGGGGTTATAGACATTGGAGCAATATGAACGTTACGGAAGATTGCAGAAAATAGCATTACCCCACCGTCAACAAGCGTTGCATTGTCTGAACTACATGACTTGAATTCTATGCCCGCCATAGACAATGCCGCTGGTAAGTCGGTGAGACGTTGACATGGCCTCAAATGCCATCGTCGACCAGCGAAAACCCGTCAAGCCTCCCGATCGTGGTGAGACCGTCGCAAACTAAAGTTGCATAAACCTGCTCGAACTCGCTGCCGCTCTCGGCAGAATACTAGAAGAGACATGGGTACTACTACCTTCTTCCTCACCCTTGCGAGACGTCGGCGGGAGGTTTCCCTCGCCGCCTTCGCCATCTCCAATCTTGTCTTCCTGAACAGGTTATGCTGTCGTCTCTTAGGTACCACACTAGGGCTATATCCCGTGGTAAAGTTTCTCTTTCTCTACACACACACACACACACACACACACAAAGCTAACCTTAGTATGCATGGAACTGCAGCCGGTGGTTGCAGAAACTTAGGAGTTGGGTGGCGTAGGAGCTTGCCGAGCCCTCTTTAAATGGTGGGATGGCTGCGAGGGAGATGAACTCGCACATGAAATTCAGCCAAAAGGGACAGACACCGGAATTCGTGCAAATGCGATGAGAGTCTTGATTACAGAAATACATCCACATTTGCCGCCTTTGAAACGCCTTCCGACACTACCAAAGCTCAGGAATTGATATAGCTGGAGGCACTAACCGATGTTCTCAAAGATGAGTTGACAAAGATGAATGATTTATTCATGAGTCATGAAGAATAAGAATAAAAATGATCAAGAATCATATCTGAGTCAATTATGACTCAAGAGTGGGGTGTGGCCTTTTGGATCAACACAAGAGAGTCGCTTGCTTTTGCTAGCCTAAGAGTCATGGGATACTCCAGAAGGGACTCTCACAATGTGTGACCTAAGTAACATGGGCCCTTTAAATAACTAATGAGTGGTTCACCTCTTTGTGTCTTTTTTCAATTTTGTTCATCATGAATGTAGAACAAGATCAGATCTTTATACATAATTATATTTATGTACAAACTTATGTGAGATTATTTAGGGTTATAATGGAGGTGTGGCTACCAACATAACAAAGGACGTCGTCACTAGGGCGCAGAAGAATCCTTCCTCCAAAGCTGAAGAGGAATTTCACCCTCTTTAAGGAGGATGACGATGCGGCCTGGTCCTTCGGAGAGTCCACGCCACAGGCGGCCATCTGATCGCGGAGCCGCCAGCGATAGAGGTAAGCCGGAGAGGACCTCGAGGTGGCCGGATCCGACAGCCCCACGGCGGCGGCGGTGGGAGTCCGACAGAAGGTTCAGGCGTGGAGGTCCTTGGGAATGGCGGAGCACCGGTGGCCATAATTGCGGCGGCACAGGGGGGGGATCCCCGGCAGTGCGGCAGAGGATGTGGAAGCTCGGTTCTGTATGAAAACCCTTGCGGAAGGTAGTAAATGGAGTTGACTCAAGGCGTAGAGAGAGAGGAGGAAGAGTGAGGAGAGGAAGAAACTTCAGAAGCCGATTTCAGGGGAACCAAAAAAATGGCCATGCGATTCGCCAAACGGATTCGGATTCCTGTGATCAGACTGGGCGCCGTTTTTGGCAGGGGTTTTTATCTTTCGGTCCCTATATAATTCTAGAATAACTGAAAGACGTCCAATTGTTATTTATTTAAACTAACTCCGAAAACGACGGCTCTCAGGCTATATTTGGATGAACGACAGCAGTTTAGTTCAAAAGTATGTCATTTGGCTTTCGATGGGAAAAATAAAATAAATTATCGATAACCCATAAGTATCTTAGTTTTTGTCCCTTACTCGAATAAATCACGATTAATACGCAATTGGCGTGAAAATGATTAGATTGCCCTCGTCATCGTTCTCTCTCCCTTCCCCCCCCCCTTCTCTCTCTCTCTCCCTCTATGATGGGAGGAGATAGATGGATCGAATTCGGCCCCGGAGGATCAAGATGTAATGTTAAAGAATTTAGTATTTTTCCCATCAAATTAAATGCTCTTTAAGAAAGAATTTAATCCAGCGACTAAATTATTCTAGATATCTGGGCTAGGCCGAAAACTTGTTCTTGGAAGGTCCCAAAGCTGGAGAGCGAAAATGAAAGGAGACCCTTTCTTCATAAAGATCGGAGACTACGACGAACCAGGATGCGGGATGCGAGGAAGCTGTTGGCGACAGCGGCGGCCGCGCTGTTGAAGGGTTCTTCCTTGATTCCGTTGAACTGCCGCTCCAAAGTCGCGGTCGTAAGTTCTCCTTTTAACACGCATAGCCCAGAGGGAAAGCTCAAGATATGAGGACGAAGAACCTGCCGAATTCGCAGAGTGCCATGGGTTCGCCGGCCAGCTTCTTCCCCGCCGCCGTCAGACGTCGCCGGGCCATTTTCTTCGCAGCAACAGCCGTCATCGCCCTGCTCCTCCTCCTCCACGTCTTCTGCTGCTTTCTCTCCGGTCCCTCACCTAGGCGACCGGAGCTTCCACTGGCTACTTCTGGCCTATCTTTCTCTCTCTCTGGCTCGATAGCTCTGAGCCCCATTAATGGCGACATTCCACGGAGTTTAGAAGGAAGTTCAGATCCGGGCGTAGGCTTGTGAGAACTCGACGGCAGGAACCTTGGTGGGGGCGGGGAGGTGGCTGAGTTCTTCGGAGGGTCGAGTCGGAAGTCCCTGAGAACAGGCAGGTCTCCTCCGGCGCCGGAATCGAACGTGATGCGGATTTACTCGGTGCCTCCTTCCCCATCTCCTACTCCTTCTCCGCAGTCACCGTACGCCTCTCCGTTTGCTGATTCTCCGCTGCCATTAATAGGATAGTTACAGTGATTGATCTGCGGCTTGCTCTATCCGGTTTCATGCTTCCTTTTGGATGATGTTACTTATGTAAAGGAAATTGGTACGATTCGTCTGTTATCAAACCATTGCATAATTAATCTCGAAGCTGTTCTATACAACTTGGCCCGGTCTGACCTCTCTATTTACATACCGGAGAGAGGGAGGGAGAGAGAGAGAGAGAGAGAGAGAGAGAGAGAGAGAGAGAGAGAGAGAGAGAGGAATAGACGTGGAAGGGAGGCGCGTGGGGCATCTTGGGACCCCTCACGAGAAATATCTCAGTACTTTCCGATTCAGGATGCTCAGTAAACTGTGACTTCGGACGTCAATCCAAAAGATCAGGGAGCTCTTTGACGGGGTAAAACTGCAGCCTAACATCATTAGGTCCACGTTATAAATAATCTATGGCTGAGTTAGGTGAGAGAACAGGGCAAGTATCTACGTGGTTATAGGGAGACCGTAAAGTCCCCGTGACCTTCTCAACTCGAGCATCTCAGCGCTCAGTTTCGCCTCTTTTGATCTGCTCAACTATAGAAGGCGATGAGACGAAACCCTGAATTAGGGTTTCTTAACTTGAAGCAACGATTTAAACTTATTAATATTCTACGAGTGGCTACGCCAGGTCTCTGCCTAATATTTCATCCCTCCCTCGAATATTTGGAATTAATCAAGAGAAGTACGATGTGTTTCTGTCGTGATTTAATTATAATACTGTTGGTCGTTGATTTCTTCGGAATTTTTGTAGCCTCACACTAATTATGTAAGGCACTGGAGTCCGTCGGAGAATAGTAAATGGGCTCCACCCGAATGTGCTATCTTGCCGACTGTTTAGCTGGGTCTACTGGCCATAGGAACTCCTTTGATTTTGGAACAGACGACGACAGAACCCGTCTTAATTGGAGGTCAGAAAGAGAGTAAGGTGTCTATTTGTGGGGTGCATTATTCTTACAAATGGAAAATGACAACTTACCATTCTTTCATGTAAATGAGATTCAACAGAGATGCTAATTTGGCAACAAGTGTGCTTGTTTTCCAGCTGAACTTCTGAATCATTCATTCTACCATATGTAAAAGTATGATGTAAGCCATCGGGCATCGCTACATAGTGGGGATGACAGACTTTTGAACAATCTGAACGCTAGTAAAGATTGCAGAAAATAGTATTACCCCACCGTCAACATGGGCTACATGTCTTAACGCCAGGACTTGACTTCTGCGCTCGCCGTAGACAATGCCGCTGGTTAGTCGGTGAGATGTCGACGTGGCCTCAAATGTCATCGTGAACCGGCGAAAACCCGTCAAGCTTCCGGATCGCGGTGAGATAGTGGGTAACTAAAGCTACTTAATCCTGATCGAAATCACTGCCTCTCTGAAGAGTACCAGAGAAAACATGGGTACTGGTGCCTTCTTCCCCAGCCTAGCAAGACGTCGCCGGGCGGTTTCTCTCGCCGCCATCGCCGTCTCTGCCCTTGTCTTCCTGAACATGTTATGCTACCTTCCGTTAGGTACCACACCAGGGGTACTTTCCGGTAAAGTTTCCCTCTCTCTCTCTCTCTCTCTCTCTCTCTCTCTCTCTATGTATACATAAATATATATCTAGTATTTAACACTTCCGTTACGGAGTGTCACATTTTGTGATTTTGGGTAAATTAAATTAAAAGTAGATGGAACTTAGGTTTTAAAAAATATGACAGAGATTGCTACTTGAACAAGTGAGTTATATTATACGCCAATGTTTGTATGTAAGTTATATTATACTTGAAAAAGATTGTTACGTACATATACGTGAATGTCTCATGGTCTGCGAAAGACCCAGCTAACCTTAGTATGCATGGAACTATGGCCGGTGGTTGCGGAAACTTAGGAGTTGGCTGGCGTGGGAGCTTGCCGCTGGCCTCTCTGAACGCTGGGATGGCTGCGAGAGGGATGGACTCGCACGTGAAAATCGGCCAAGAAGGAGAGACTCCGGAATTTCCTGCCGATGCGAGGAGAGTCCTGACTACAAGAACACGTCGGCGACCTCCGTCTCCGAAACCTAGGCGGACGCCGCCGAAGCGCGGGAATTGATATATCCGGAGGCACTGTCCGATACTCTTATCAGTAAGGGGAGGCTCTGTAAGGGAAATGGAAAATCTTTCTATTAGACTAGGCATGATACTGCTTCAAAGCTACAGTAAGTCTCGGGGATGAGTAGCTATGAGACTTGATTGTGTATGGTAATGGTTTGTTACTTCTGTTCTCCTACAAAAACGGAGAGTATGTTAGAACGGGGGATTACTACGTTAATGATGCTTAGAGGAATGGGTGGCTATCACCTTTGTGAAATTTGACCGTTCTGAATTTCAGTACTTAATATTTCTATTTTATATCATAATCTCATTTGAGAATATAGCACCCGTTGCACTTAAATGACATGCATCTAATTGTGAGATTAATATGTCCATATGATTTGTCATTCTTCGACATAATCGTTGCGAAAGCTTCATTTTTATACGACAGTCGTTGAGACCGTGGTACACACCTAGTATTTTGTGGCGCTATCTTCGAGTTGGTTTCTCACCTGGCACTGTCCTCACCTATTACCCATAGGTTGGTGCTAAATAGATAGTTCACCATATCTCTCCGATTGAAATTCTTCCGATTTGGTTAAATTTAGCCTCAGGTTTTCTTGTCTGGGGACGGCTAGGGTAGAAACATTACTCATTGGCCGACAGTGGACACGGCAAAAGCGCTTGCCCAGAGAGGACTAGCTTGTAGCAGGACATGAGGAAGAACGTTAGATTGCCGCGGGAGTGAGTGTGTGATGGGGTTAGGGTTAGTGGCTTGTGAGGATGTAGATATTTATTCTCCGACTGTTCTAGGAATTAAAGGAAACACTACATTGGAGCCCGTTAATTAAAAACCTACATCGAGTTATTTGAAGGTATCAAGTTAAAAGTCATAGTTTCTTGACTTACGAAAACCAAATCCTCTACCATGTCTGTACAGGATTGTCGTTCGATAGACTTTAAAATGAGAGAAAGATGTCTCTCATGTGACTAGTGACCTTAGATTTTTTTTGGATTTTTTGATCATTCACATGTGACTAGTAACCTACACTCAACTCTGAAAACTTGTAATTCATCTCTACAATGATGTGAACATGAGACAATGCTTTGTTAGAGTTATTGTGCCACATAACTGAAGACTGATTAGCAACTAGTTGCCTTTTAGAACTCCAGAGTGCCTTGCTAAAATATCATTTATATATATTAATTTTCACGCACGGTGGATAGAATTTTGCCTCTAATCACATGATTTTAAAAATAACTTCTTGTTTGTTAAAACCAAAACTTACAAAAGTAATAACTTGGCAGTTATTCTACTCCCCTAGGACAATGTACCTAACAGACTAAGAGCCCGAACTGGCTCGCTTTTTTCTTGAAGTTCAGACTGAAAATGAAAATTGGAAGGGTAAAATAGGATCTGTCTGGCCCAGTCCTTGTTTATCGCCCTATCAAGGTTCTCATAACATCTTCTCTTAAAACTAGTTTTCTCTTACCATGGAATCGTTTGAAGATACTCAGTTTGGTAACCCATCTCGGTTCCTGCTCGCTCTGACTCTCTCTCTCCTCCACTCTCTCTTATTTTTTCTATCTACATTGCCGAGCATAAACTGCAAAGGGTGCTCGCATGGATCCCATTTTTCGGGTTTATCTTGGGGTTCACCCTTTCATAAATACGAGGATTGAATGAAGTCTCTCAGAAGTGGGTTGAACTAAGACCATCAATGAAAAAAAGGAAATATATATTTATCACTTGCTCGGGATATGATCATATCAGAGGCATCGTCATCAATCATTTTTATGTATAAATGACTAATTTCCGTCGGACATTGAAGTCGGTACAAGATTCTTAAGAGATTAAGCCTGAATTTCCTATATATTTCAAGCCATTAAGTCTGAAAATTTCTTGTCAACCCTATTTAAACTGCGAACGCAACATCATAGGTTGCAGGAGCTCGTGTGTCTGGTGGTTTTATTGTGACTCTTAGAAAATTGTATCAGTTAAGAAAATAATTAAAAGTAGATTTATAGCAAGATAATTACTTAGATACGTTATTCACACGATTTTTGGGTCTTACCGCCTAGTCCCCAATCTTGAAATCGCTTTCCCTGGCTTCCTCCCTGGCATCTTCTCTCCTCTGTCGCGTATTCAAACCAGAAAATCAGAGAAACTCATTATATTCTTCCTTCACGTACCACTTTTACGAGCTGCCCGGTTAATCAGGGAACATCATTAACCTAGGTGGCGGCGGTGGTGTTACCTTACGGGCTCCCTCTGTCATCCAAGTTATTCCTCCGAAAGAGATAGTCACCAGCTGAAAATTCGGTCGACAAGGAGAGACCTCGGAGCTTCCCGCAGAGGCAAAGAGAAGGAGGAGGCTGGGAGGGACTGAGAGTAAGCTGCTCCTTGCCGCCTTTCCAGTCGAGGCCACTCAAGAAATGCTTATATTATGCGTCGCCGCCACCTGAGTACTGATTTGTAAGCCAAGGCCTGTTTCTCTGAGCGAAAAGGGAACTTGCCGCTCGCAAATATTTTGAGAAAAATTCTTTTAAACTGGTTTAAGGCTGGTTTAAGTTAAATTCTCACACTGGTCTAGTTGCTTAGGCAGCATCAAGAGCTCTTCTTCCGGCGTAGATGGGGGGAACGGGAAGTGTGAAGAATAGAGGGGCGAGGAGGGAGGGTGGAAGGAGTCAGAAGGAAAGAATAGGACTGCAAGGTGGAAGGGGCGTGGGTAATCTAACGACCTCCGGGAAAAATCTACGTTACTTACCAATCAAGATAGAGGAGTAAACTATTATTTCCAATGTTGAATAATCCAAAAAATAGTCAGCTCTTTGATGGGGTCAAGCGGTGACCCAACATCATTGGGTCATCGTTAAAAGTAGTATACGGTTATCTAGCCGTTGTGCATCCTTCTCAACTTGACCTGTTGGACACTTCACTTTTTCTATCTACTCAACTGTACGAAGAGGTGGGACAAAAACCTTATCTAGTGCTTCTCAAGTACTAATTATTATTATGTAATTTCCCCTCTTTTGTCATTAATGATGTGCGGTTACACAACATCTCCATGGAAGATTTTAACTCTCCCTTGAGGATTTGGAAATGAATCATGATATGCCAGTTGTATTTTCATTGCGATTTAATTCAGAAGTCATCGGTTCTTGATCTGTTTGGGGATCATGTAGTCTCAAAGTTTTTATTTCTTTTATAATGGTTCAAAAATAACAACTGATCATATTTAATGGTTACTAGTTTGGGACTCTAAATAGGCTTGAGATGTCTTGGTTACTAAGCTGTTTAACTGGGTGTGATGACTCAACAACTCTTTCTTTGTCAGGAATTGGTCTAGTAAGCCACAACGACTCTTTCTTTGTCAAGAATTGGTCTAATAAGCCATAACGACTCTTTCTTTGATTTCAAAATTAACCAGGACAAAACTGGTAGTAATCGGAGATCTGAAATCATGTCAGCTATCCATTGTTTGGCCACAACATTTTTTTTATTGGATTAGATTAGACAGAGATTTTTGTTTTCCTGATAAAAAAATAGGAATTATTCATTTTACTTCATTCAACTTGCTGATAGAATACATCATGCACCGTTGAAACATTTAGAATGGAAAATTTGAAGGAATTTAAAACAGAGAATTTAAACGAATTGCCGTTCACCCACCGAGGTTCCTTGTCTGAACACCAGAGCTGGACTTTAGCCACCACCCTAAATAGACAAATTATGATGTCCCCTTGCATCGGAGACTTGGCCTTGAATGCGACCATCAATCAATAAGAACGCGTCAACTTTTCAGCTTTACTTGACCATTTTGTCACTGGTGAGCTACACCGACTATTTCTTTGAATTCTAACTTGACCCGGATAAAACTAGGCTTAATCCAAAGTTAGATATTATGTCAGCTGTACATTGCTTAGCCACATCAATCTTTTATTATGGATTAGATTGGACATAATTTTTTTTTTCCCGACAAAAAATAGAAATTATTTATTGTACTGCATTCAACTTGTTGATAGAAGACATCATGCACCGTTGAAATTTTCGGAATGGAAAGTTTCAAGGAATTTAAAGTGATAACTTCAGATTTTTTGTTCATACTACCGAGGTTTCTTGTCTGAACACCAGGGCCTGACGTTCGCTCACCTTAAATAGTCAAATTATGATGCCCCCTTACATCGGAGATGTCGACGTGGTCTTAAACGTCATCGTGAATCAATGAGAACGGGTCAACTTTTCAGCTTGTGGGCAGCCCCCAGGTACTTAATGATGTAGGAACCTGGTCCGACTCATTCCTCTCCCAAGGATTCCAGTGAATACATGGGTTCTGCTGCATTATTCCCCGCCCCCCCAAGACGTTGCCTGGGAGTTTCCCTCGCAACAACCGCCATCTCCGCCCTTCTCCTCCTCCACGGGTTCTGCTGCCTTCTCTTAGGTGCCCCACAAGGGATACATCCAGGTAAAATCTCAGTCTCTCTCTTCACTGTTATGCTTCATGGCGTGCGAAAGATCCGGCTAACCATGGCATAGCATGTTACGAAACTGCGGGCGGCGTCTGTGAAACTAACAAGGTGGCGGGCTTGTGAACATGTGGGAGCCCTCTCTCAACAGTGAGGAGTCCGGGGGGAAATTCGGCCAAGAAGGAGAGACGCTGGAATTTCTTGCCGACCCCAGGAGAATCCTGCGTCGAGGACCAGGACGGAATCCGCCGTCTCCGCATACTGGTCCGATAAAATTTCCAAAGCCTCCTAAGCCGAACATTAGGAATTGATATACTCCGAGACTCTATCTGTTACTGTTTGCAACAAAGAGAGACATTCTCTTATACTATCTTAGGGCGTGTTTACGCTATCTGTCGGTGATTTGGTTCTTATCTCATGGAAAAGTTACCTTCGTGAACATCTCCAAAACTTGAGAGTATGTCAAGGAAGCTGAGAGGAACTGCCAAGCTTCGATTGTGCCGATGCGTAGGCGCTATCTACTGGACTGAACCAACACAGAAGTTTCACATAAACAAACTATTGAATCTATTTACCCACTGAATAATAAACATGAGGTCTGTGATCAGTCAAACACTAGCATCTTCGGTCGCCAGTCAGTGTAACATTTCAGAGTATAAAAATTGACTACAGACGAAGGCCAAGTAACTTAGATGGTCCTGGAAAAATTTCTAGGGTTTTGACTTAGAAGTTGGGCTTGGATGGTGAGATGGGGACGAGGGCGTGGTGATCAGTTAGGAGTGGGGAGTTGGGGGTGTTGCTGTATCAGTTGGGTTGGGAATTGTGGGGGATAAGACGGAGGTGGTGTGACGCGGAGGTAATAGTTTAACATCTAACAATTCTGGGAGTAAAAAGAATGACTTGGAATGCAATAATGAATCCGAAGATTTTATATAGTTTTATAGTAACACCGACCAATATGATGGTTTCAGGTTAACAATTATAGTTTCTTTGTTGAGTTAATGGGCCTGAATATTGTGACCTGGTATTAAGTGGAAGGAGCAGGGGATGATAATATCTTAAAATCAAAAAATTCTAAAGAGAAGTAGAAATAGGTGAAGGAAGGCACCACGGATTTAATGTGTCATGGAGAGTATCCACTGAAATGAGGAATAAATACAATAGTAAATAGAGGAGAAAATAAACATAACCAAACCACTAGAAGGGGGAGGAGAACCCATCCATCCTAGAAAAAAAGAGTTTTCTGTAAAGGTGACTTGGTCAACCCTTCTTTTAGGAGAGCCCCCTTTGTAATTCATATATTAAAAGTGGGAGAAAGACAAATTAAGGGCATGAGAAACCCTCTTTCTAGCGGCTGGAAATATGATTCTGGTTTCTCCTCCTTTCTGATCTAGCGGCTGGTATCAAAGCTTCATTAACTCCATGTACTTCTGTACCTTGTTCCTCTCTTGACATTGGACATTATTTCTTTTCTTTGTTTAGTGGTAATGAGGTGTTTTTATCCTCTTTAAATCTCATTAAACTTTTATTATCTTATTATAGTATATTATACCTTCTCTCTATCATTTATCATTTGGTAGACATTATGCTCTCATGCTCTCTTACTTCTAGTGTTTTACTGGGCCATTCATAGGCCTATTAAGTCTTAAATCTAGTTGCATCTGCCAAAAAACTAGTATCAGAACATTATTAGGCTTTTGACCAATGTTAAGCTCTTATATTCAGCACTTAAAGAAGCATGAGATATCTACAAACTTTGATTTTGAGAAGTTTAACCAAAGTATCAACTTTGGCAAGTCAAAATGAGAGCTCTCTTGACCCACAAAGGGGTACATAATACATGGGAAGGAGAAAATACCAAGTAATATTTCTATGGAGATACAATAGGAATTAGACAAGAAGGTTTTAACTATGATTCTATTTAGTTTGTTCAATGAGATTTTTGGGAGGTCATTCATGAAACTTCAACATTTGTATTATGGTTAAAACTAGAGTCATTGTATATGACTAGATCACTCACTAGTAAGTTATTTTTGAAGCAATGTTTGTTAATGTTGAGAATGACAAAAGGTACATCAATTAAATCTAATCTTGATGAATTTTATTCCATGATATTGGATTTAAAAAATATTGATGAAAAGAGTTAAGGAAGAAAAAATTCATATTCATGTAAACACTTTTGAGAAACATTGTCATATGGCATATATATTATATCTATTAAAGATATTAAATCATTTTGTTCTTAAAAGAATTAATTGATAGAGATATGACTGTTACTTTGGAAGGACATTAAATTGAAGATCTTATTACTAGAGGTTGACCCTAGGAGAGAGACTAATATGAGGGAAATAGAGGAGAATCTAGATCTAAATGAAAAATTAGAAATAATTCTACAGCTATTGTCACAAGAAGGGACATTTGACGGCTGATTGTTATAAATTCAAAAGAAAGCATCAAAATAGTGATTCGAAGGAGGTTACTAATGTTCAAGTTTCAGCATAGGGTAGTGTTGTCAAAGATGAGAGTTATGATCTTGTTCTCGTGGTTCAAACCATCAGATCCAAAGATGATTGGATCTTAGAGACAAGCTGCTCATACCATATTACTTTGAATAGAGAGTATTTTTCCACATATGAACAAATGAATGGTGGAATTGTTATAATAGGGAATGATGCCCTAAATAAGACAATTGGTATTGGTTCAATCGGTATCAAAATGTTTGAGGACATTATTTGATGTGATGACATACCAAAGGGGTGGTACGTCAGGCGCCAGCCCAATAGGTACGGGCGGCAGCCCAACAACGAGAGGCCCACTGAGGGCTTATCCCAGTTTGGTATAAATACCAAAAGTAAGGATTGATCAGGAGGCAGAAACCGGTACGTGACCCTAGCTGTCTCACTTTCCCTCGAAGGGATTTCCTGACCTTTCCTCTCCTCCTGCTTCCGTCCAGGTTTCCCTTCCCCGACGACCTTGTAGAGCGGCGTCGCCCCTAGCTTGGACTACCCTTATCCTGTGGATCCCGTCTTTCCCTCCCCTTTCTCTCTCTCTCTCTCTCTTCTGTGAGAAACCCCTCAAACTACAGTGGAGCGCTAGAACTCATCGGGACTCCATCATTTGGTATCAGAGCCATCCTCCCAACACCGCCATTGTATGATCGCACGTTCCAAAACCGCTCTGATGGATCAGTCCACCACCGAGACCAAAGACCTGATCTGGGCCCTGGCGGCCGACCAAGCCACGGCCGCCCAAGCCGCGGCCACAGGCCAAGCCAAGGCAGACCACGTCGCTGCCACCCAAGCCACTAGCTCCGCTGCAGTCCAGGCGGCGGTTGCTGCCCAGCTCGCCGATGTCCAAGCCTCCCTCGCCACTATGGCCACCCACGCCGCCGCATCCAAGGGATTCTCCAAGAGTCGCTTGTCGCGCTCCCGCAGCACCTCCACTGCGTCGACGTCCAGATCGATCACACGCCACTCCGAGCACTGTCGATCTAGGGCATTGGAGTCCGTGGAACCGTCGCAACCCCGCCCCCTCTCTGGCCTCCTCCCTCTACCCGTCTAGGCGCCGCTGCCCCCCTCACCTGCTCAACAGCCTCCCCGCGGGTCGGCACTGGTTGCAACCAATGGGACATCCTACAGAGCACCGCCACACTGCCCCACGTCAGTGGACTATACCACCATACCCGATAGGATGTCTTCCCGGGGGGACCCATACCACTCTGTAACCAAGAGGTAGGCCAGTCAGCTTTCTGCATTGCAGAGTAACCGTTGCCAAGTAGCCGGCAGGCAAACCTGTCCCGACATGGGGTACCGGGGGCGGGGTCGTGGTGCTGAGGAGCAATCGCCTTTACATCACACCGGACTCTTCCTAGAGATCCGATGAGGGATACGCAAAGGGAGGAACACCGGGGTGGCTATGAAGAAGATTCAGACAGCGAGCAGAACATGGGTCCTCGCGAACCTAGGCGCAAAACACTCCAACATCGCAAGGGAGAACTACCCATATTTTTGGGAGGTGATCCTGATTGGTGGCTCATGCGTGTCAATCGGTTCTTCGAACTCAACCCCACCGAAGAACGAGACCGGCTGCACCTCGTTATGACGCACCTCGAGGGTATAACATTATCATGGTTCAATTACTAGAGCCACATAGAAGGGTTCACGGGTTGGCATGACTTCACCACGCAGCAGATGGGCACAGTCGAGGAGTTTGGGCTCTCCACGACCATCCCCCTGGCCCGGCTGATGGCCCAGAAGCAGATGGACACAGTCGAGGAGTTAATCATCTAGTTTGAAGAGATAGTGGGTTTCTTGGCCCACAGACCGTGAAGTACTCAAAACAACTTTTGTCAACGTGCTTCGGGAGGACATCCGCGCTGAGGTGTACGAAGCTGAACCTACCTCCATCAAGACAGCTCTAAATTGTGCTTGGCAAGCAGAAGCCAAGTTACAAAGACGAAGGGGTCAACCACCGCGCATCCACCTGCCTACTCCCAGGACCAAAGGGCCTGACCCCAAAGCCCCGAGCACTCAGGAAATGCATGGAGGGCGGCCCTCAAGGGGTCCACAGAGAAGCTTGACCCTCACTGATGCCCAGTTCACTTAGAGATGAGAAGGTGCAAGGACTCTACTTCTCCTGTGATGAGAAGTTCACTCCAGGCCATTGCTGCAAGAGGGAATTCAACCTCATAGTCATCCGCGACGATGACGGTGAGACACGGTTTGATGATGAAGAGGACACCCCACTTGGGGCCGACGAGCCACCGGATCCTAGGGTTGACTTCGAGGGTACGAATGTCTCATTGCACGCCATATTAGGCATCTCGTCAATCGACACCCTCAGAATGAAGGGGAGCATCCATGGCTGCAAGGTGACGGTCATGGTGGATGGTGGGGCATCACACAACTATATTTGCCGACATCTTGCCGCCCGTTTGCAACTGCCAATGTCCAAGACCCAACCGTACCGCATCACCTTGGGCGACAACTGCACGACCTTCTGTGATAGGGTGTGCTGTGCTGTGCAGGCATTGATCCAGGGGTACCTAGTCACACAGGACCTTCTCCTATTGGTTGACGCAGGTGTGGAGATCTTCTTGGGAGTCCAATGGCTTCGGACACTGGGGTGGATCACCACCAACTATGACCTTCTCCTGATTCATTTATGTGTAGAAGGTATGTAACACATGCTGCGGGGGGGTCCGTCAACGAGCAAATGACCACGTCAATGGAAAACCACAAGCCTTATGAATATGGCCAAGATGGGAGACCTCCATTATACGTCGCTGTGGACAATGCCGGTGCTAGCAACCGAGGCCCATGGAGCAGCTGTTCGGACACTAGAGTATGACTTTCTTGGGGTTTTCTCTGACAAATTTATCTTTTCACCACCTAGGCCCCTTGATCATGCCATCATCTTGCAACCGGGCTCAACACTAGTGAAGCAGCAGCCGTATAGATACTCACATCCTTAGAAGAATGTCTTGGAGCAACTTGTAGCAGAGTAATTGGCGCACAGGATTATCCAACCTTCTTACAGCCCCTTTGCTAGCTCAGCCCTCTTGGTGAAAAAGAAGGACGGCTCTTGGCACTTTTGCGTAGACTACTACGGCCTGAATAGACTCACCGTACCGGACCATTTTCCTATTCCGGTTGTGATGAGCTACTGGAAGAACTCTACGGGGCCATCCTCTTCTCCAAGCTGGACTTCGTTTGGGTATCATTAGATTCGCATGCGTAGGGAGGACATCCAGAAAACTGCATTCCGAACACACGAGGGCCACTATGAGTACCTAATGATGCCCTTTGGATTGACTAACGCACCTTCTACATTTCAGACATTGATGAATCTCATCTTTTGACCATATTTGTGGTGCTCAGTTCTGGTTTTCTTCGACGACATCTTGGTCTTCAGCTGATCAGCGACTGATCACAAGGCTCACCTGCGGATTGTACTGGCGCTTCTCCAAGACCATCAGCTGATGGTCAACTTCAAAAGTGCTCTTTCTATCAAGGGCAGCTGAAATATTTGGGTCACTAGATATCACCAGGTGGAGTAGCGACTGACCAAAATAAAATCCAAGATGTACAAACATGGCCTTCGCCGATAAACCTAAGACAATTGCAAGGATTCTTGGGGTTGGCTGAGTATTATTGCCGCTTCATGGAGGGATACATAAAGATTGTATGGCCACTCACTTAACTCCTAAAGAAAGATGCCTTCGCATGGTTGGAGGCAGCTCAACAAGCCTTTGAAGAGCTGAAGCAGGCCTTATGCTCGACCCCGGTACTCGTACTCCCTGATTTCTCCTAACCATTTACCCTCGAGACTGATGCTTCAGGTGTGGGGGTGGGTGCAATATTGGATGCAACAAGGGCGCCCCATAACATTCTATAGTAAAGTTATTTCTTCCAAAGATTGTATCCGATTGGCCTATGAGCGAGAACTCATTGCAGTCATTATGGTAGTCAAAAAATAGAAGCATTACTTGATGTTTCAGACATTTATCATCTAGGCAGACCAATATAGCTTGAAATATTTGATCGAGCAGAAGGAAGTGCATGCACAATACCACCAGTGGATTGCCAAGCTTATGGGTTACTCATTTGTAATCTAGTACAAAGAAAGGCGCCAAAATCTAGCGGCTGATGTACTGTCTCGAAGGCCCACCAAAGAGGAGGTGGTATTGTGTGTTGTATCCACTTCTTCAAGGTTGGATTTGGAAACAACGCAACGGGAGGTCTAGGCTGACTCTAAGCTGGCCAAGATTATGCAGGAGATTCAAGAGGGAGTTTTCAACAACTAAAGGTATACACTCTACAATAGCTTGCTAAGATTCGAGGACCGATTGGCTCTACCCCGCTCATCCACAGTCATCCCAAAATTGCTCGAAGAATTTCATGATTGAGCCTTGGGGGGGCACAATGGGTTTCTGAAGACTTACCATCACATCTCGCAATAGTTCTATTGGTCGGGCATGAAAGGAGACATCAAAATGCATATCAATCAATGCTCCACCTACCTTCATTTCAAGTCCAGATGTCTCTCTCCAGAAGGCCTTTTTCAACCACTACCCATCCCAAACTACATATGGGAGGATATATCGATGAACTTCATCAAGGGCCTTCTGAAGTCCAAAGGATTTGACTCGATCCTAGTGGTAGTGGACCATCTCAATAAGTACAGCCATTTCTCTCTCTTTAAACATATGTTTGCGGCAGTAGACGTGGCAGCCGTCTTCTCCAGGGACATTGTACACTTGTATGGGTTTCCATTATCTATTGTCATTGATCGAGGGAGTGTCTTCACTGGCGCATTTTGGAGGGAGTTACATGCACTCCAAGGGACCTCGTTCAAGATGAATTCAGCATACCACCCGGAGATGGATGGCCAAATGGAAGTCTGAGAGGCCCACTGAGGGCTTATCCCAATTTGGTATAAACACAAGAAGGATTGATTGGGAGGCAAAAACCGGTACATGACCCTAGCTGTCTCACTTTCCCTCGAAGGGATTTCTTGACCTTCCCTCTCCTTCTGCTTCTGTCCAAGTTTCCCTTGACAACATTGCATGGCGGCACCGCCCCTAGCTTGGGCTACCCTTATCTCGTGCATCCCATCTTTCCCTCCCCTTTCTCTTTCTCTCTCTCTCTCTCTCTCTCTCTCTCTCTCTCTCTCTCTCTCTCTCTCTCTTATGTGAGAAACCCCTCAGACTACGGTAGAGCCTTGGAAGTCATTGGGACTCCATCATGATGTTAGACATGTTCTTGATTTAAGAAAATATCTGATTCATTTGGGCACTCTTGATGCTAATGACTATGACTATTTATTCGAAGAGCCCTTGGTATAGCAAATGAGGTTATGAAAATAAAAAAAAGAAGACCTTGTTGTGATAAAGGGAACAAGTGTGGTACCCTTTACGCCCTATTAGGGGCCATAGTTTCTGGTTCAGCCATAGTAGCATCTACCTCTATGATTGAAGAAGATGTCACAAATTGTGTCCTATGAGGTTGGGACATATGAACAAAAAGGAAGTAGATCTATTGAGCAAGAGAGACTTGCTTTATGTACAAAGTATTGGTAAAGTCAAATTTTGTAAACATTGTATCTTAGGAAATAATAAGAAAGACAATTTCCAAACAATAATTTACAAGACCAAAGGTACACTTCATTACATCCACTTAGGTCTTTGGGGCCCTTTTGTCCCTTCAAAAAGAGGTGTTTGTTTTTTTCTCTCACTTATTGATGATTTTTTCTTGAAATTTTGGTGTTCATACTTAAGGATAGAAATAAAGTATTTATGTACTTTAAGCAATAGAAGTGATGCAAGATAATTCGTTGGGTTGGGCTTGGTGGGGTTGACTTGGGTCATTTAATGGGCCTAAAATTAATTAATGGGTTGAGAGAATGGAATGGCCTTAGCATTAATAAGCTTATTGGGCTAGTGTGATCTCAGTTGGCTGGGCTGGTAGGTCAAGGTGGTTGGGTTGGATGGTCAAGGTGGCTAGGCTGGTGGGGCAGGTGGCTAGGTTGGATGGTCGAGACTAGTGGGATAGATGGCTAGGTTGGATGGTCTTGGTGGCTTGGCTGAATAGTCATGGTGGGCTGGTAGGTCAGGTGGCTAGGTTGAATGGTGTTAGAATGGGCTCATTGGGCCCACTAAGCCTAATTTAGACTTATTCTCTCCATGTCCTTATTCTTCCTCCATGATCTCCACTTCTCCTCTCATTCTTTCTTTTCTTCTTCTATATAACTTCATGTACTCCTCTTCTTCAATCATTAATTCTAGGGTTTTCTCTTCTTCTTGTCAATATGGTATCAAAGCCCTAGGGTTTCTACACCACCACTACTCTTCCTCCTCTCTTGGCGTCCCCTATCCTCTCCTGACGCAATCTCCTACAGCGGCACCTTGTGCACCAACCTGGTGCATGGTGTGCGTAGCCCTATAGGCCTACTGTGCCGCCTGCTGCATGCACCTGCATGCATGTTCAGGGCTTTCCCAGCACCATCCTACACTCCTACCTAGTGTGCTGCTGCATCTGTGCACCTGATGGCATCATCTCCCACCAATGCCCCATGCACCGACTGTAGGTGCCCTGCACACTGCCTCTTGGTGCCTTGTATGCCACCTCCTGATGCCCCGCATGCTGCCTCCTAGCACCTTGTGTGCTGCCTCTCGCCCCCCCCACACTTTGCCTCCCGACTAGTTGAGCGTCACATTCTGGCACCCCACGCAATGACATCCCCTCCTAGTGTCATCTCATTTCCCACTAATCTTGATCTATGGATCTAGTGGGCGAATCTTCAATGTCTTAAGCACATCCTCGGCCAGTTCTTTAGCCAATTGTTGCTCTTCCTTTGATTAGGTCGGCTACTCCATAGCACTCCATCACAGTGTGACTCTTTCAACCGGCATATATCTTCAATAGATATAATTATGCATTGTGGGCCTCTAGATTCGAGCACCTTTTTACGTTGCACAACCTTCTCCACCACTTGTTGACTAATCTATCCAGCCTCATTGATCTGTCCTTTACTTTATGATCTCAACTCGATTCAGCCATCCTTCCCTAGATGCTTTAGAGCATTGAACTGAGTATTGCTGAGCCTCTCACTCGAATTTGTCTTACACAACAACTCTAGATGACATTAGAGAACATGTACATTAATCAGACAAATATTAGTTCCACGGTCGAGATCTTCAAGTTGCTTCTTGCCTGCAAGTAAGATGACTCCTCACTTTAGGCTCATTTTGGTCATCTCTAGGCCCTAATATAAGAACTTGCCATCTATCAACCTTTGATCATTGACCTCTAGACATTCGAGCACTACCATCAAGAGTTTCTTATCAGAGTCTATCTAAGTGGACTTTACTCATCGATTACCTCTTAGATTCGTGGGACAATCCTCTCTAGAATAAGTACCTAATATCTCTCACATTTTCTCCGCTATAGTACAAACACTCCTACTATAGTCAGCGTCACATCTACTTTTTCGATGTTGGTTGTCTCTACTCCTTGAGTGCCACATGACCCTCACACTTCGAGACTAGATAGTGGTCATCTACTATATGGGAAAGATACAATTTTTTTTTTTTCCATACATCTACTATGGCAAGTAAAACCACATGCTAGACAAATGTTGGAAACAATTTGGAAAGCCCAACTTTGCTCAACCGGCTCTCTTGCCTCTTTCACCAACTTCTATGGTGCCATCTAGTGTTTTGTCTTTGATATTTCAGGTGACATTGACCTCTACTGAGTATGAAGCACTATACTACTCTAGTGGTACCATGACGCATTTCTCGATCAATCTGGCCTCGCTTTTGAATCTTTCCACCTTAAGTATACACGCTCTCCTCATATCTTCATCTTTACCATGGATTATTGACTTGGAGGTCTCCACTCACATGACCGACACACCCACTATTTTATTATCATACTAGTCTACCCCTCATCATCTATTGGTTATCATTGCCGATGACCGAACTTATTCAATTAACGGACATGAAAATACTATTGTTACCCCAAGTGTTCATCTCACTCAGGTTTTCTATATTTTTAGATTTCCTACTAACCTCTTACCTATCAGTATTATTACTCAAGCCATCCTTTGCTCTATTATATATACATTTTTTCATTGTACCTTCTAGGATTTGTATGTTAGGTGGAGGATTGGTTTGGGGCATGAGAATGGATGTGAGCTAATTTTTGATGAACCTTTTTCTGGCCTTTAAATTCTTTTTGTTTCCTTTATAACCACTTCATCTATTTTGTAGGATCGTCGTTTAGAACATCTTTGTTTTGAAATTTTTAAAAAAACCTTATCTTAGCTTTCTCTTAATAAATTTGTGTGCGAGTCATGTCATTTAGGCAAACACTATTGTGGTTCATACCCAAGTCAAGACGAGTTCCATCCATATTATCTTTTGACCTCATTCATTATGATGTTTATGACCTATTTCATACTTTGTCTATCTCAAGTCATTGCTACTACATTGTCTTTGTTGATGACTATACTTGAGTAAGTTGGGTCTATCTTTTCTAAAATTATATCTAAGTTCACACTATAATTGTTCACTTTATTATTGAGGTTATCACTCAGTACTCTATTATGCTCAAGATTTTTCATATCGACAATATTTTAGAGCTGGTCTAAAACTCACTTTATATATTTTGTATTGATTGTGATATTCTTTATTAGACCACATGTCCACACACATCTTAATAAAATAGTGTTGTCGAATTTAAATATCATCAACTATTTGACATTGCTTGCACACTACTCATTGAAATGAACGATCTTCATTATCTGTGGTCTGATGCTCTCTTGACAACCACGTATCTATAGAATCGGCTTTCTTCCGCTCTACTTGGTGGGGTCATTCCATTTCATTGTCTTTCATCTGATTCTTCTTTTTTTTACTTACCCCCTTGTGTCTTTGAATGCATTGCTTTCATTCAAGACTACTCTTTTTCTCTTTCTAAATTAACCCCTTGTGCTTTCAAAGGGATATTTGTTGGTTACTCACGGACACAAAAAAGTTATTAGGTTTATTTTCTTGATACTCATCGTTATATGACATCAACTGATATTACTTTTTATGAGGAATCTGTCTTCTTCTCTCTAGCATTGACTCCTTCTTGATCTATTACATCTTCATCATCTAGTTTTCCTCTTGTGGTGATCATTGCAAATCCTTCTTCTACTTTGTCTACTTGTCTAATTTCATCTTTATCAACTCCTTAGACACCTTCGGCTTCATTGCCATTTGACTCCTCTACTATGGGATAAAATTCGTCTTTACTCTTTGTCAACGAGCCTCCTCTAGTTGTCTTTTCTAACATTAGGGTGGATGACTTTTATCTTCCTATTGCTCTCTACAAAGATACATGTGCATGCACCAGACACCCTATTTCTTTTTTTGTTTTCTATGACCGCCATTTATAAACTTAAGTAAAGTTCACGTACTTAGTTCACCAAGTTCAATAGTTTTTTGGTATAATTCAAATTCTCACTATCTTGTAGATCTCACAATACTTACAAAGACTAATAGAATTGGTATTATCATCCTAATTATTTATGTGGATGACATTCTTGTGATAGGAAGTGATGAAGTATACATTCAAACTACTAAATTATACCTACATTAGCACTTTAGTATACGAGATCTAAAGATTCTATGATATTTCATTAGAATTAAGATCGCCTATTAAGATGGCAACCTCACTCTCTCTCAATAAAAGTATACTCTTGATATGCTTTAGGAGACTGAGCTACTTACGTGTAAGTTAGAGTCGTCACCTATGGAGGCACGTCCATGCTTATGAGATATGTTATCTCTACTCCTAAAGGGTGCTAATCGATACAAACGGTTGTTGGGGAAGATGATTTACCTCACTGTCACTCACCTCGACATCATGTACACAGTTAATGTCCTTAGTTAATTCATGTATGAACATTGACAAATTCACTAGGAGGGAGCTTTACAGGTTCTAATATACATCAAAAGAGTTCTTAAGAGAGGGCTTATTTATTGAAGACATGTACACCTTTGGATTGAAGTTTATTTGGATGTAGAATATATTGGTGAGAAGGGAGATTACAAGTCTATCACTAGTTATTGCAAATATATAGGTAGCAACCTTGTCACGTGATGCTTTAGAAAGCAGAAAGTGGTATCTTGCTCCAGTGTTGAGTCCGAGTATCGCACCATGACCAAGACACCGTGAGAGATAGTGTGGCTAAGTTCACTCATTGAAGAACTTGACATCTCATCTCCTATGTCAATACCTATATATTGTGATAATCAAGACACCATCTTCATTGTTGGGAATCTTATGTTTTATGAGTAGATGAAGTACATCAAGATTGATTGTCAATATATCTGAGATAAGGTAATGTCAGATGTTATTTTTACTCCACACATTATCTCATCTCATCATCTTATAGACGTCCACATCAAGTGTCTTGCTGGGATCTCTTACGATGCAACATGCACCAAGCTAGGCATGTATGACTTGTATACTGTAACTTGAGGGAGAGTGTTAGAATAAGCCCACTAGGCCCAATTTGGACTTATTATCTCTATGTCCCTATTCTTCCTCCACGATCTCCACTTTTTCTTTTCTCTCTCTTTCTTCTCTTCTTCTATATAACCTCATGTACTCCTCTTCTTCAATCATTAATTCTAGGGTTTTCTCTTCTTTTTGTCAACAAATGATTTGGGTGACTGGGCTAGATGGTCAAGGTGGGTTGGACCCAATAAGTGAGACCCTTAAAAGGGTTGTTGTTAAAACCCTAATTTGGGTGTTTCGACTATGACTTAATGTTGGGCTCGAGGTGGTGGCGGTGCAGGCTGTGGAGGTGGAAAGTGGTGACGGTGAGTGAGCAGTGCTAGTGGAGGTGTCAGTAGCTTAGGTAGGAGGAGGAGGTAGTAACATTGGCAAGAGCCACTGTAGGGGGTGGACATTGAGGACTCAACTTGAGTAGAGTGACAACTGGTGGTCACAATGCAGCAGAAGATGACATTTGGCAACAAAGGAGACAGCAATGTCTAATGAATGGGACAATGTGGCGATGAAGGAGGCAGCTCTTGAGGGTGAAGGGGAGGAGGTAAGAAGGGTGCCAACACTCATAGGATGTGCAATGGAGGTGCATCAAGTCACATGCTCCAATTGGGAGTAGTAGTGGTTCTCATGACCATCCCCTAAATAGAGTGATTTTGATTAATCCTAACCAAATTATTGTATATCATTTCTTATTCTTTTATTTTTCTAAACGTCATTACAATGATACTTATAAATAATAAAATGAGGCATTGATTCATCAAACAATGCATTGATGTGGGGATGACACATCAATAGTAGGGATGAGGTGGTAGTTTCTATTGATGTGACATTGATGATGATGATGATGTGACATCCTATAATGATGTGATAGTTGATGATATCATGGCAGTTCTAATCTTGAGGACTAGTTTTGCTCCTTGAAATTTAATGATTCCTATAAAAAAGAAGGTATTAATAGGCATAGGACAATTAGTTAAACTCCACAACAAAATAGAGACACAAAAAGATTGAACAAAACTCTAGAGAAAGAGCTTGTTGTATGCTTTCAAAAGTAGGTGTTAGTCAAGACTTTTGGGCAGAAGAGGTGTCCACAACATGCCATCTTATAAACTGATCTCCAATATGTGACATCAACTTAAAAATTATTGAAGGAATCTAGTTAGATAATCCTCTTGATTATTTAGATTTAAGAGTTTTCTATTATTTGACTTATATCCATGTTAATAATAGAAAGTTAGATCTAAGGACAAAGAAGTTTAGTTTCCTCAGTTATGTCTCTAGAGCCAAAGGATATAGGTTTTGGCTTCTTGATCCTAAATCCCCTAACCTTTTTATTGAGAGAAATGTTACCTTTCATGAAGTTGTATTTTTACATCCTAGATAAAAGATGTTTTTTCCAAAAAATATAAATTTTCATGATAGTACTTTAAAATAGGTGGATTTTAAAATTTTAGGTTCACATAAGATGCACTCCTAGCAAAAGAAAACTTGCAATGCCTAACATGCATCTTATAGAGACATTTCTACAAACTCAGAATTACTTTCTTACCCAAGATCAGTCAAAGAGAGATACTAGACCACCATTCAAGTATGACTATACAAATATGGTTACTTATATATTTGACCATTGTAGATGAGACTTTACACTCCAATGTGCCGTCTAAATTATCAAATGATATCTCTTGTGAGGATGGAGATAAGTGGCTAGTTTCTATGAAGAAAGAAATTGAATCTCTTCATAAAAAGCAGATTTGTGAGTTGACAAAGGCTCTAAAAGGATAGGAAGTCATTGGCTGAAAATGATTCTTCAAGGAGAAAATGAGGCACTAAACATGTTGATGATGTTAGATATAAGGCATGATTAGTTGTAAATGTTTTCCACCTATTGTTAATCATAGCTCAATACATGTCCTATTATCTCTAGTTGCATCATATAATCTAGATTTAAAATAGATAAATGTCAAAACAACATTTCTATATTATAATCTTGAAGAACAAATTTATATGCAGCGACTTGAAGGCTTTCTTATTACGGAAAAGATAATCATATTTATTTACTCAAAAATCTACATGCAGCTTTAAGCAATCTCCTTGGTAGTGGTATAAGAGATTTGATGCATTTAAGACACAACATGAATTCTTTGGAGTAAATTTGACAATTGTACTTATTAGAAAATTGTTAATTGATTCCTTCATTTATTTGTTGATTTATGTTCACAACATGATAGCAAAACATTTATTGGAAATCAGTAGATTGAAAGCTTTACTCAAAATGAATTTGAGATGAAATATTTGAGAGTAGCTAAGAAGATTCTTAGAATACGGATAAAAAATAATCAAGGTGAGAGAAAATTATATTTAACTTAAGTTAAGTTCATTGAGAAGGTACTTAAGTGCTTGGACATGTGGGATGTCAAGCTTGTTAACACCCCTTTTTCTGCTCATTTTAAACTTTTAAATTTCTTATCACCACAGACCCCAAAAGACAAAGAACTTATGTCACATGTTTCACCTTCTAATATAGTAGGCAGCATGATGTATGGCATAGTTTGCACATGTCTTGATATATCACATGTAGTCAAAGCCATTAGTCGTTCTATGACTAATCAAGGTAAAACATATAGGCATGTAGTTAAGTGGGTCATCAGGTACTTACCAAGGTACTTTTACTATATGTTTAAAATTTGGGAGAAGTGTTGATGCCTTGACTAGATTGTTGATTCAGATCTTGCAAGAGATATTGATAAAAAGAGGTCACTAACTAATTATTTATTTTCAGTTAGTGGATGTGGTGTTATTTGAAGAGTTTTACTACAACCTATTATTGTATTATCCACTAAAACAGTGAAGTTTATGGCACTTACTAAGGCGTTAAAGGAAGTTATATGGCTAAGAAGCTTGGTCTATGAACTTAATTCGTGCCAAGATTTGATTATTATCTATTATGACAGCCAAAGATGTTAGATATCACTTGATCTATAATATAATTTCTAACATTATTTGAACTTGATTGGAGTTCATAACACTTGAAATTAATCTCCTATTCAGAATGGTATGCAACTTTTTTTGTTCTATTGCAACTATGAGAAACTTATAAAGTTTTCAATATGAAGTTTTGAAGAAGTATTGTAGCAATAATAACTCTCTTACTTCCTGTGCTGTATTAGGCCATTTTCAAGCCAATTAAGTCTTAAATATGGTCATATCCCCAAACATTTTCCTATCTTGAGTTCTCTCTCTTTTTCTGTCCTTGAGTCTCTTTTCATTCTCCATTTAAGAAAGGGAGGTGACAAGTTTTGTACCTGAAACCAGTCCCTAAAATAAAGCAAAAAGGGAGAGGAAAAGTATTGGAAGACGTCTCTTAGTGGACTGATATGTCACTCTTAACTGTCTCTACAAGATCATCTTTTGTTTGATTTTAAAATGAGACACAAGGTTCACCCCAACTTTAAACTAATATGAGAGAAGTATCTTTCAATTCTTCAGAGGTAAATGGAAATATTGGTGACTATCTTGAGCATCCTTGATACCAGTATAAGAGAGCCATATGAGTAAGTGAACCCAGTGAAGAGGTATTCAACTTTTAGGGACTTTTTAATCTATTATGAAAAGGAAATGGATGATGATGTGTGCCAAGTAGCATTGCTATTTGTGAAATATGAGAAAAAAATAAATAGAAAATAAAGGTTCATTAAAATGCTAATAGAAAAAGGCTGCAGCTTCTCTCATTAGTTTTAGAAAGTCTGTTTGTGATCTCTCTTTTGTTGAGTAGCCTTTTATTTAGATATTTCAACTAGAGTTTCACTAGCATTGTTTCCAAATAGAGACATACAAAGAGTGTGACTGGGAAAAATAGGTGTGTGAGTGTTAAACTCTACCCAATTCTAGAATACACCACATATCGACCAATTAATGGAGTCCCTGGAAACGATAAATTAATAACGTGAACTCTTTGACTTGGTGAACATTAATATGGAAAGGTGGCTCACCTTTTTCACTGATTTCATATGATATCGCCTTTACCTTCATTCTTTAAGAGTCTGTAGGCGACTTGAAAGTACCCATTGACCAAAAGGTGATGGATGTAGTTGAGAAGTCTCCAAGATATAGAATCATTGACTTACTAAATTATTTGATGAAGACTAAAAGAGCCATGGGCCACCTTTTTTGTCAGTTACAGATATGTGACTTGACTCTTTCTTGCCAAATTGAAGGATATGTGAGCCACTACTATTCATCATTAATCTGGCTTGAGGACTATAAAAAACATTTCCTTCTTTGGCAGACCCTCAAAAGAATTCCAAGGTTGAAAAGCATCGCTCAGCATTCATATAGCTAAAAAATAGTGCAGTGACGCCCCTTTATAAAGTGCTTTTGTGGTCTTTCTTTCTTCAAAGTATTTGCGTATCATCCCTTCACTCAACCTTTAAAGCAACACTTTCGAAAGCCAGGGCTTCCACTTCTATTCAGAACCAAACTAATTTTGGTGCATGAGGGCCCAAATGCTAGGTTGGTGGTGGAAAGGGATTTTTCAACTTGGTACCTTTCTCACAATGCTTTTCCACATTTCTGGGTTAAGAACCTAAACTCATTATCAACAGTGCAACAAAGCAACAGTGATGAGTGGGTCCATAAAGACTTATATGGCAGGGTTAGGGCGACCACCTAGGGACCAAAGGCGTAATTGCCCTTATTTCAAGTTCTACCAAGGTGGCAATATCCCCTTGAACCCTCCTACCAACTCACAATGGAGTTGGATCGTGTATTCACTATTGACTTGAGATGATCATTCACTAGAGATCCTCAAAAGGGTGGACTCAATTAGCAGCATACACTCAGGGAAATGACTTATTCAACTCTATTAGTGTAATCTAGTTTTTCATGTCCACTGAATTGACTCTCTTCTCATGGTGTTTCTCATAGCGTGGGGTTTTTCATACAAATCCTATAATATCTTTTTTATTGTTTATACACTCTTATTCAATATTTTTTTCTATGAGTGATTCCCATTATTTTTAATTTTCTGAAGACATTAGGGCTCCACAAATATTATTTTTCACATGTTTCAACAAATGTATCAAAGTGAGGAAAGACTTGAGCCATTGGCGACATGAAAATAATCTAGCAGTTACAAGAAAGACGAGAGGAGCCATACAGAACATTTATTTTATTTCCACATAATTGCTTCCTTTCCTCTGTGATTATTCTCATATATTGAGTGAAGCCCTCCCTAGCAGGTTAGTCTTCTAATGGTTAGCAGAGTTGTTAAAACAATATTTAGGTTCATTAACCCATTTTTGTCATTAAGACACTTGCCACGGGTAAAAATATCCAAATATTACTTTTTCCTAAACTTTGAACATCATTACATCGTTTGTTCCCACATGGTGTACTTATTGGCCATATTAAAATATAATGGGTTTGGGTTGAGAAGAACTAGAGAAAAGAGAACTTGGTGTATGTATCAAACAAATGGAAGGGAAGTTAATTACGAACAAATGGTCTGAAACTATCCTAAGACATTTTTACGTTAAATTCTTATGGTAGTTTGTTCATTCTGATTTCACGAGATATTGGAAAGAGTCCCAAATATAATATTTCCGCAAGGAGGGTGGTACGTGGGCAATCTGCAGGCACCCCAGAAATTTTTTACCTTAAAAATTCTCGTAGGTCAATGAAGTATGATTTCAAATGACGAACAGTTAATCCAAAATAGCAGAGAGCCCTTCGACGGGGTAAAACAGCTACCTAACATCGTCGGGTCCACGTTAGAAGTGGCCTACGGCTGATTTACGTGAGAGAGGACAGGCCAAATATCTACGTGGCTATTTGGGGATTCTAAAGTCCTCAGTGACGTTCTCAACTCGACCTCATGAACACTCAGTTTCGCCTCTTTTGATCTATTCAACTGTAGAAGGCGACGAGACGAAAACCCAAGCTAGGGTTTCTTAACAGAAAGTAATGCTGTATATTATTAAATAATTATTCCTGTGTTGTCATTGTTGACGCATGGCTATGGCCCATCTCTACCGAAGATTTTATCCCTCCCGTGAGGTTTTGGAGGTTAATCATGATGTGTCCAGCATATTTCTAGTATCACTGGGGTTGATTTTTGTGGGATTCTTATATTCTCACATCGATTTCTACTTCTAACGTAATGATTCAAATACGATAATTATTCAAACCGATCAATGATTCATAAGGGACGACCTAGTCTAGCGTGGCCTTGGTCCAAAACAAATTTAATCTCTAGCGTTTTGCTAATGACTTAGTCTAGCGTGCCCGACCACTGGATTTTTTATTTCCAAAGTGATCAGAACAACAGCAGTCGTAATCACAAGTTAGGAATCGTGTCGGTAGTCCAAATTTTAGCTTCATGTTTTTTTAATAGACATCTAATTTGACAAGACATGATTCCCTACGCGCTTTTATTTTCCTCACAAACAATAGACATTATTCTTTCTTTTTTTATCAAATGAGTGATATAAAATATCATGCATATTTGAGACCAGCTTTACAGAATAATATTCAATTGACACATTATAATTTTTCCTGAAGATAGTATGAGCCAGGTTCATTTTCTGTGCAGGGCAGAGTTGTCGTCACCGTTAACCGCATTTGATCGTCCGAAACCAGAACTGATCGTCATCCCATCATAGATCACTTCTAACGATTGAAGAAAAAAATTCGGCGAGGAAGAGGAAATTCGTGTGGTGGGAGGATTTCAGGGGTGTAACTATTTAATTTTTGACTACTCTGGGAAACAATGAACTAAAGAATTCAAGTCAGACAATTCTGGGAAGCACGGCGGGAAGCATGGGCTCCTCTGTTACCTTCTCTCCCCTCGCCGTTACAAGACACCGCCGGTCCGTTTCCCTCGCCGCAACGGTCGTCGCTGCCTTTCTCATACTAGACGGCTTTTGCTGCGTTGTCTCAAGTGCCCGTCCAACCCCCGCCGAAACTCGTTACAGGATGCCTCCGCCCGTCAATCGTTCGCGTTCAAGCTCTGTCGGAGCTAAAGGGGTTCTGGTCCGAGATATGGTGGAATTTCCGACAGGGATGAGGGGGGGATTCCGTGTGTTGAAAGTAAATTATGGGCCTCCGTCTCCGCATATGATTCCCTCCTCTCATCAAGCTCTCAGCCCACCGCCTGCCAACTAGGCCGGTCGACTACGCTTTATCCTGCGCCGCCACCGACGGTTTGCATCGGCAAAGACGACTAAGAGAATGGTCACAGCGGCCTGCTGCCGCCCTGTCATGTTTCTTATTTCTTATTGATGTAGAACACAGTGGTTTATTTACTGAATAATAGCCAATATCCCTAAAAACTTCCTCTTTTGATCATCATGTTCCTAAACTTCCCTTAACAATAATACCCGATCTGTCACAAGACGATTAGCAAAACTAAAAGCCAATATGCGCCTTTTTTATTGCTCTCCTAATACTGTTCATTGATTCTTTGTTCCTATTCGCAATCAAGTAACCATGAAGTGACAACAATTTGACGATGGTAAAGGGAATGAAGAAAGAGAGTGAAACCAGATAATGATCAACGCTTAAGCTCTTCAGTACACAGTTCCGAATTAGATCCTTGAGGAGAAATATTTAAAATATTATAGTCTTTTGCCTTAGTCTATGTTAATTTTTAAACTAGTAATGGTTAATATTGATAAAATTGATATCTTATACCATCATAGTATTACTTTTTCCATGCTGTTGACAGTGTATACTATCCTTTGCAAAAAAGACCTCACCATAGTTTGAGATAAAAAGTCATTTTTTGGCTCTTTTGTATACTACTTAGTAAAGGATTTAACCCATGAAAAATAATTCGATATGTATAATCAAGTGTTGTAGATAAAGTAAATAGAAGCAAGACTAGGAGGAGTAGCTTGCATATAAAATTCATTCCATGCGTTCCCTATTCTTGCCTTTTTCTCCCTTTTTCTCTCTCGTGGTATAGTTTGCATCATACTTCTGCTGTGTAAGAAGAGGAAACAAGAACACTCTTGAAACAAGTACCCAATCTGCCACAAAAGCTCTAAAAAATTTCAAAGCCTACGAGCACATTTTTTTTTTGGTTTTCTGCGGTAATACTTTTCATTCATCCTGTTTCCGTGGGAGATTCGCAAATGATGATTAACTCTTGGCTCTTAGGACTTCACTTTCAACCAATGTTTTGAAGTATTCCCATATTTTTGTCTACATCCATGCCTTTTAAAGTAATATTGTAGTGCTATTAAGCACCTTGATAAAGGTTTGTATTGGATTCAGTACATTCTATCTGATAATTTGTCAAATGAATTAGGCCTTAAGACTTGAAACCTTAATAAAAGTTGATGGGCCATCGTCCATGAAATTTTTAGACTCAAGATCAATGAAAAAGATGTTTTCATAATATTTTCAGCCAATACGACAAAAACTTTCCATCAATAACATCTACGGTTATCTGAATAGTTGCAATGATCTTTTGGCACAAGTAGTTTACAATGCATGAGCTACAGTATTCTATACGATGTGAAATCGTTTATTTTAATTGTTTGCAGGGGCTCTTCAGAAAACTGCCGACTAAAGATATCATAATTTTATATTTATCTCTAAAAATAATTAAAATAATATTATATAATAATGAGATACTATGATAACTGAATGCCTCCAAGCTAACCATTTGACAACCATCCCCAAGGTGTGGCATAGGAAAATTATGTAATAGGTGAATACACTTTAATATTTAAACGGTGAAATATTTCTTTTTTTTTAGTTACAAAGAGTCTGCACTTACCTCCATTAGCCCACTAATATATCAAATGATCCTTTAATTCAGTATATCTAGTTGAGATCCATGATTAAATCAAAACTTTGGTTATCTTAAATGATTTTTATGTTTGCGCTGTTTTCAATCCTTTTCCCATTGTTCTATTTGATTGAAGAAAATTTTGGTGAGATGTTGAAAATTAGGTGAGAACACTAGGTACCTAATGAGGACGTGTCCTACAACCAAGAATCCTTAGCTGCTGCATTATTTGTGGATGATTATGGGAAAGATTATTATGTTTTATGTTTACCTAATTTTTATGCTGCGTACGTTTGTTAATATGATGGCAAAGTAGTTAATATGACATTAATGAGCTGTGAGGACATCATATAAAATGGCGTCTGACATGTTATACATAAAGCTCCTGATGAAATAAATCGTAATTATCTGAAAAAATAAAGCCCAGAAAATAGACGAGATGAAATGATGAAGTAACTATTTTTGTTCTTCACTAATAAATGATATTTCAGTAAAAAGCTAACTTGAATATTATATTATATTGTTCGGTCATAAACAATTAGTCAAGGCAGATCGTGCGAACACAAAAGATGAGACCCATTTTTCGCCAATAGTCAGATCAGCATACTCGTCATAGTTGGTGAGACCCCCAACGTGGCTGCCAATGCGATTGCAAGCGTATAGGACCTGCTAATTTCATAGTCGCAGGGAAGGGGCAGTGCTATAAAAGCAGAAACTTGTTTGATGCCATCCACTCTCGCTGACCATCACCATAAGAAAACGAGCCGTTCTGCTGCCTTCTTTTCCCCGACCGTGGGCCATCACCGCTCTGTTTTTCTCGCAGCGATCGCAATTGCCATCCTTCTCCTCCTGAGTGCCTTCTGCCTTCTCTCAGCTACAACCCCAAAGCTACTCGCCGCTTAGGAAACTCGCTTTACATGTATCTTTTACAGGGTAAAGACACAGCAAGCCATGCTTGCCATGAAACATAGATACTGCCCTTGATCTGAGCTCAAGAATGCCCTTAATGGAGACATGCTTCTGAAGGTGATGGTCTGTGGAAGGAAATTCGTCTAAGAAGAAGAGACGCTAGAGTTTCTTGTAGTGTGAAGAAGAATCCTACGTTCAAGAAGAGGCCGGTGTCCACCGTTGCCAAAACCAAGCACATTGAGGGCGACTTTCCATCCTTTGTCGCCGCCATTTGTAAAATTGTCATATCATTGGCATTTCGGTCTGTAAACATGACTATGCTGTTACATGGTGAAGCAGTGAGTTCTTGCATGTCAGTAATAAGGAGATAATTCTTCTTAAGTTACTCCACGTGTGTGGAAACACGTGTAAATTCATGTATTGATACCAACTTTTAGATGAAATGAATCGAGAGCTTTCTCTCTATTATATTGTGCCCCATTTCCTTCTTCCACAGGTAGGAGCCTCAATTAAAACAGTAAAATAGTTTGCAAGCTACACAAATCTATTCATGAACTTTGTCGATCTTTGAGATAATGACATTCCAGGTCACTTCATTACTTCATCATATATTTTCTCAATTTGAATGTGATTATTCGTTATTTATCAAAGGACATGATTCTACCTTTATTAATTTACTGGTTTGTGTGGATGACATCATTTTATCAATGCCATCTATTTCTCTTACTGATCATTTTTTGAAAATTATCATACACGTCCAGTTTAAAATCAAAGATATTTGATCTCTAAGATACTTTTTGGGACTAGAAATTACACATTCTACTGAAAGCATTTATATTATCTGAAAGAGATTATGATTTATAATTATTATAAGACTAGTTTTCTCATATCCAAACTGACTTTAACTCCGATAGATCTGGACTTAAAACTCAGTGCTACGCTTGGACCATTACTCGAAGATGTTCCTCAATATCATTGACTGATTGGTATTCTATCATACTTGACACTTTCACACCCTGATATTATATTTGAAGCGCATAGACTAAGTTTATGGCCTAACCTTGACTCCCCCATTTACATGCAGTACATCCACCTCCTTTGCTACTTGAAATCCCCCCCCCCCAGGTAAAGCATTTTATTTTTAATTTTATCTCCTCTAAAACTTGAAACTTTCTCTGATGCAGATTGAACAACATGTGCTGATTCTTGAAAATTAGTTGCTGGTTTTTGTACCTCTCTTGGTGATTCTCTTATCTCATAGAAGGAAAAGAGGCGATCAACTATCTCCTACTCAGCTGCCGAAGTTGAATACCATGTATTAGATGTTGCAAGTATCACAATTATTTAGATCCAAAAATAAATATATGACTTTTATATCAACATTCATATATGACTTTTATAGCACTACCTCAAATCCTACCTTTTATGAGTAGACCAAGCACATCAAGATTGACTGCCCTTTCATCTGTGAGAAATTTATCAATGACGCCATTAAACTTCTTTGAGATTATTCTGATTATCAATTAGCAGACACATCCACTAAACCTCTTTCCTCTTGTTTATCTTTCTTAATCTCTAAAATGGCTGTTAAAAATTCACAACGCATCTTGAAGAGGCGTCTTAGGTTACTCAACATGTGTAGAAACTCATGTATAAATACCAGCTTCAAATGAAACAAATTGAGGGTTTTTATCTTTGTTCTATTTTGCCTTGTTTCTTTATTCAATGGATAGGAGCCTCAGTTTGAGCAATTCCCTCCCGTCAGGTACTACCTCAAGCTAGAACCGATGTAATAATTCTCACATACTATACATTGAATCTCATACTGGTTTTTGTCTTCTGATCAATGAATGCTTTAATTTGTATGTGCTCGGATGTTGCAGCCTCTCTATAATCGCAACTATCTAGTAGGGCAGGAGAGATAGGGAGAAAGATGAATCTTGCTCAAACTAAGGAGAACATAACTGCCAGGCCTTGTTGGTAGTGGTGGAGAGTGACTGAAAGAACCAGGTCGTAGAACAAGAGTGACAAGAATGCCAACGAGTGAGGGAGGAGAGTGGAATAGGAAAACCTTTCACAACTACCAATAATGAGATTGCGCATATTCGAAACAACAGAGATGTAGGGAAGTTTCTTTCCACTCTAAAATTTTATTTTATGATATTCTGGTCCATGTTAGGTTGGGTTTGGTTGCAGTTGAACACTAATATTTTAATCAGGGCATATTTTAATCTTCTATAACATCATCAACTCTAAATCTCGAGCATCCACTTGGTGTACAATATGATGGAATGAACTCAAGATTCATCTCATCTCGTGTAACTGTGAAGAAGCATACCTTCCAGTGCAAGAACAATTCACATGCCTTATTGAAGTTAGTCCCAAGAATGGCAGGCCACAACAGGTAGTAGATATTCGATCTTGCTGTTTTCTTCTAAAAGTTGAGTAAACATTTCGCTCAGCTTATGTTGAAACCAAATTGATATAATTGATTTGTCCTTTTCCAATGAAATTCCAAATTTACACTGAAGGTTTCCAATTTGAAACATTAATGAGATAATGTTGAAGAATTTGGTACAAATTAATATATTTTTTAATTTGATGTGGTACATTGTATATCACTGACACATAAGAATGGCAAATAATTTTTCAAAAAATTAGTGATATTATCCACTTCATCAGAATTTTTTGCGTAATCCTAAGATCACTTTCCTACTACTTCTTTCTAAGTTTCCACTCCATTAGAAGTATTTATTTCATTTGATTTGATGCATTTTATATCGCTAATACATGACAGATGGCAAACAACTAATAAGTTATTTATTGTGATATTTTTCTACGTCAGCAATTATTTTTACGTTATCCCGTTTCCACGACGTAAACTTTCCTATCTGAACACGAGACACGAACAGCTGAGTCTTTCTAAGCCGACAACTAAGCAAGCCTGCGGGTGTTTACTAAGTCTTCACTAGTCCGCAATCGTCAATGAAGGCGAGTGAGGAATCGTTGCCATCCTGACGTTCGGTCATAAGGTCATCTCACAACGTCGACTAGGGCGGCCGTCTCAACGCTGCCAATACATTGTAGTCGATCTGCAGTAGTCCAAAAAATAGTGTTGAAAAGAGGAGAGTCGTAAAAATGAGGATAATCTATTTTCAAAAAATAATCTTTACCTGTTTTCATATAATTGAATTCTCCGTCAAATAAAACTGGAGAGAACGCGTGTTGGACCTGATCAATTGAAGAAGTCAGGTCAAAAATGAACTCGTCATGGTCTTGGCGAGAACGTTGCGGCAACTGAGTAGGAACTCGTCAATATAAGGATGGAAAAACTCGCCGAACTCCATCGCCTTCTGCTGGGAAGCACCGCGGGAACCATGGGTTCTTCTGCTACGTTTTTTCCCCTCACCGTTGGAAGAGACCGTCGGCCTGTTTCCCTCGCCGCAACAGTCGTCGCTGCCCTTCTCATACTCGACGGCATTTGCTGCGTTGTCTCAGGTGCCCGTCTAACCCCCGTCGAAACTGAAACTCGTTACAGGAGGCCTCCTGTCGTTGATCGTTGGCGTTCAAGCTATCTCGGAGCTGAAGGGGTTCCGACCAGAGTGATGGCGGAGTTTCCGACAGAGATGAGGGAGAGATTCCGAGTTTTAAAAGTATATTATGGGCCTCCATCTCCGGTATCCTCGCCCCCCCTGAACACCTCACCGACGGTTAACGGGTAGGCCAGTCGACTCAGCTTTATCCTGCGCCGCCGCCGCCCGACGGTTTGCACCGGCAAAGACGAAGAAAAGAATGATCATATGGACCTGCTGCCCCCCAGTCATGCTATTTATTCAGCAATGGTGTAGAATGCAATGATGTATTTATTGAATAATAACCAACATCCCAAAAAGCTTCATTCCTCTTTTGCTTATCATTTTCCTAAAGTCATCTTGACACAAGTAGCCAATCTGTAACAAAATAATATTAAAACTCAAAGCCTGCAAGCACCTTTATTTGCTTTCTTTCCTAATACTCTTCATTGATTCTTAGTTCCCATTTGCAATCAATTGAATATAAAGTACCAAAACTTTGACGACGGTAAACAGAGTACATGAAGAGAGAGAAACCAAATGATGATTAACTCTTAGCTCTTCAGTAAATTAAGTTTATAATTAGATTATTGAGAACAGATATTCAGAAAATGATAGTCTTGTCCTTTAGTCTTTGTTGATATTCAATCAGTAATGATTTTTGTTGACAAAGTGAACATAATGATAATATTGACATTTTCTATCATCATCGTATTAACTTTTTAATGGTGCGGATATATACCAAGGTTTGCTAAAAAGACTCACCATAACTTGAGATAACATGTCATTGTTCAACTCTTTTTGTATACTCTTAAGAAAAGGATTTAACCCATGAAAACAATGTTCTGTATAAATCAAGTACAATATGACAAAAAAGAAAAAATATCATAAAACCCCTAATATATTGAACATATATTCGTAATAGTTGAAAGAACCATGAATGATTAATCTACGGTTGCCCTAAGCTCTTAAAATTTAAAAGTCACATCCATATAAAATAATAAACCTCAGCCCAGATTTTTTTAACTAACTCGAACTCAAAATTTAATATTCTAAGGGCATTTATTAGAAAATGAGGAACGTTGAGTTGTAAAGCTTGTACATTCGAAACTCACATTTTTCTGCCCAAAAAAGGATCTTCAATCTTCAAATCTAGGAGGTTTTACATACATCTATCATTTACAAGGGTTGTTAGTAATAAATTTCGACTGTTAAAAGTGTGCAACATGTACGCTATAATCCTCAAAAATTGAGAATCTAAAACTAATCAGTCTACCTAGAGCTATGAATGCGGTGTCTAGATTAGTCAATGACTCAAGGTTATGTTTGTAACCCAAGGGACTAGCTCTTAAAAGATTAGAATCATTTGAGAGCCAAATATAAGTTATTAAAAAATGTTACACTATGATCTCCTTGCAAGAGACAACTTATTTTATCTTTGATGACTGAAACCAAAAATAGTCACAATTTTAATTCCCAAGAAAAGACTAAGTCACCCGACCCCTATTGGGTCCAATGAGGCATGTAGGAACCGGGGGGGCATGAATTATTCTTATCTTTTAATAATGCAAAATATATGTCATTATGCAATGTAAACATAACATAGTATGTTACAAATTTCACATATTGAGATATGTGGTTTCATATATTAAGTAATATCTTCATTTTATATAATAACGTATATTAGTATAGATTTCATGTGTATGTTATGGTTGATATAGTAAGTTGCGAAATTATTGCTCTTATGTTTGATACTTGTGTTTCTTAAATGTGGGTTGAACAAGAGGAGAGTGCGTAAGTGGGCAGTGCACCTAACCCGGGAAACCTCCTGAGACTCATCAATTAAGGCACCGAATTTAAATATTTTTATAGGGATGCATCTCCTAAAATAAATAGTATGCGACTAAGCGAACTCTTTCATTTGTCCAAAGTCGACTGAACATCACTGGATTTTACGGCAGACTTAGCTTAGAGTTAGCTTTCATCAAAGTTCTAATGATACCATACATGGATGTACGAGCTAGTTCCAAATCAAGGAGCTTAATAACTTTACTATGTTGAGCACTCGACTTTTTATCCTTGGGAAACTGAGCACAAATACTTGCTGGTGTGCCGGGAAGGTTAGCAACCGGGTGGCAGATGGCATCACGGCTGCCGCAGTAACAATGGTGTGCAACGACGAGCGGCTTATCAGGGGAGGAAGAATGTATCTTTTTCTGCTCGTCCCCTTGTTGCTTCATCAATTCTATTAAAATTTCAAGCATCTCAACTTTTTATGTACTTTTGATGGATAATAATAAACAATGAATGAAATGAATTCACGTAATATCAGAAGAATTTTGGTAGAAAACTTTTTCCCAATAATTAATAAATGCAAATAGCGAAAAGTGTTGATTGAGTCGTATATTTACTGGAATGACTTTTGTTGCAAAATGATAGTAATTGTGGAAAAAATCGAAGTTATCTATCAATATAATACACAATTCACCAGTCAATGGCCGAAACAAGTGTTTAGGATCAAGTGCCAAAAACATTCATTTACCAGCATTCGAAATAATCTCTATGGCAACGTATAGCTCTCAAACGTCATCTCACTAAATCTTCTCATTTCAAAGATAAAACTATTACAGAATTTTTGTATCGATTGATGAGTTAGTTATTCCAGAGACAGCAATTAACATTTTTTACATCGCCGTTTTGCTTTCAACCGAGAGAGGGCTTTCTTGGTTTGGCGTCATCTCCTTAATATTTAGGTTGATTCTGGGAAATAAAACTTAAAATAATCGCCCTACATGGGTACTGATTTACACAGCAAGGATAAAATGTTTCGGGTTTTCTTTGATTGGTAGACTGCCCCTTTTTCTTCCGCTCCGTTCCTCTTTTCCTTCATCGACACGTCATTCTTTATGCTATAATCACCGCCTCGTCAGTGTTTAATGCTCTCTCTCTCTCTCTCTCTCTCATTCGCGCTCTCGTCTCGCTCTCGCTCCGTGCCTATATGTCTCTGTGTCTGTTTGTGTACAGATACGTCTATACAGGGGTAACGACATTAATGGAGGAAGCCTCTTGTACATTTCCAAGCAGAATGTTCGTTCTGTTTCTACAAGTAACACAGTCCGTAAAATATTTGCTGACATATGAGCCCTAGGTATATTAATGTAGAGGAGACCGTTGCCCCCGCATTACTTGAACATTTGACATCGAAGACGGTCGCTCACACCTAAATGGGACTCTCTTCTTTGGAGATGGAGGAGGTTCACCACCCTAGGACCCAGGATACTCGCCTCTGTGGGAAACTCTATCTATTCTTTGGGCTTCTGCCGGGCACCATCCTCCTCCCACTGGACCTGAGATAAAGCAACTGAAGCTTAACTGGAGGAGAAAGGAAGTGATGACGGGGGCTAGAAGGAAAACGGGCTTCTCGTGTTCATCAGAGAAACACCGTGGGTCGATACCAGTTTCTGCGTCTTTTAGTCTTTATACCATTTCACTGTGATTTAAAATGCTGAGGGATTCTCACTTGTTTAGGCTGACATTCGTTGCCGAATGCAATCCAAGAATGTGGCTGGCGAAGAGTGGTTCAGCTATTAGCCTTCAGTGCCAGGTCTGTCTTCAAGCCGGTTTCTGCATTTTTAAGCTTCAAGCGGTTCCATTCTTTTTAAACGTTGAAAGGTTATTATTCGTGTGCGACGACATTTGCGGCCCAGCTAATTCCCGGGAAAGGTGACCGACGAGCATGTAGTTCTTCTTATTTTACTTCGAGGAAGAGAATGGCATCGACCACATTTTCTTCCTCCACCAAGGAATTCACTGTAGGAAGGTTGATGGGTTCTCCCTTTATGATGAAGATATGTGGATGCGATGAAATCGGCTCATATTCTAATTGATCATACGTGAATAGACATGCCGGAGATAGAAAATTGAAAAGATAGCATCTTGGTATGAAAATTAAACTATGTAAATTTACCAAAACTTGAGAGGGGTTTCGCATGATCTTATAATATATATATATAAGGATGAGATATTATGATACTTGAATGCCAAAATGACATCCACAAGGTCTAATGTTCGACCACTAGGCCGAACAGAGCCTCATAGGATGAAGAGGATTGGCTCAAATACGAAACAGATAGTGCCAACCATATGTCAGCTGGACGCAGAGAAGCAGCCTAGTAGTGGGGACTCTAAGTTAGATTGTGGGCCTCTCATTTTATATAACGAGGTGAAGTGGGGACCGCATATAGTTTAGGAATTCTGCCGAAAGCCTAACCTTTATTTCCCTCTTCTATGTTCTTCGTTTCTCTCTCTCTCTCTCTCTGCCTCTCTCTATGTTGGATCTAGGTGTTACTCTCCCCTCGAGTTGGTAATAGTAGGTGTTAGAATTAGAATCCATCGCTCAGCAACAACTGCTGAGAGGCAATGGAGCACACTTGCAAACTATAGGGGTACATGGATCAGCTGGAGAAGAACATTTCACACATGTTCAGCCGACTCTTGCATCAGATTGACTAGCTGAAGGTCAGAACAATGACAATAGAAAAAAGGAATAACAATACCAACCAGCTCGGGGCACACTTGCCGACAAGAACCCACCTAATGACCAAAAAGTTTCGACAATCCATGGAACCCCCAATAGCAGGACTGGGAATGCTGAGATGGGCAAATGAGGCCGCCGGTGGGACATTCGTTTTTGCCGTAGGGAGAACTCCGATGGTTTGCTATTTCAATTAGAGCTGTATTTCACCGTGAACGGTGTATCAGAAGATGAGAAGGTGCCGACAGTGGCGACGAGTTTCAAAAGAGATGCTTTAACGTTGTTTCACTAGACCAACTTCCGCTATTCATTCAAGATCTGGCAAGGCCTCAATACACAGTTGCTGCAGCATTTCGGATCTGTAAGTTTAGGAAACCTCTACTGTAAGTTTCTGAACCTCAAAAGAAAAAAGGGATGGTAGCGGAGTACAAGCGTGATTTCGAGGCCCTATCGGCATTCCTACCAGGAATCCCAAAAAACATCATGAAAAATACGTTCATCAAGGGCTTGAAGGAAGAAATTATTTCGGAGCTAACCATGTTTAAACCCATGGGGCTGTGCAAAGTCATGGAAATGACACAACTGACCGACAAACTGTTGGAGACTTTGAGGGTTGCATGGAACCCTAGAACTAGTAAGGCCATGGGATCGTTGGAAGGCCTACATTCGAAACCTGAAGATAGTCATCTTATCTCATCCACTAGCAGAAACACAGAAAGAAGTAAGGCCAACAGTTCATTTCCACAAGCCATGGGTAGTTGGAATTCAGCAATATGAGAGTTCTCACAACCCTTCTACTCAGAGCACAAGAAGAGCAGGAGTAAGATCCAATTAGTGAAGTAACAAATGTGCCCCATGGGTCAAAACCTTTACTTCCATTTTGACAAAAAAATTGCACTAGAACACTATTGCATCTACCTCCACTTCTATTGGTCCATGATGACGATCAATTTGAAGCATCTACCTCTATGAAAGAAGATGTCACTAAATTGTGGCATATGAGGTTGGCACATATGCATGAGAAAAAAAAATCTATTAAATAAGAGAGACTTGCTTTGTAGATAAAGTACTGATAATGTCATTTCTATGAAACATTGTATTTTAAATAAACACAAGAAAGTTATAGTCAAAATAGCAATGCACAAGACTAAAGATACTCTTAATTATATATATTCAAATCTTTGGGGGTCCTTCTTGTGTCCTTTCAAAAGGAGGTGCTCATTATTTTCTATCATTTATTAATAAGTTTTGTCAAAAAATTTGTATGTTCATGCTTAAGCATAAAAAATGAAGTATTTATGTAGTTTAAGTAATTGAGACTTTGATCGAAAATCATACAACGAAAAAAATTATGAAGCTTAGAATTGACAATAATTTCTAGTTTTGCTCAACTAAATTTAATGATTCATGTAGAAACTAAGATACTATCCAACACAATATACTTCATAGTAAAATGGGGTAACAAAAAGAATAAATAGAACTTTTATAGAAAGAGTATGTTATATACTTTATAATGCAGGTCTTAATCAAGATTTTTAGGGAAAAGTGGTGTTCACAGTATATCATCTTGTGAACCAATCTCCAACATCCACCATTGACTACAAAACTCCTAAAAAAATCTGGTTAGATAATCCTCTTGATTATTCAGATTTAAGAGTTTTTGGTTGCTCAACCTATATCCATATTAATGATGAAAGTTAGAGCCAAATGTAAAATAGTCTATTTTCCTCAGTTATACCTCTAGAGTCTAGGGTTACAAGTTATAGCTTCATAATCCTAAATCTCTTTTAATAAGGTTTTAATGGAGAGGAATGTTACCTTTGATGAGGTTGTATTTTTTCATCCTAGACTAAAGATGTTTGGCCTACAAAATACAAAATTTTATGGTAATGTTTTGGATTAGGTGAAGTTATAAATTTCACATAAAGTCTATTCCCAATGATAATATGTTATGGTGCCTGACATGCACCCACAAATTCAGAATTACTCTCTCTTGAAATTAGTCAAGGAGAAATACTAGATCACCGTTGAAGTATGATTGTATTAACATGGTTGCTAATGTATTGACCATAGTAGAGGAGAGTTTTGACTCCAACTAGCCTTCCAAATTTTTAGAGTAAGATATTATATTTTATGAGTATGTGAACAAATGGCTAGTTTCTATGGAGGAAGAAATTGAATCTCTCCATAAAAATTAGATTTGAAAATTGGTGGAGGCTCTCAAAGGATAGAAAGTCATTGACTAGATACTCTACATGTTGGTGGGTCTTCGAAAAGAAAGGAGACACTCCACATGTTGATGATGTTAAATACAAGGTGCAGTTAGTCACAAAGTGATATAGTTATGTAAAAGGTATTAATTATAATTATAATTTTTCACATGTTGTTAAACATAGTTCAATATGTGTCTTAATATCCCTAGTTGCATCATATAATCTAGAGTTAGAATAGATTGATGTCAAAACAGCCTTTCTATATGGTATAATCTTGAAGAAAAAATCTATATGTAGTCACTTGAAGGAAAAAACAATCATATTTGTTTATTAAGAAATCTCTATAGTCTTGAGCAATCTCATAAGTAGTGTTATAAAAAAAGAGATTTGATGTATTTATGACACAACATAAATTCTCCTGGAGTAAATTTGACAATTGGGTTTATATTAGAAAATTATTAAGTGATTCCTTCCTTTATTTGTTACTTCATGTTGATCACATGTTAATCGCAGAAAAATATTTCAGATAAAAGTTTTGCTCAATAATTAATTCAAGATAAAATATTTGAAAGCAGCCAAGAAGATTTTCAAAATGGATATCTGAAGAAATTAGGGTAAGAGCAAATTATATTTGACTCAAGCAAAGTATATTGAGAAGGTACTTAACCTCTTTGGCATATGAGATGCCAAGCTCGTTAATACCCTTTTTGCTGCTCAATTTAAGTTTTTAAATTCGTTATCACTACAGTCCCCAAAAGAGATGAAGTATTTATGTCACATGTTATGTACTCTAGTGCAATAAGCTGCATGATGTATCTCATGATTGACACACTTCTTAATATACCATGTGGAGTCAGTGTTATTGGTTGTTATATGAAAATCCAAGTAAAGCACATTGACATGTAGTTAAGAGAGATTTTTAAGTACTAACAAGGTATTAGTAATACATGTTTATAGTTTGGGAAAATGGATGATACCTTGACTAGATTTTACTATTCAGATTTTTCTGGAGATCTTGATAAAAAGAGGTTACTAACTAATTATGTATCATTTTTAATAGATCTATTGTTAGTTGAAAAGCTTCCTTACAATCTACCATCATATTATCGACTATAAAAATAGAGTTAATGACTTTTATAGAGACTTTACAGGAAACTACATGGTTAAGAGATTTGTTCTATAAACTTAATTCATTCCAGAATTTTATTATTATATATTGTGACAATTAGAGCACTATTCACATAGTCAAAGATCAAACATATCGCAAAAATACAAAACACATTGATGTCTAATATTATTTCATCACAATATAATTTCTAATTGAGAAATTAATCTGCAAAAGACATACCAAAAATAATCCAGTTGACATGTTAACAAAGTCTCTTTCATTTTCAAAGTTCCAACACTATTTGAACCTGATCTGAGTTCCAGAATTTGAAATTAACCTTATGTTTGGAGAAGGTATATAACTTTTTTTTTATATTGTAGTTATGAAGAGCTGATGGAGTTTTCAGTATGAAGTTTGAAATTGTCCATGTTGACTATGTCAAGGGGGAGATTTGTGAAGGTGACTCAATCAACTTGTTTTTCAAAGAGGTTTGTCTAGACCCCATCTCTACTTTATACTATTGTTTAGGACTGATTTCATGCACGAGAAACCATTTTCTCTCCGGTGACTGAAATCAAGATTTCAGCTTCTCCTCCTCTCCCATCTAGTGGCTGATATTATTGCTTCATTAACCTTACATACTTTTGTAATCAATTCCTTATTGACTATTGGATATCCTCCCTTCTCTATTTAATACTCATGAGACATAGTCGTACTCTTTGGATCACATTTAATTTGTGGTGCCTTATTACAGCACATTTGTCCTTCTCCATATCATTTATTATTTTGTAGACATTTTGCCTTATTACTTTCTCCTTTTCGTTTGGCTATCAGGCTTCTTTGTAGACCCATTAAGTCATAAATTTGATCTCATTCTCTAACAACATTGTTACTCTCGCCTAACTGAAACATTTGTCATCGGAGACGGTCGCTCATGCCTAAATGGCACTCTCATCTTTGGAGATAGAGGAGATCTGGAAATCTTAGGATAAACTACAGCCGCATAGGAGGAGAGGAGTTGACGACGGTTGTTGGAAGGAAAAAGGTCTTTTGGTGTTCATCAGAGAAATACTATAGGCTAATACAATGTTCTGCGTCTTTTAGTCTTTATACTGTTTAACTTTGTTTTGAAATGTTGACGGGTTCGCACTTAGCTGGCCAGCAGTGGATCAGCTGTTGACCTTCAGTGTCAGGTCTGTCTTCAAGCAAGTTTCTGCATCTTGAAGCTTCGACTGGATCTATGCTTCTTGGACGTCGACGGGTTCTTACTCGAGAGCGACATTTGCGGCCTGGACAACTCGCTGGAAATGGTGGCCGACGAGCGTGGTTCTTCTTGTTTTCTTTAAAGGAAGATAATGGCATCGATCATATTTTCTTCCTCCATCAAAGTATTTCCTGTTGGAAGTTTGATGAGTTCACCCTCTAAGATGACGATCTATAGAGGCGTCAAAATCGGCTCATATTCTAACTGATCAAACGTCGAAAGGCATGTCACAGATGGAAAATCAAAAGGATAGGATTTTAGTATTGAAAATGAAGCTTATATATTTACCAAAACTAAACAGGACTTTAGTATGATTTTACAGTATCATGAAAGAATGAGATACTATGATACCTGAATGCCTCTACACTAACCTTGTCACAGTCATCCCACGGGTGCAACATAGGAAAATTACATAATCCAGCAGGTAACTTAACAGCTACCACCATTGACAAAACAAGCACACGATTGAACTCTTCCCACCTACAATTCAGACTATTCGTAACTCTAATAAAAAAGCTCTGCCACCTTCCAGACGTTAGATAAAATCTCATTTTAATGCCCAAAACTTTGTTCAGGCAGAGCCATCGTTACCTCCATTAGTCCATGAATACATCGAATCCTCCCTTAATTGAGTAGATCTGGTTGAGATCCATGATTATTGCAGAACTTCGGTTATCCTAAGCGATTTTAGGGTTGATCTGTATCGAATCCTCTTTTCCTACCGTTCTATCTGACCGATGAAATTTTTGGTGAGACGTTGAACATGGGGCGAGGACACTTCGTACGCAATGAGTACGTGTCCTTCGCCTAGAATTCTTAAGTACCGCGTTATTGGTGGATGATTCTGGGAAAGATTATTATGTTTTTAAGTTCACATAGTTTGTGACCCGCATATGGTGTTAATATCATGACAAAATAATTAATCTTAGTCGTTTTAAAGTTAATGAGGATATCAGAGAAGACCCAACGGACACGTTTCCCCAAAAGCTCCTGACAGAACTAAATCGAGAACCAAAATGAGAAATAGCTGAAGAAAATAAAGTTCAGGAAATTGATGAGATGAAACGACGAAGAAATTATATTCGTTCTCCACTAAAAAAATGATTTCAGTAAGAACTAACTTGAGTATTTATCTTGTATAATTGGATTATAAGAAATTTGTCAAGGCCGATCGTGTGGACATAAAGCACGGAGCCCATTGTTCGCAAACACCGAGATCAGCAGACACTATCTCAGGTACTACCTTTTCACGGAGCTACTCCCTCAGGTGTTTGCTGAACGGCTTCTCTCAGGTACTACCTCAGAGCTACTCCCCGTTAAGGAAACTTGGATTACGTGTATCTTTAACGAGCAGCAGACACTATTATCTATCCCTGATAGCTATGACACTTTGATGCTGGCGTTGGAGTGAGCTTAAAAGCGCCACTTAATGGCGACATGGCTCTGCGGGAGACGGTCTACCCGGCAGGAAATTTGGCCCAGAGGAAGAGACGCTGGAATTTCCTGCAGCACGGAGGACAATCCTACGTTCAAAGAGGCCGGCGTCCGCCGTCGCCGAACCCGAACCCGTTCAGGGCGACTTTCCGTCCTTCACCGCCGCGTCCTGTATAATTGACATGTCATCAACTTTTGAGTCTGAAGACAGGACTCACTGCCGTTACACCTGAAACAGTGAGTTCTTCTTGCATGTAAGCAGTAAGGGAAGAATTCTGACATACTATACGTTGAATCTCATACTGCTTTTTGGCTTCCGATCCGTGGTCCCTTTAACTTGTGTGCACTCGGATGTTGCCGTCTCTCGATAACTGCAACAGTTCAGTGATGCGGGAGAGAGATGAGAGAGAGAGAGAGCTCTTAGGAGGTCATAAAACTGCCGAGCCCCCTTGGAAGGGTGGAGAGGGAACGAAGAAACCAGGTCACGAGAGGGACGAGAAAGCCTTTCATAACTACCGATTAACTCGTCCTTTGAAAACAATAGTATGAAATTGCTGATATTCGAAACAACAGGGACGTAGAGAGATCTATTCCCATTGTCGAATTTGAATTCATCATATTCTGGTCAATGTTAGGATTCGTTTAGCGGGCGGTGAACACAAAAGTTTGATTTAAAAGTAAAACAGAAGATCATTTGAAGCACATACATGGTCATTGGATAGTTTAAACAGCACTATATCTCGGGCATCTACTTATTGTGTACAATATGATGGAATCAAATCAAGATTTAATTGTTCTCGTGTAAATTGGAAGACGATGGCCTGCCAACACATAAACAATTCATATATTTTATTCAAGTTAATCCCTAGAATTGCAGGCCACAGCTGATACTAGGTATGAGATATCGCCATTTTCTTGTATAACAAACACTTCGCAGCTTATGATGAAGCAAAATTGATCTATTTGATGCGTCTCTTTCTATGACGCGTCCCGATTTTACATAGAAGGTATCCCACTTGAAGTCATTCATGACATCATGTTTAAGAATTAGGTTTCCTTCATCGATAAGTACTTTCTCTTTTTTATTTAATGCGCTGTAAATCATTGACTCAAGATCAATGGCAAACACGTTTTAAATGAGTTGATTGTCATATTTTTATACGAAGTCATCCTTAATCCTAAGACGAGGTCATGTTTCCTATGCGAACATGAGACATGGACAGTTGTCTCAGTCTGAACAGCCAAATGAGCAAGCCTGCGGTTGTTGTCGAGGTCTTTACTAGTCCGTAATTGTCAATGGAGGCGAGTGACTCGTCGGCATCCTGACGTGTTGATAATATTGTCATTTCACGATGTCAATAATGGTCGTTATCTCATCAGTGCCCAGACATTGAAGTTAATGCGCTGTGGACAATAATGTTGAAAAACAGGAGGCTTCAAAAAGCAGGGTAATCTATTTTTAAAAAAAAATATTTATATATTTTCATAATTAATTTGTCCGGGAAAGAAAATTGGAGAGGAAACGCGTGGTGGACCTGATCAATGGAAGAGTCAACACCTAACATCGGTCAAAAATCAACTCGTCATGGTCTCAGCGAGAACGAGGTGGCAACTGAGTAGGAACTCGTCAATATAAAGAAGGAAAAACTCGCCAAACTCCATCGCCCTCTGCTGGGAAGCACCACGGGAATCATGGGCTCGTCTGCTGCGTTCTTTCCCCTCGCCCGTGGAAGACACCGCCTGCCCGTTTCCCTAGCCACAACACTCGTCGCTGCCTTTCTCATTCTCGACGGCTTCTGCTGCTTCGTCTCAGGTTCCCGTCCGACTCCCGTTGAAACTGAAACTCGTCACATGACTCCTCCGGCCGTTGATCGTTGGCATTCGAGCTCTCCCGGAGCTAAAGGGGTTCAGGCTAGAGAGATGGGGGAGTATCGGACAGAGATGAGGGCGAGATTCCGAGTGTTGAAAGTACATTATCGGCCGCCGTCTCCGATATCCAAGAACCCCATCAGCCAATTTTTCAGCCCGCCGCCTCTCAGGTAGCCCGGTCGACTCAGCTTTATCCCGCGCCGCCGCCACCCGACGGTTTTCACTGGCAAAGACGAAGAAAAGAATGATCATATGGACCTGCTGGCCTCAGTCATGTTATTTATTCAGCAGTGATGTAGAACGCAATGATGTATTTTATTGAGTCATAGCCAAAATCCCTAAAAGCTTCATTCCTCTTTTGCTCATTATTTTCGTAAAGTCATCTTGACACGAGTAGCCAATCTGTAACAAAATAATTATCAAAAATCGAAGCCTATTTATGTTTTCTTTCCTAATACTCTTCATTGATGCTTTGTTCTCATTTGCAATCAACTGAATATAAAGTAGCAAACCTTTGATGAAGGTAAAGGGAGTGAATAAAGAGAGAGAAACCAAACGATGATTAACTCTTAGCTCTTCAGTAGATTAAGTTTCGAGCTGCATTTTTTAGGAAAAATACTTAAAAGAAGATAGTATTGTGCTTTAGTCTTTGTGGATTTTTCAATTAGTAATGATTTCTGTTGACAGAATGAACATAATGATAAAATTGATATTTTGTATCACAAAGATATTAACTGTTTAATGATGTGGACATTGTATACCAAGGTTTGCTAAAAAACCCAATCAAAACTTGAGATAACATGTAATTGTTCAACTGTATTTGTATACTTTTAAGAAAAGGATTTAACCCATGAAAACAAAGTTCTGTATAAATCAAGTACAATATGACAAAAAAGAAAGAATATCTTAAAACTCAGAATATATTGCACATTTATTCATAATAGTTGAAAGAACCATGAATGATTAATCTACGGTTGTTCTAAGCTCTTAAAATTTAAAAGTCACATCCATATAAAATAATAAACCTCAGCCAAGATTTTTTCAACTAACTTGAACTTAAAATTTAATATTCTCAGGTCGTTCATTAGAAAATAAGGAACATTGGGTTGTAAAGCTTCTACATTCAAAACTCACATTTGTCTGCCCAAAAAAGGATTTTCAATCTTCAAATCTAGAAGGGTTTACATATATCTTTCATTAAAAAGGGTTGTTACTAATAGATTTCTACTGTTAAAAGTGTGTTACATGTACACAATAATCCTCAAAAATTGAGAATCTAAAACTAATCAGTCTACCTAGAGTTATGAATGTGGTGTTTTGATGAGTTAGTTAATTAAGGTAATGATTGTAACCCAAGGGACTAGCTCTTAAGGGACTAGAATCTATTGAGAGCCAAATACAAGTTATTAAAAAATGTTACTCTATGATCTGTTTGCAAGGGACAACTCATTTTGCCTATGATGACTGAAACCAACAGTAACCACAATTTTAATTCCCAAGAAAAGAATAAGTCACCCTACCCACTATGGTGTTCAATGAGCCAGTGTAGGAACTGTGGGGGGGGGGGGGGGGGGGCATGAATTACTCTTATCTTTTAATAATACAAAATATATGTCATAATGACATGTGAACATAGAATAGTATGTTACAACTTTTACATATACTAACATATTGAGGTATGTGGTTTCATATATTAAGTAATATCTTCAATTCATATACTAACATATATTAGCATAGATTTCATGTGTATGTGTTATGCTTGATATAGTAAATTTTTCAATTATTTCTCTTATGTTTGATACTTATGTTTCCTAATGTAAATTTTATATATATTAGAATATATGATTCATATGAAATAATATTTCACAGCCTAATCATCATATAGCATAATAACAAGTTGCATATTTCATTACCCTTCTCTATTGTGAGAGTTGATGTATTAGACTATTGTGTAACAATACACTAAAAATATAAGGCTTCAAACAATAAGCCATTCACATACCTCTCCTTTTCCATTTTGTATCGTCATTTTCTTATGACTATAACCTATGTCTTAGATATTTTTTACCTATGTGTAACTTATCTAAAATACTTTTGATCAATCTCAAATTTATGGGAGACTTTTGTGCATAAGTTATCCACTTATGCAATAAATACTACACTGATCAAAATAACACAAAAATGACCCTTTTTCTGTTGATAGTTTTTTTTCACCAAATCTTATTTTGAGAATAAATCTCAACACTCTCTACCCTTTTATCTTGATTCATGTTGCTATCAATTTAACACCAAGAGCTTCTACGTGTGCAAAAGATTAGTCTACGTCAATTTTTTAGAAAAATTCAGCTAATACTCTTGTAGAATGTAATACTCAACTAACATCAACACTTATTTTTTCATTACAATTAGTTGTATACATTTGATTACTTATGTATTCTAACATATCTATTTGTATCATTGAAGATTAACCCCAATATTTGAGAATTAACATATAGTGTAGACAATGAAAATGGTTAATACCACGTTTACAAAAATAATGAAATCTTTGAAAATTCATATTTTAAAAATGGTATAATTTCAATCAAGATTAAATAATGGAATTATCTGTACCTTCGTTGTTAAAGTAATTGTAATATTTAACTCCATCCTAAATTGACGATAATATATGCATAATATTTTATTTTTTTATATGATAAACGATTTGATTTTAGTTCAGTCATCATCCCTATTGGGAAAGGTTTATCAAAGTTCTATCCTCCTGTCATTGTGGATCATTGCCATCATGTCATCATCCACCATTGTCAAGTGACTGATGTCGTCAGCATAAACTACTGATCACTAGTAGTGCCTGATGATATTTGTTTTTGAAAAGATGATTAAAGCTAATTTTTAATATGTTGTAGTGCACATATTCTCATATGATTTTGTTTAACAATATATTGCTTTATTTCTTATTTAGATAATTTAAACCTGTTCCTTAACCTGCCAAACCCTGTCGGTAGCGAACCCATCACATCCAATCCGCTTGTATCTGCAAATCCGCTTTGTCAACGTTCTATATCTCAACGAGCTGTACTCCACCATTGCGTCTTCCAGTGCGAACTAACTCCTCCATCTCCTTCGGCGGCGCCGGCGTTGCTATGGCTGACTTGGCGGTTGCCTCCTCTGCCAGGATCGACCGCTTCCCGGCAAAAGCTGGTGCCGCGGTGCTGCTATGCTTCATCGTTCTCCTCCTCGCGCTCTCGGTAATTTCTGGGGCTGCAATGTCCCAAGGTAAGCCCTCCCCTTCAGGCTCCTGTACTGTTTACCTCTCTCTCTGGAACCCCTTTGGAACAAGAAGGATCATCCACCATCTGTTTGTAGGATTTCTTGAGAGAGAACTGACCTCATTTTCGAGCCCGGATTTCTTTGCCCATGCTCGCCCTCAGACAACGTCTCTATGCGGTATTTGATGTCTCTTCAGGTGGCGAGAAGATGAGAAGGTCTTTGGGCAGCAAGCCAAAGCCATCACCGCCCGCCCCTGCCACGAACAAAGTGAAGTCTCTGGTCTACCAAGCGCCGCCGCCGCCTCCTTCAGCATAAGATCTACGGACAACAACTCGGCGGCATGTCTCACAATTCCAGCTTCACAAATTGGCTTTAATAAAATAATAGTGCATTGCGTTTTGTTCTAGTAGTGTCATAAACTCAAACATCTGGTGAGCACGCGACCGTCGATCTGAATTGAGCTGGGAAGCACGTCAATGTTAAACAACCCCTCGCGACTAGAAGACCGTTGTGCCGTACCTGTCAGACTTTAAAAGCCACACCCGTTTTCCCCTCCGCCTTGCGCGGGTTTAATAGTTCGGGCATTCTGCAGAGAGGAGGCTTACCGCCGGCGACGGCGGCGCAGCGTTAAAAAAGCAGGGGAAGCGATCGGTCGGCTGTTGAAGCCGGCGGTGATGCCTTCGCTAGAAGAGCGCGTTGAGAGAGGTTCTCATCAGAGAGTGCTAGGTTGGTCGGCAGAGATGTCGAGTCTTCTCTGCTGGAGGAGTGTTCTCGAGGAGGAAAGCAGTCGGTCGGCTGTTGATGCCGGTGGCGACCTTGTCTGTGCTAGAAGATCGCGCTGAGAGGGATCATCATCGGCGAGTGCTAGGTTGGTTGGCTGCGGCGTCGAGTTTTCTCGCTCCTCGGGTTTGAGAGAGAGGCTTTCTTTCAGCATCTCTCTGAGAGACATAAATCCCACAACAGTTGAACAAATGGTGAGTCTCTCTCTCTTGCTCTCTCACTCTCTCGCTCTCTGTGCAGTGACCTTTTTTTTCTTCTTGAATCTCTCAAGGTATTTCTTTCCATATGACAGGAATCATCTGTCGCTCTGAAGACTGCCCGAAAGTCAGAGGAGAGTGCGACGAGCAGAAGCTTGCTGGCCTCCTGATCCTAAGTAATTTTAGGCAGACCACAATGCGTTGGTTCTCAAGGTTTATGAGGCTGTTGGCACTCGGTTTCTTGACCGGCTCTTGATGACCGGTTAGCCATCAGCTTCATGATCCTTCTTTCCAAACTCCATGTTCGATTCCATCCAGATGGCTGTAAATGTGATCCTTTGTTTGCGATTTTTAAAATTCACAGGCACCGGGACGGGATCTTCCCAAACCAAAGGAGGGGAGGACAGGGCGGCATACTTGAGGCTCTCTGTGACAGTACATGCAACATTCTGCCGTGTCCCAGAAATTGCATCTTCAATGGACATGATCTCAAAGGTTCCTCTCCTGCTGCAAACTCTCTACAACTCGTAAATTTTCTATTGATCTGACAATGAACATGCTGGCATGGATGGCGTAGCTATTTTTTAATACTTGTCAGTTTGTTTTTTTGGTTATTTGTGCAAGCGTAAGTCGGCCAAAAATCATTTCAAAGCTTTTTAGAATTGTACAAAAAAAAAAGGCTTTAGCTGTCACTTCATTCCACTTGCAAGATTATATGAAAAGTTTTCATGGTCATAGCCAAGTACCTTTCCAGTTCCGGTTCCAAAACTTGCCTTAAAATTGCATATATATTTTACTTAAAAATGGATAGGCCGTCCTAATTTGCTTGTTCTGTTACTTCTCTCCACAGGGTTGCCATAATCTCTTATGCAAACCATACGAGGATAAACAATCGGCAAAAATATCTTTTGATTCTAAATCATATAATAATTGCTATTTATGTACAATTCTACCCTCGCCACAAGAAAAGGAAACTTCCAAGGTTAAGGTAACTGACCAACTAGGAAACTAACAAACTAGAAAACTGACCAATAGAAATCATAAACTTCAGCTGCTCATGCTGTGAGGGCATGGGCTAGCTAAGATTTACATTCTTAATCACTCTATTATTCCAATTTGTACTGCATTAATTGTGCATGCCAGATCGTGCACAGTTTGATAATCTTGTAAAATAAATCCTTCTATGTTTGAATCCATTTGGCAGACCATGTAGGTGCCTAATATTTGAATATATAGCGACCGGTGAATCACCCATTAAAAATAACACAGGTGATAGAGTGTTCCAGTTCAAAGCCGTCTGTAGTTTGTATATGGTGAGAAAACTACCAAAATGAAACTAACTAAAGGTCCATAGAATTGCATTATCTCCAGGGAATTAAGGGATTTGAGGAGCTCAGAAAATTTTAGACATCTGATTACTTTGTAGTTCTTCATGAGGTCGTCTCTCCATTTTCCAAAAGTATTCTCACAGTTATGTGTGATATGCAGATCAGACCTGTCCGTTTTTGAGGAATGCTATGAAACTTTGTTGTTAGTTGCAACTACGTCGGAGGATGGGTTCACCAGATTGTACGAGTCTGGAGACATGAGAGCTCTGGCTTCTAATATTTCTATTTTCTCTGATGGTATAAAATATTTGACCCTTTTATTTTCTTTACATGTTTGTTTTCTTTTTTCAATTATATGTCAATCTTCTCAAATAGTTTGCAGAACCATGTTTTAAGTTTATTGTGTTAGTTTATCAATTCAATGCGATGTAGATGGACCTTCATGTCAATCTGAATTAATCGATATTTTATTTTAACCCTATTTTTACATGGTAGGGAATTAAAATTTTCTTCCTCGCTAAGACCCATTCCATTGGTAGTCCAGACACATGCATGGTGCTTTGGAGTCCCTGATGCAGTTCATACAATCGCTTGTACAAATGGGCAGGAGATCTCTGTCCGACAGAACAGTGTAGTCTCTCCATGTAGCTAGGACCTTCCAAAGGTAGATGGTGTACTCTGCCAAAATTTAGTTTGATAACTCAGTATTATCAATGCATATTATGTTAAACCACTATATTCTTATTGCCACATAAAAAGTGTTCATCAATATGCAAACGTTGGTAGACACCTTGGTCAACCCAATTGATATGGTGAGTTTAAAAATAGCAGTTTACCTACTGTCTTCGATTCAGCTACATGTTCTGCAAATGCGATAGTAGCTTGAAGGCTTGTCTATTGGAGAAGTATTATGCATATCACACTTTGTGGAACTGTTTATTCACATTGGGAATGGGATACCCTGTCCAGTGCCTATTAGTCAATTCACATCTATCATCCCATCCTTTTCTCTTGGATGAGGACAAATGCGACATAGTATGCTTTCAAGGGCCAGATTTAGTCTCCATCAAGCAGATATTGCAGTTGCTGCAATGTGATGCGCCTTAGCCCCCTCTTCTTCCTTGTTTAGATATAGACCCTTATTGAACCGTATCAATACTCCCTCAATGAGCCTCCAGGTTGTCCTCAAGCTGGAATTCAGGAAACTGTTGTCCTATTGCAAGTGCCAACTCCCATGAAGCTTCAAAGTCAGATAGTTGCTTCCATTTGATGAAAACACGACCGCCATCTGGTGAAGGCTAGATGTTTAGCAATTCCTCTAGTTCTACCCTCCATTCTCGATCTGCTGATAATGAGGCAGGAAGGTCCTGCAGTGTGATGGCGCTAGTTGGATTTTTCTTAAGTTGCAAAACATGAAAAATGGGGTGTAAAGAAGAATGAGGGGGTAGGTCCAGCTTATATGCCACATGACCTATCTGTTGCAATATCAGATAAGGTCCGAAATATTTAGGAACCAGTTTTTTGTTAGTTCAAAACTGTTGAATCTCCAACTTCAAATTTCACATCTCTCTTATGCACGTCTGACTTGACCTTCATGTGGGCTTGGGCAAGGGCCAAATGGGTTTTCAACAATTCTAAAATCTGATCCCGCTCTACTAAATATCGATCCATGGCGTCTAAGGGCGACATGGGGAACCCATAATGCACGACGGTTGAAGTGTTCTGTTGTAGACTACTTGGAATGGTTTCATGACGACATCAGAATGATGTGAAGTGTTGTAGCTCAATTCGGCCCAATGAAGTCACTCACACTAGACATGGGGTTTTGTGTCCTACAAAATAATGGAGGTAGCTTTCCAAGCTACGATTCACTACTTTAGTCTAAACATCTATCTCGGGGTGATAGGATGAACTCATTTTAAGTGCCATCCCTTGTTGAGGGTGAAGTTCTCTTCGGAAATTGTTGGTAAACACACTTCCACAGTCAGAAAGAAAAGAAAGCAAGACAACATATAGGTGGACAATCTCCTTGGCAAAACTAGCTGCTACATCTTTGGCTGAAAATGAGTGTTTCGTCGGAATGTAATGATTGTACTTATTGAGGCGGTCCGCCACTATCATAATATAGTTGTAACAGCTGCTCCCTTGATAGAAAATGACGTGAGTCTGGCTGGCCCCTTGCCTGTAAGATGTTTAGAATCTCAAAGAAGTGAGGATCTCCCTAAGCCTCCCTTTGAATGGCCTCTTGTTTGACATGGATAGAGAGAACAACTATAAGGTATCCATTGAAGGATGGCGTGACAATGCATCTGCCACTCGATTTTACCACCCCTCCTTGTAGTGAATATCAAATGAATAACCCATGAGTCTAGATAGCCGCTTGTAGTATTGTCTGTGCACCTCTCGCTGCTCAAAGAGGTACTTGAGGTTGTACTGGTCAATCTTGATAATATCAAGTATTGTTTTTATTTGTGCACAGCTAGCACAATGACCATTAACTCTAGCTCATACACAGAACAAATGTGCGTAGTAGGAGGTAACGTCTTGCTGAAGAAAACCACCGCTCTCTCTTGCTGCATGAATACTGCTCCCACCCCAACTCCTGAAGCATCCATCTCCAAAACGAATGGCTAAGAGAAATTGAGAAGTATCAATATCGGATTAGAAGTCATAGCTTGTTTGAGCTCAGCAAATGCTTGATGTGCTGACTCAGACCAAGCACATGAATCCTTTTTTAAAAGTTGCATTAGAGGCTCGATGATCCTTGTGTATCCTTCCACAAATCACTTGTGAGACCGTATTAGACCCAAAAAGGCCCGCAATTGTTTCCAATGCCTTAGATTCAGTCAGTCTTGAATATTGCAAAATTTTCCTTCATTCATGGCTATGCCGGAGACTGATATCCAATAGCCCAAAAAATTCGAAATGGCAACTGAAAGAAAAAACGTTTCTTGATATTGACCATTGATTGATGATCGGTTAGTAGCTCAAAACCTTCTTCAGATGCTCCTTATATCAGCTAGCTGAGATCTACTGAACATCGATATATCGGCAAAGAAAACTAGAACAAACTTGTGCAGAAAAGTCCGAAATATCATACTCATCAAAGATTAGAATGTTACAGGCGAGTTTGAAAGAACAAACGACATCACCAAATATTAGTAGTGGCCTTGGTGAGTACAAAAAGTCATCTTTGGAATGTCACCTTTGTTCATTCTGATCTGATGGAAATCGGATTTTAGATCTAGCTTGGAGAAGACTGTGGCCCCATGTAACTCCTCCAAAAGCTCAAATACGATTAGAATAGAAAACCAGTTGGGCATCATTACTCGGTTGAGAGTTCTGTAATCAACGCAAAATCTTTAGTTGCCGTCATTTTTCTTCACTAATAGGTCGGGGCTGAAATCAGGACTATTCGAAGGCCGGATTATACTCATATGCAGTTATTCTTCCACCAACTTCTCCAGCTCATTCTTCTGTAAGTGAGAATAGCGGTAAGGGCGTCAGTTCACTTGTACCGTGCCAATTAACAAAATGATTGCGTGGTCTGTTGGCCTAGGAGGAAAAACAAACCCTTAGGAAAGTCTATTAGAACACTACTATTGTCCCCTCTTGAGATCTCGCTTCCAAAATCAGCCTTGATAAATTGGATGAATAGTGTAATCCGACGAACGCCGAAGCCCCACACAATGCCTTGGGTGCCTTTGAATGTCTGGACCCACCGGACAGTTGACTTGTTGTTGGGTCACCCTGGAGAGAGTATGCTGCACTCCAACAATCCAAAATTGCAACATCAGTAACTCATAATTAGTCTAAATCTAACCCAAGGTTCGTAACCACTGTGCCCCCAAGACGACCTTGATCCCGATCGAGTCCAAAGGCAGGAAATCTTGGACAAAAGAAAACCTTTAGATGGACATGGACAGGTCCCTGCAAAAATGCTCGCTCCGGGTTTCGCCGTCGGAAAGTAGTGCGTTTAAATGCCCGTGGCAGCGTTCCAACGGCATTGAATGTCATGGTGGTTGAATCCCTCTGGAAAGGCATCCTTCCGCTCCCTGCGCCCCTCACTAGCGCCTCCGACGTGGGAGAGGGGGAGGTTCTCTGAGATGAAGCCGTTTTCTTCTGAAGATATCTTCCTGGAGAAGGAGAGAGCCATTTAATCGCACAAACCTGCTCTTCAGCGAAGAATTGTAGTAGTCTGTAACACACTGGAGGGAAAGGAGGGAGGGAGGGAGGGGGAAGAGAGAGGGAGAGAAGGGTTCGGGCAGAGAGTGTAGAAAATTCCGGAGACAGCCGGGTAGGCGGTGAGCGAGTGAAGCAGGAAGAGGGAAGACAGGAGTAGGAGTTGCCGCCAGCTTTGGTGGAGGGATCCCATGGCTCTAGCTCACTATTTTCTGCAAGAGGAGATGGACTAGTACCCGAGGACGACAATAAAACAACGGTTCTGAAACTTATAGAGCAGCGCATCATATCTTACTAACGAGTCGTTTTCCGCTGATGTTACCCGCTGAATCGGTCGTTCTTTTGAAAAGTTCTCCCCTTTAATAAAAATGATGGTTTACTAGAACAATGACGATGGAATTCGTTTTTACAAACCTACATTGTAAAAGGAATCCATTTTCGATGACCTGCCACCTGAGGTACTCCAACCAGAGCTTCTTCGGCAAGCTGAGGGGGGAGAAGCTGATAAGATGGATCACTGCGAACGTGACGAGCGACCCCAATTTTGACCGCATCCTCCTGGGCCTACTCGACGGGCTAACGGCACGCGCCGCCGTGTCCCTGCGCATGTTCGCAACCGGCAAGACGAAAGTGGACGTCTACGACCTATACGGGCTGGTTCAGTACACTATATGGGTATCCTCGTATATGGAAAGGCCCAGGCGCCTAACCAACAGGTGGCAGATGAAGTTGTGCGTAGCCCCACTATTGATCAGTACAACCACCGTGTGACTCCAAATGGTGCATCAGAATGTTGCCACTGCTCGTGAACCCCAAAGTGGTGTGGAGTGAAACTTGAAAAGAGGCCAGGGTGCCCATCGCATCAAAGTCCGCCTCATCTAATACTAGCGCATCATCTTCCTCTGAATGGATGGTTCTCATCTGCTACCTCCTCCACAATATAACATAAGTCCTTTTTACACTGGTGACTCAGTGTGAACTTTTCGTTGCAGCGAAAACAAAGGCCTTGAGCGCATCGATGTTGCATCTCTTCTCATGTGAGGTCAAACCTCTGGCGACCATTATGCTTCAGCTTGATCCTAGATCGTATCTTGCGATTTGTCTTTTTTCTTCCGATGAACAAGTGCTCAAATTTTACTAGACAAAAGTTTTCCATAGAGACAGAGAAACCTTAAAGGAAAGAAGGAGAGGAGAGGTAGAGAAACCGGGCATTCTTCATGAAGATCCTGGGGAAGGGGGCACCGATGGGGATCCTTCTTCTGGAGACAGGGATCATAGAATGAGAAATGGGGAGAGAGAGAGAAGGCCAATAGAGGGAAAGGAAGAATTTTTACTTCAGATTCCTTCTTCCTTAGGGAAGGCTCCATAGTTGAATTTAAAGAAGGATCTAATTCGGCCTAGTGGGTCATGATGGGCCTTTGCACCCTCTTCTTCCTTGTTCTGATATAGACCCTTATTGGGCCTGTATCACAATCAACCTATACATTGACTAATGCTATGGTCAGCTATAGATCTTTCTTCTTGTCACAACCCCTACTGAGGCCAGCGAATAGGATCAGAGTTGAAGCTGAATGAATCTCTCCTCTGACATGATTTTATATCAATAATTCGTGAGACTAATTGCTTTAGAATGTCACACGCAAGCCATGTATTTAAAATGCCATTGAGCCTTCTGAGCCATTGAGTGTGGATTCTTGGTAAGAACAGGTCCTTTCATCCCTTCGCCACCCTAGATTCTATAATGAGACTCTATTTGTATGAAGCTTTATTTTCAAAAAACTGCATTCCGAATAAAAAATGGTGGGCGTTTATATCGTAAGCATTAGAATTCCTTCAATCCACCAGTAAGAATATGGTAAGAACATGGTAAATGCTGTACAATCTACACATAACAGAGAAGACTTGATTAAAAATAAAAACCGTGCCTGCTAAACTCTTGTTTTTATCTTTTACCTTAGACTGGAGTTAAAACTCTTACGCCTTGGGCATCATTGTCTGCTTAACTCTTGATTTTTATGTTTTACTTTAGACAAGTGCTAATGTTCCATTGTAATGATTTTGTTATATCCAATTAAAGCTATTTTTCTGCTATGATTTTGTGTAGGGTCTCAATCAATGGAAATTGCAGTGAAACTTCTGCAACTAATATTGGGGAAATTGCCTGCTGAATTATTAGTTAGTGACTATCAATCAGAGATGTCCAACTTGGTGTTCTGGAATCTGCTTTTATTTCTCTACATTGGGATTCCTATTTCTGTCAATTAATTTGTGGACTTTGATTGTATCACAAGTTTCTTGTTTTTGGGTTCAGTTGCCAACTATATAGTAAGACAGTTTGCTGTTCTACATAGTGCTCTCAAGTTTGATGCATCGCACGTGCTTGCTACCATTTTATCATCGAAGGGTTTAGCATGTGAATAAACCTATTTTTATCTTTATCACTAGCGTATGTTCTCTTGTTTTCAGCAACTTCTTCTTGAAACGAAAGTGACTATTAATACATGGATGAATTGATTTGTGGTTATCTAATTGCTACTTCTCATATCTAATTTGATATGAGAAGTAGCAATTAGAATTGGAATGTATTTTGCTACTCATTTTTGATATTCCAATATTTATGTTTATTTTTTATGTTAATTCAATTGATGAGTAAAGAACATGGATTGGTTGGATGATATATGCTAACTTGTTAAGGATTCAATTACCAAATATGATGCAGTAAAATGTAGTTTAATGCTCACGACATACATTCCAATTGCTTGTATGCATCATGCTATTTTGGTATTTTATTGATGTCATAAACAGTGGGACAAACCCGAGGAAAAACTCAAGTCATGTTCACATCACAGAGCACCAGGGCCTCAAAACAAGCAGACTACCTTACAACTAGGAAAACTGATGAACTAGGAAACGGTCCAACTAAGAACCAAACTCCTAATTATACAGTCTTTCTCACACTCCCACTCAAGTTGGTGTATAGGCATTCTCCATTCCTAGCTTTGATACTGAAATACTGGACTAGCACATCCACAAGTTCGACATGTGTAGGCACATAAGGTGCACAAATCAATCCGCTCTCCAATTCTACATGATGAAGTATATGTCAATCTCGTTTTCTTCAACAGCTACACTTACCATGGTAGCAGGGTGCTTGTTCTCTTGAATCCGGAGTGGACCAACATCTGGTGTTGGAGAAATGGATTTTCCCTTTCTATCAGAGGTACAATGACCTATCCACTTGCCTCAGACTGAGATCCAACATGAGAAATATTTCTATGGACAGTAGCTTGGGAGTGTACTGCCAGGCCTGGATTATAATCTGAGTCGAGAGCATTTTTTCGAGTACAAGTGGTGGTGTCTTCATTCAATAGATCGCTTAGCTCTCTACTTCTCAGTCAATCCCCTTTGTTTTGTTCATGGCTCTGAATTTGGAAGGTCCAAACTCATAGTTATTTTAAATTACGTATTTAGGCAGATCGAGCCCACCTCACTCCTCACTGGATTTGATGCAACGGAGGCTTACAATTCCCTTAACCACTTCAATCAAGCACAACGGAGACACTGTGTGGTCTAAGTTGAATGCTCCCTAGGTTGTCTATTTCTTATTCATTCAGGACGCGCCATTAGTGGACTTGGCGGTGCTCCTTTCTCAAACCAGAACAGCTCTGAACGTTAGGGAAGGCCACCTTAGCGAACCAACCGCAGGGACTTTACTTATCTGAACTGAACATTAGCAGCTTAAGCTAAGCCAATCACGAGCAGTGTCGCTGCTTGATCAGCGGGTGTAAAAGCTGGTCGCAGAGATCAAGAACTGAGAACGAGATGAGTAAGAGAAGAGATTGGGAAGAGATGATAGAATAGAAGAAGAAGTAGAGTCGCAAGGAAAGGAGAATGAAATTAATAATTCACTGCTCTACAATGTCTATAGGCTTGTTGATAATATTATCATAGATAATATACAGAATAACAAATACTCAGTGAAAAAGGAAAGTGGGTTCGGATGGTACCCCACTATGCCTAAATAAATAACTGTTCCCAAGAAGAACACACATTCAAACTTGTCCATTAGTCGTTGACTATTGACTAAAAGTTAACCGTTTACTAGAGTTGACTGTAGATCATATGACTTTTGACCATTGACTGGCGACGAGGCAAGTTGGTCGCGACTATTGGCAGAACCTTGACTTGAATAGCAAAACGGATGGTTCAGTGGAACGGACTGAGTGGACGGAGTAGCCAGTAGTTTCGGTAGCAGAACGCCGGTAGCAGTGCAGGATCTTGGTCGTGCGGTGGCGATGGAGGGAGGAGGACGATGGACCGAGGATGGCGTACAGTGGACGATGATCCTGCTTCTTCCGTGTTCATCACCGCACGGACTGCGAGGTGGCCGGATCTGACAACCCTGCGGGGACGGCGGAGGCGGTGGCGGCTGCCATCGCCGGTGGGGTGAAGCTGGGAAGGTCTTGGCGGTGGCGACCATCCGGCAGGACGGTTAAGGTGCGGAGGTCCATGGGGACGATAGCACACCGGCGGCCATAATTCTGGCGGCATGGCGGAAGGGAGGCGATGGACTTGACCCAAGGTCTAGAGAGATACGGGGGAGGGAAGCGGAGGACCAGAAGCAACTACTTAAGCTGATTTCAGGGAAACTAAAAATAATAGCCATGTTGATCCGCAAAACGGATTCGGACTACTGATCTAGCTGGCCGCCGTTTTCGGCCGGGTCTTTTTACCTTTGGGTCCCTAAATATGGCCAGAAGGACTCAAAAGACTGTTTTATTTGTTAGATAGCTCCTTTACCAACCGCTCCCCTTAGCCTAAATTTCAGTGAACTACGCCAGTATAGTTCAAACCTAGTTCCTTTGGGTTTCGCTAGGGAAAAATAAATAAAATTTCCATAAGCCCTTAATTGAAAATTATGAGATGTGCCCTCCCCTCCTCTCTCCCTCTCTCCCTCTCTCTCTCTCTCTAATGTTTTGAGGAGAGAGATAGGTCAAATTCGGCCACAGGAGATCAAGACGTAAGATAATTAGGTCAAATTCGCTTAATGTTTTGACCATATTCCGAATTCAACGGTTTCAATAAATCCCCCACTAGAGTTCGTCTTGGCCCAGAAGGTACGCCTTCTATACTGCTTTAGGCTACCCTCCCAGAAGGTATTCTTCTCATCGAATAAAATGCACATTAAGCGATAATTTAATAGAGGGGTTCAAAAATAATAACTTCATAGTGTCATCGGTTCATTTCATTTTATAACGACTGAACACCAAATAATTATTGATTTCTGGGCCAGGTCAAAATATTATTCTTGCATGGTCTCAAAGCCCGAGAATGAAGGAACATCCTTTTTTATAATTCTGAGCTCAGTGACTACGACGACGCAGCACGCCGGATGTGAGGAAGCTGTCACTGACGGCAGCAGCCGCGTATCGACGCTGGAGTTGAAGGGGTCTTCCTTGATCCCATCGGTCAGCTGATCCAAAGTCAACGGGAGAGGTTCTCGTTTAATACGAGCATAACCCGGAGGCTAAGCTGAACATACGAGGACGAAGAAGCTGCCGAATTCGCAGAGGGGAGCAATGGGCTCGCCGGCCAGCTTCCTCCCCGCTGCCGTTAGACATCGCGTGGCTGCTTTCTTGGCGGGAACAGCCGTAACCGGCCTCCTCCTCCACAGCTTCTGCTGCTTTCTCTGGGGTACTTCAGCTGGGCGACCGGAGCTTCCACTGCCTGCTTCTAGCCTATCTTTCTCTCTCTCTGGCTCGATAGCTTTGAGCCCTATTAATCGCGACGTTCCACGAAGTTTAGAAAGAAGTTCAGATGGGGGCGTGGGCTTGTGGGAATTCGGCGGCAGGAACCTTGGTGGGGGCGGGGAGCTGGCTGAGTTCTTCGGATGGTCGAGTCGGAGGTCCCTGAGAACAAGGCCAGGCCTGTCTCCTCCGTCGCCGATACAGAACCCGTTGAAAGGTTTCTCGATGCCTCCTTCCCCATCTCCTTCCCCATCTCCTTCCCCATCTCCGTACGTCTCTCCGCCCGCTGATTCCCCGCTGCCAATAATAGGATAATTATGGTGATTGATCTACGGCTTGCTCTCTCCAGGCGCATGCTTCCTTTTAGATGATGTTATTTAGTATTGGAAACTGATATCATTCGTCTGTTATCGAACCAATGGATAATTATTTGCCAAAGCTCGGCTCTAGCCGGTTCTATGCCCATTGTTTGCAAATAAAGAGATCAGCGTGCCCGTCATGGCTGGTGAGATCCCAATGTGGCCGTCAATGCCGTCGTAAACGCGTAAGAACTGGCCAACTTCAAAGACACGTTGAAGGGAAGAGCTATAAAACCAAAAACTTCCTCGACGCCATCCCCTCTCACCAAGGACTACCGACAAGCATGTAGTTCTTATTGTTTTCCTTAGAGGAAGATAAAGGCATCGTACATATTTACTTCTTCCAGAAAAATATTCCCTGTTGGAAGGTTGACGGGTTTTCCCTCTATGGTGACAATCTCTAAACGCGTCAAAATCGGCTCATATTCTAATTTATCATAAGTCAATAGACATGTCCGAGATGGAATCAAAAGGATACCATCTTGCAGTAAAAACTTATTAGGAACTTCGTATGATCTTGTGGTGTTATATAGGGTTAAGAGAATATAATACCTGAATGCCAAAAAGGCCATCCCTATGGTGTAACAGAGGAAAATCATAATCCATGGCTCCTCGTGTTCGTCTTTTCAATTGAGGATAGAGTGTGAACATCGAGCAACTAAACCATTACCAACATCGATATTACAACACACAACTTAACTCTTCCTACCTACAACCCGAATATTCATTACTGCCAAAATAAATAGCTCACTCACATTCTGAACATTAAGTAAATTGACCAATTGATGAAAGCTCGTTTCAATACCCAAATATTTGTTCAAACAGAGCCATCATTATCTCCATTTTCCCATGAGCACATCGAATCTTCCCTAAATTGCGTACATTAATTTTACTACCCGAAATTTGTACAAACAGAGCCATCATGACCTCCATTAGCTCATGAATACATCGAATCTTCCCTAAATTGAGTGCAAACAGAGCCATCATTTACCTCTGTGAGCCCATGAATACATCGAATCATCCCTAGGTTTAGTAGATCTCGTTGAGATCCATGATTATTATAGAACACTGGAAATCTCAAGCAATTTTATGCTTGGTCCGTATACAGTCCTTTGTCCTGCCGCGTAAATTTTGCGAGACATTGCGAAATAGGGCTAGAAGACTGAGCACTTAATGAAGTAGGTGCCCTAAAACCTATAATTCTGACCTGCCGCGTTATTGGTGAATGATTATGGGAAAGATTATTATGTTTTTAAGTTAATTTAGCCGAGTGCTGCCGGTGGACGTTAATATAATGACAAAATAAATAATCTTATAACTACGAGGCCTATTGTTCGCAAATTACGTTGGGTCAACTATGTCGCCGTCCTAGTTGACCAAACGTGGCTCCCAACGCCTTCGTAAACGCGTATGAACCACTCAAGTTCAAAGAAATGGTGAAGGGGAAGAGCTATAAAACCAGAAACTTGCTCGACGCCATCCCCTCTCATCGAGGACTACCACAAGAAACATGGGCCCCTCTGCTGCTTTCTTTCCCCTCGCCGTGGGACGTCACCGGGCTGTTTTTCTCGCACCGGCCGCTATTGCCGCCCTTCTCCTTCTGAACGCCTTCTGCCTTCTCTCAGGTAAACTACCCCAGAGCTAATCCCCGTAAAGGAAACTTGCTTTACCTGTGTCTTTAACGAGCCTCAGTCACGGCTAACCGCGGCAGTCATGAAACTTAGATACTGGCGCTGGAGTGAGGTTAAGAGTGCCCCTTAACGCCGACATGGATACGGGGGAGACGGTCTCCGGCAGGAAATTTGGCCCAGAGGAAGAAACGCCGAAATTTCCTGCAGCAGAAAGGAGAATCCCACGTTCAAGAAGAGGACGGCGTCCGCCATCGCCGAAACCGAACACGTCCAAGTCGCCTTTCCTTCGCCGCCGTCTTTTATATAATTGGCATATCATCGGCCTTCGAGTCTGAAGACAGGACTCGGCTGTTTCACGTTGAAAGAGTGAGTTCTCCGTGCATGTAAAAAATAAGGGAAGAATTCTCATATTCGATAAATTGAACCTGATACTGCTATTTGACTCCTGTTCCGTGGTCGCTTTAACCTGTATGCACTCGGATGTTGATATCTTTCCATAATCGCAACTGTCCAGTGATGCTGGAGAGAGAGAGAGAGAGAGAGAGAGAGAGAGAGAGGAATCTTGCGAAAGCTTAGGAGATCATAAAAACTCGCGAGTCTCGTTGGTAAGAGCGAAGAGGGAATGAACGAACCAGGTCACGAGAGGGACGAGAATGCCACCGAGTGCTGGAAGACAGGGGAAAAGGAAAATCGTTCATAAAAACTGGTTTACTCGTCCTTTTCAAACAATAATATGTGATTGTGTATATTCGAATTAAAAGGGACGTAGAGAGACCACTTCTATTCTCGAACTGAGTTGATCATATTCTGGTCCATGTTAGGATTGGTTTAGGGGAACGTGTACACAAAATTCTTGTTTTGAGAAGTAAAAGAAAGATTATTTGAAGCACATACTCTAATTTTGGGGCATCGGGGCATATTCTAATCTTGGATAATTCTACAGCGCTATATCTCGGGCATCTACGTAGTGTGCATGGAATGAAATCAATATTTAGTTGATCTCGTATAAACTGGAAGAAGTTAACCTGCAAACACGTGAGAAATTTACATACCCTATTGAAGCTAATCCCAAGAATGGCAGCAACAATTGGTAGTAGGTATAGGATCTCGGTATTTTGTTTTATAAGTTGGGTAAACACTTCGCATTCTATGTTGAAGCCAAACTGATCTATTTGATGTGTCTTTTTTTATGACGTTCCAAATTTACATAGAGGATATCCAATTTGAAGCCATTCATGACATCATGTTGAAGAATTTGGTTTCCTTCGTAGATAAATATTTAATTCATTTCATTTGACGCATTGTATATCACTCACACCTGATCAATGGGAAACATCTATTAAATTATTTATTGTGATACTTTTCTATTTCACCACATAGAAGGTAATCATATTTCCACGACGTCAACTTTTCCTATTTGAACACGAGACAAGAACAGTTGACTCTTTCTAACAGCCAAGTGTGCAAGCCTGCGGCTGTTGTCAAGGTCTTGGCTAGTCCGTAATTGTCGGTGGAGGCGAGCGAGGACTCAGCATCCTGACGTGTTGGTCATAATGTCATTTGACAATGTCAACAACAGCTGTCAACGCATAGCTGCCCATACATTGAAGTCAATCTGCGAGGTAGCAATAAACAGTGCTGAAAAGAGGACGCTCGTGAAAAGCATAATCTATTTTAAAAGAATAATATTTATGTATATTCATAAAATTAACTTGTCCGGAGAAGAAAATCGGAAATTAACTTGTCCATTGACGCGTAGTAGACCTCGTCAATGGAAGAGTCAACACTTTACAACGATCAAAAATCAACTCGTCATGGTCTTGGGGCGAACGTTGCGGCAACCGACTAGGAACTGGCCAATATATAGACGGAAGAACTCACCAAACTCCATCGCCTTCTGCTGAGAAGTATCGGTGGGTTCGTCGGTTACCTTCCTTCCCCTCGCCACTGGAAGACACCGCCGGCCCGTTTCCCTTGCCCCGCAACGGTCGTCGTTGCCTTTCGCATACTTAGACGGCTTTGGCTGTGTTGTGTCGGGCGCCCGTCAAACCCCTGCCGAAGCTCATTTCAGGATGTCTCCGGCCGTTGGTCGTTGGCTGTCTAGCTCTCCCAGAGATAAACGGGTTCTCACCAGAGAGACGGCGGAGTTTCCGACAGAGATTAGGGGGAGATGCCGAGTGTTGACACTATATTATGGGCTTCCATCTCCGATATCCAAGGATCCCATCAAAACCCTCCGCCTCATTGGTAGGCCAGTCGAGTCAGATTTATCCTGCGCCGCGGCAGCCAGATGGCTTGCACTGGCCAAGACGACGAAGAGACACAATGCTTTATTCCTCTCTTCCTCATCATTTTCCCAAAGTTATCTTGGCACGAGTACCCAATCTATCACAAAAAAATTAACTGTAAGCCATGTCATCGATATTTTACTCTGCGTAAGCCATCTTAAAATCTTTTCATCAATCTCAAATTTTATGGGAAACTTTATGTGTAAGTTATCCACATGGAATAAATATTACACTGATAAAAAATGCAAAGACCATTTTACCATCATAGTTTCTTTCAATAAAAACCCTATTTTGAGAATAAAACTAAACACCCTAAGCCCTTTTAACTGGTTCATATTGTTGCCTTTTAGACCAAGAGTCTCTACTTGTAAAAAAGTTTAGCTGACATCAAATTTTGAAAATAAGTCAATTAACTCTCTTGTATACTACAAGAGAGTTAATTACAATTAATTGTATACATCGGATTACTTAGGTACTCCTACATCCACATATTCTTCCATTTTTATCAATGGAGATACACCCAAAAATTTGAGAAATAACTGTAATTCTAGATTGCATGTGATGAATACCACATTTACAAAAATATGAAATCTTTTGAAATTCATATCTAAGAATAATATTCTTTTGAAATTGCAATTTTTATACTTTCTTAATTAAATATCATCGTAACATTTTATTCCATTGTAAATTGACAATAATACATGCATTATATATTTGTTACCTTTTAAATGATAAATATTTCGATTTTAATTCAATCAGTAATTAAAATCTCTATTAGGAAAGGTTTATCAAAGTTCTGTCCTCTGTTTGTGATAGAACATTGGCATCATGTCATTATCCACTATTGTCAAGTGACTGATGTTGTCAGCATAAACTACTAATCACCAGTAGTGGCTGATGGTATTTGTTCTAAAAAGCTGATTAAATCATATTTTTTTACGTGAAGTTCACAAATTCACAAATGATTTTATGTAATAATATATTGCTTTATTTCCTTTTTGGGTTATTTAAACCCGCACCTAAACCTGCCAAACGTTGTCAGTAGAGCGGACACGTCACATCCGAACCGCTTCGCTGCTGTTCTATATTTCAACGAGTTGTCCTCCACCATTGCGTCTTCCAGTGAGAACCAGCTCCTCCCATCTCCTTCGGCGGCGCCGGCGTTGCTATGGCTTACTTGGCCATCGCCTCAGCCAGGGTGCACCGCTTCCTGATGAAACCTGGTGCCGCGGTGCTGCTATGCTTTCTGCTCCTCACGGTAAGCCCTTCCAGGCTCATGCACTGCTTCCATCTCTCTTTGGGAGCCCTTTGGAACAAGAAAGAGCATCCACCATAGGTTTATAGAATTTCTTGAGACAGGACTGACTCACTCTCGAGACCTCGCCCGCAGACGACGTCTCTATGGCTGTTTGACGTCTTTTCAGATGGCCAGAAGATGAGAAGATCTTTGGGCAGCAGGCCAAAGCCATCGCCACCCGCCCCTGCCACGAGCAGAGTGAAGTTTTTACTCTATCACGCACCGCCACCACCTCATTCAGCGTAAGATCAACGGGCAACAACTCAGCGGCACACAATTCCAGCTTCTTGAATCATATTGTAAAATTCTGAATTTTCTCAAATCAGAATTAATAAACTCAAACACCTAGTGAGCCTGTGGCCGTCGCTATGAATTGAGCCGGGAACCACATTAAAGTTAAACTATCCCTTGTGACTAGAAGACCGTTGTGTAGTGCCTGTCAGACTATGTGCATCACTCCTCTTCCACGTCACTGGTTGCTAATCGAGCAAGGAGTGGTTGTACAAAGAGTGGTCGTACACACGTGAGCATGTGAGGATGTTGAAGATAAAAAGAAGTATTGATATATATATGTCTCAAACATCAAAAAGTAGCTAATGTGGAATTAAACCAACTTCAGCACTCGCTGGCAGGTTTTTTATCTTTTTATATCAAAAATATCCCTGACTTATAAGAAGAAAATGTCTCCATGACATCCCTAGGTTGAGGGTATGCAGGTAATTCATATTCTCTCACACACATAGTCAAGCGATTAGCAAGGATGTGAATCTCACTAGAACCAAAAAATATTTTTATCAAATTAAATCTCAATTTTTCTACAAAGCATTGGTAAACAATCCAACCACTAGAATCACTTAATCATCGGTGAAAATTTCATTAATGTTATTCATCATCAGCAATTGACCAAGGATTTTGAATACAAAAATTATAGATTCTTCAAGAAAATCATCTTCTATTGATCGATGAACAAGTCATCATCGAGAAGAGAATGCTCTACCAAGAGATGAGCCACCTTCTCCACAGAGCATATCAAATCCAATGAGAAGTCTCCTCTTGTTACATGGGCCTAAGGATAAAGCTCTCTAAAATACACTCCACCTCCATCAAACTCATCTTCATTTGGGGAGAGCCACTTGAGATTCAAGAGTTACCAAACTTCTATTATGTCAAGTGATAGTCAACCCATCTCATCAATTTTTGGACTTCGAAAGAAAATCTATAGATTGCTTACATAGTCTATGTCTAAGGAGAGCCTTTAGAATCATGGACATCACACGATAATCCATCAAAATGTTTATAATTTCGGCTATAACTCTATTCTAAATTTGATTAGTTCTTAAATTAATGTCATTTTATTTGATTTCATATTTCAAAAAACTTCTATAGTCAATTATAATTCTTTTAACTTTTATAGATCTTAATTTGATCAATTAAATCATTTGTAATCACTTTCATAAGAATCATCAAGGGAAATTATGCTTCTACCCAAATCACATTTGTCATGTTGTTGACATCATCACGACATCAGTATCCATTTTTTCTTAAATTTTTAAATATATTTTATCTTCATCATTTAGTCTAAAACTTGAGTAAAATATATATTCTTTGAGAGAAATTCTTAAATTTTATCTTATATTATTTTACAAACATGTGATCGACTTAAAATTTTCACTTTTTTTAGAGGCTTTTATCAATTATAAATGATATATTTGTACTAAAATATTTCTAAGAATTTAAAAATTATTATTTTCTAGTTTGATTAATTTTAAATTTGTGTGATTTATTATGCAATGATTAGGCGACGTTATGAGGGTACCACATGCTTCACTCTATGTTCAGCACACCACATGTGCTAAGAAGTACTTAAGCTCACCATATGAGTTGAACTCATTGACCAAGCACACAATAGTTATTTGTCAATTGACTAAGCACATTATAGACACTTTGGACCACCATACATACTTTTCAAGTTACCACAAGTATGGATCTTTCACTCAAGTATAACATAAGTGCAAGATACATATCTTAACACACTATAGATGAAAATAGAAACAAATAATACATTTATTGCAACCTCTAAATCTCATTTTTGTGCATCAAGTGATGATGAAAGTGTTGAGAGGTGTTAGACAAAATGATGAAGCTCTTGATACTTTGAGTGATATCCAAAACTCCCTTGAAAGAAGTAGACCTTATCCTTGATTCTTGGAGGGTTAATAAGTGATAAAGCCTCAATATTACATGATAGGATATGCATATTTGATATGGTTATGACTTAAATGTATTAATGAAATCACACATTTGATCTAAACCTACTTTTATGTGATTTAAAATTATTTACTAAATTACATAAAAAATTATTAAATTCTACACAATTTATTACATGCATATTCTATTAAATCAAAAAGTTTTTCATGTAATGCTTGTTATTCTAATAGATGGAAAAATTATATCTACATGCAGGGAAATTAGAAGAAGGATAGTTTAAATTTTAAATGAATTATTTGAAATTTTTAAGTCTTTGATGTGTTGACCAACAGATCCATTATTGTTGGCTCACTATTAGGCTGCATATCAGCCCATTTCACTGGAGGGTATTTAAAGGTAGAGAGAAGAGAGAGAAAAGGAGGGGTAATTGGCAAAAATTGGGGCTTGCAGAGAGGAGATGGAGGGTGACAAGTGGAGAAATGGGAAATCATGATAGTGACAACGACGACAATGATGGTGGTTGCGAGTCTCATTCTATATGACTAGTAGAGAAAGGGATGAGCACGGCATTGGTGATGTGCACAACTGTGATAGCAACAATGGTGACAACAATGGTAGTGGCTGCAAACTCCCATTCTATGTGATAGGCAAAGGAGGAGACAAGCACGACGGTGGCAACAACAATGACGGCAATATACTCTTGATAGCAACAATAGTAGTGGTTGCAAGCTCCCCTATTGTGTGACAAGCAAAGGAAGAGTTGAGCACAATAGTAAAAGCATCCACACTCCCAGGCTTCGAATTGAGCATTTTACTTTTCACACGTGTTTAGTTCTGTATTTCTTTTTCTTTATGAATACTATAAATAATGAACTCTATGAGATGTCAAACACTTACCAAATTTCAACATACTAATTGTGTATTTTCTACAATTGTCAATATGATCTAGGGTTCTTTCTCAAACACAAGGTGGAGGTTATAATATTTCTCTAATTTTGAGTTTATGAAAGATCTAGAAGAGTTTTTAAGTCTCCTTTCCTCTTTCATTCCTTTTTTCATCTTTATCCTCACTCGAACTTTTAATTAAAAATATCATCACATCGCATAATACTAGATTTTTCCTATGGATTGGCCCAATAGACTACATTATAAATAATCAATAGTATAATTTTCAGATATTTGGTTTTAATAAATTTTAAAATTAATTAATTCTTAAAAAAACAACTAGAGTAACATCAATAAGACCTGACTAAGAGGAGAAAAATCATCTATCATTTTAAATGGTTGGGTTTAATCATGACCTTAAAGCACCACACATGGATTCTTGAAAATATGAAAAAATGACTATAGAGAATGAAAAAATCATAACTCTCTCAATACTTTGAATTTGTACAAATGATTTCTAGTTTTGATTTATGTTTGGATCAAATTTTCATTAACTTGTCACATGCATGTACTTATTTTCTAAGATAAAAATTATTTAGTAGGAAGGGTTAATTTTTTATACTATTTTTTTGGTATTAGAAATTTATTAAATAAATAATATCAAAAAATCAATAACAAATCAGCACCTTGATATTTTTTTCCTAAATTTATTTCATTTGAGTGATTCAAATAACTTCATATTTGTTACAATTATGGTGATATTACTGAAGCCACTTGATAAAGAAAATCCGAAGATTAAAACTCACACAAATGATTTAGCATAATCACCTCACATATACCTCAAATAAAATGAGACACATTTTTTACGATCTTAAAAAATATTTTAAAAAAATAACCTTTAATTTTTAATCATCTAATAGATCAATATCATACTAAATATATGTCACATATTCTTAGTTTTATGATTTCTAATTAATGCCCAAAAATCATCAAAATGACATTGAGTTAATCTATTGCTAAACAAGTTAATTATCCATTTTTCTTCCTTTCTAATCCACTATTTCTTTATACTAACTTCATCATTCTCCGTATCATAATCACCACCCCGATCTGACATATACACACACTCTCATACATGTTGTCAAGCGAGCAAAAACTTACCACTACTAAGGACTGGAAAATCATTTTTTAGATTGTGATTCTTTTACTACATCTATACACATGTAAGGATAATACTAGAGGTAACCAAGTTTCTACACAATTCTATTTATGTTCATATTTACATGAGATGTAATAATCTTAACTGCTTATAATTTAATAAATCACTTTAATTAGATTGACTTAATGATGGCCATATAATAAAAAATTTATATATTTTTCAACATTGAGATCAAATCCAACACAACAACCTTTGGAACTAGGATACTCATTGCCTCTATGAGAAACTCTATCATCTCATCTCCTATTTTTTTTCTAAGTAGAATCCTACTCACATTGATCCTAAGATAAAGTAGTTGAAGCCCATTAGAGGATAAAGAAGGCAGAAAGTGCTCATCAAAGAAACACCATGGGCTGATACAAGTTTCAAGATTTTTTATTATACTATCCCACTATGTTTTCAACACCAATGGATTCTCACTTGTTTAGGATGAGATTTGTTGCCAAATTGAAATCCAAGGAAGAAGGTAGTTAATGAGTAATGGTTCAACTATTGCCCTTTAGAGAAAATGATTAAGGGAATGCTTTTTTATTAATTTTAGAATATTATTAATTTCTATGTTTGAGAAAATTGTTGATTAAGGCAAAATAGTCTATAAGTTTGATCCCTCATAATAAAATATTATTATATCAAAAAATATCTCATTCATATTGGGTGTGATCATCAATAAAGCTAGTCCAAATAAGAATCTAAAGCTGAAATCGTTTATAAAAACTTGAATAGTTGAGGGAGTTATAAGTTTTTCATGTTTTATGGTTGTTTTAAAATATTTTTTAGGATCCACGTATGACACATTGAGGCCTGCTTTAACTCAGCTTTTTGAGCTGATAAGGGGCCAAAAGAAGGCAGTCTAATCTTCCCATAAGTAACACATTCCACCCAAATTTTGATTGCTTCAAGGGAGAAGTGGATATGCTCCAAGTCTCAAGAGCTTCCTCTTGCAGCTCAAAATCTCTCAACACCTTTATCAACTCTTGGTGTATGAAAATAATATTTGAAAGTTGTGTTATATTTTTTTTGAAATATTATTTAGTTATCTTTAAATTATGGAGTGTGGAGATCTCCATCTTGTGTCAATTGTGAGCTTGAGTGAAAGACATTGATAAGTCTTCAGTATCATGAGTTAATAATTAATTAATAATATGTTTTAAGCCTTAACTATAATAAATAAACTTATATTTGTGTTAAATTATGAAAATGAGTTTCTAGTTAGTTAATATAATTTTTTCAACTATTTATATAATTTAATGTAAATTTTATAATTTTTATAATTAGTTTTTAAAATAAATAAAGATAAATAAAATAAAACAAAAAATATAGAAAAAAGAGAGAGCTTGCTGGCCAATCAAGCCCACAAGTAGGTCAAAAGCACAGTCAGGTAAAGTCGTGAGTAGGGCTCAAGCTGCTAAGGACCGGTAGGAGGGACACATGTGTCGCTCTCATTCCATGTCATTGGTGGGCTAATTGGGCGTGGGGTAAGGACTGATTGTATACACACAAGAGAAAGGCTTATTGATCACACATTCTTATATTACTATATATCTATCTCAAAACGTGGAAAATAACCAATGTGGTACTAAACACCTGTCATAACTTTCTATAGGATTTTTAATATTTTTAATACTTAATATACCCCTTGTTTATGAGAATGAGATATCCATATAATGTCACTTTATAAGGATATTCATGTACTTATTTTACTCTCTTCTATATAGATGGATGGCCAATAAGGATTTGAATCCCACTAAAGTCAAAACTCATATTTTTATCTGATTAAATTGTGATTTTTTTCGATTTTTTGTCAATAATTAAGCCACTAGAATTACTCAATCATCGATAGAAATATAGTCAACGCAGTTCGCAAAGCATCATTACTAAAATTATTGAATGATTCTAAATAAAAAAATTATGAATCTATTAAGTAAATTATCTCTAATTGATTGATAAACAAATAATTGTGAAGAAAAAAACGATATGCCAATAGACGAGTCGCCACTTTTTGATAGCATATAAAATGTGATGAAGAGCTTTCTCTTGTTGTATAGACTTAAGGATGAAGTTTCTTAAGACACGCCCCACCTCCATCCATCTTATCTCTATTGGGTGATAGCCACTAAAGATCCGCAAAGTTGTTATTTTTTGTTCCACTAGGTGACAGCCACCAAAGATGATTTCTCGACCAAGAAGATCTAGAAATTCTCACACTGTTCATGTTCAAGGAGAGTTTTTGAAACTGTAGACATTACACAATAGTCTCTTTGAACGCTCAAGATTCTGACACATCACCATTGTAACATTGGAACTCTGTTTTATCATTTTTAATTAGTTTAACTTCTACTATTATTTTTTGGACTTTAGAATGAGATCTAGAAAATGTTCAATCGTCCATGTCTAAGGAGAGCCTTTGAAGCTATAGATATCGTTCAATAAGCCTCCTAAACACAGAATTTCAGCAATCGTTGCCACTAGGTCGAAACACTATCTTTTCTACTTTTGACTTATTTTTTACTTAATTTACTAAAATTTTGTGTGATTTCAAGTTTCAAAATTATTGTTCATTAAATTATGAATATTCTAGCTTTTATAGATCTTAATTTGACCAATTTATTCATCTGTAATTATTTACACAAGAATTGTCAAGTAAAACTCTATTTCTACCTGATTAACATTTGCTAAGCCACTAACATCATCTTGATGTCTACACCCTTATTTCTCTTATCGTGGATTTTAAATATATTTTTTAATATTTAGTCTGAAATTATTTTTAAAAATATCAAATATTACCTAATATTATATTACATCTATGTGATCTACTTGAAAATTTTCTATTATTTTTAAAAAAATATCAAATTATAATTAATTTATTTATTCTAAAATATTTTTTAAAATATAATAATTTATATTTTCTAGTTTTATAAATTTTAAATTTATGTGATTTATTATACGAAAATTTGGTCACACCAGACATGTTAGGTTTAGGGTGGCTAAGTGAGGTACCAAGAGGGGGGTGAATTAGTGTTTTGTGTGTCGACACACATTCCAACTCAATTTATGAAGTATGCACTTATAATTTTTCTCTAAGTCACATGAGTATTCTAGTTTCTTTCTCTCCCACTCTCAATGATGGTAGACACATATTTTATACTAGTTCATCTTTCTTGAGCTATGTTTAATACTAGAGGATCTCCCTTCAGGATTTTCACAATTGTTTAACAAAAATATCACTAGCTCAACTTTTTCAACACAATTGTCAATCTCCACATAAATTTAACCCTTATGAGTTAGTTTTAACTCATGGCACCATGTGCTTAACTTAGGGTAAAGTTTTTCTCAAAGAATAACATCTTTCACAAACAAAATCTAGCTCACAATACCTTGTGCCTTAACTTTACACTTTCCTCACCACCCAAGTTACCTTAGGGCTTAGTGGAGAAAGATAACCTTACTCTTCATCATATAATATCCTTGATATTGTGTCTAGAGACACTCAACTAATCAATAGGCATACTTGTCTTCAAAGTCAAGTTAACATATTATCGTTGAACTTATCATTTAGTCTATGAATTTTGACGATGTGTTACCATCTAGAGTGTGATAAGTTTTGAGTTCAAGCCTTGCTTCAGTCACTAATCATATACTTTTGTGTTGAATATCTCAATCAATTTTTGACTTGTTGTTATAGTGCTCTGAATTCAAATTGCACCCATACTTTATTGAATAATTAGGCTATCATTTTTCTCATTTCCACTATGGTTGCTTCTTGAGCTCAAATCTCATATCTACCATAATCTGTCTTTGATATTTAAAACATTTGTTATACTAACATTATATTATTCATATTATTCAGGTGTTGGATTTGAATCTCATTGATGACTTTGATTTTTCAAAATATACATGAAACTTCGTCACATGTATTAACCCTTGTCATGATGTGCATATATTCAGAGAGTATTGGGCTGCATTACTTCAATATAAAAGAGTGTCTTAAGGGCATGACTATTGAATTCGATGTTAGCCATAGATTGCATAGAGCATCATCAAAGTATATGATTTGAATGTTTATCAATTAAACTTATCTCACAATGAAAAATAATCATCATGCATATAGATGACTTATGTTTTAGACTCATCAAAGAATAATTTATAAATTAGTTTTTTTACTAAATGTATTTAAACATTCTCTATGTGTCAACACTGAGGGCATCCACAAACCCCATACAAATGATATGTGTGGTGACCTGAAAAGTGTCATGGTGCACTTAGTCAATGAGCACTAATAATATGTTAAATATTGAGTGAGTTGTGGTGCACTAACACCTAGGTGAAGGCCATTAGAAGTATGGCCTCTATTATATAGATACATAGATTTGAGAGTCTATCATGTAAGGGAAAGCTAAGCCCATAAGGTAGTTATATTTAGGTGGTAGAATAGTGGAATTAAGGTGGAGTCTTTGAAAGTTGATGTAGGTCAAAGGAATTAGATTGAACCACTTTCAAAATTTATTGCACACAATCTCTTATTAATTTATTTTATATCTATATATTAATATCAAGATATAATTGATATTTAATTTATAAAATAAAATAAAAGAGATTTTATTATACTTAATTAAATAGAAAATTAAAAATTATTTCATCCCCCCTCTTAAATTATCTAGTGATAGTGGAACCAATAATTAGTATTAGAGCTAAACTCAAATCATAGGAAGTAACTACCATTGAGGAATGACTAGTGTTTCAACAAGTGAATGGGTTGAACATCATTACAAATATATACTCTTATGTTTGATGGAAACAATTGTAGATATTGGAAAATCCATACGAGTATTTATTAAAGCTTTTGATCATAATTCTTGGAGTGTAATAAAAAATTACCAATGTACAGATGATTTTTGATGTGACTTTATTTCCATTCATGACAAGGTCATTAGCTTGTTGCATTCTGCTCTAGATATAAATGATTGAAGTGCATTTCAAGTTATAGTACAATAAAAAAATATAGAAAACTTGAGAGCATATATGAAAAAATTCCAACAAGGATACTGTCTAATCTAAAATGACCAAAATTTGTGTCTTACATGTAGATCAATGAGGTACATCCCATTGCAGTTGAAGAATTAATGCTTGTATATAAAAGGTTATTTCCAAACAGTATGGTACATTGACCAATTGATAATAGCCCATTTTAATAAAGCCATCAGTTACCTCCATTCTCCCATGAATATATTGAATCCTCCTTAATTGAGTAGATCTAGTCAAGATCCATGATTACTGCAGAACTTCAGTTATCTTGGTGATTTTTAGGCTTGGTCTATATCCAATCCTTTCTCTCAGCATTCTATCTGATCGAAAAAAATTGGCAAGACATTGAAAATGGGGCAAGAACATTGCATCCGTAATGACTACATGTCCTGCCACCTATGATTTTTAGCTACTGTGTTATTAGTGGATGCTTTTGGAAAAGATTATTATGCTTTTAAGTTAACCTAGTTTCTATCTCACATATGGGTGTTAATATCATGACAAAACAACTAAACTTAATCATTTCAAAGTATTAGGATATCAGAGAAGATGCCATTGGATACATTACCCTAACAGCTCTTGATGAAGTAAATTGAAACCCAAAATCAGAAATAGCTGAATAAAAAAAAAGTTTAGGAAATTTATGAGATGAACTGATGAAGCAATTATATTCCATCTTCACTAAAAAATGACATTTCAGAAAAAGCTAACTTGAGTATTTATCCTATATAATGTATTATAAGGAACTGGTAAAGGCCAATCGTGTGAACATAAAATAAGAGACCCATTGTTCGCAAACCTGAGATCAGCATGCCGTCATAAACGCGTAAGAATCCGTCAAATCAAAGACATGGTCAAAGGGAAAAGCTATAAAACCAGAAACATGACCGAGGCCATCCCATTTCAAAGAAAAAACAGGAGCTCCTCTGCTGCATTCTTTCCCCTCCGCCGGGCTGTTTTTCTCCCAGCGACCGCTATTGCCGCACTTCTCCTTCTGAACGCCCTCTGCCTTCTCACAGGTAAGCTACCCCAGAGCTACTCCCCGTCACGGAAACTCGCATTATGTGTATCTTTTATGAGCCGCAGACGCGGCTAACCTTGGTATACATGAAACTGTAGATACTGGCGTTGGAGTGAGCTTAAGAGCTCCCCTTAACGGCGACATGGCTATGGTGGAGACGGTCTCCGGTAGTAAGTTTAGCCCAGAGGAAGAGACACCGGAATTTCCTGCAGCGGGGAGGAGAATCCTACGTTCAAGAAAACACCGGCGTCCGCCGTCGCCGAACACGAACCCGGTCAGGGCGACTTTCCGTCCTTCGCCTCCGCCTCCGCCTCCTGTATAATGGACATATCATTAGCTTCTGAGTCAGAAGATAGGACTCACTGTCGTGCCACGTTGAAACAGTGACTTCTTCTTGCATGTAAGAAATAAGGGAAGAATTCTCGCATACTATACGCTGAATCTCAAACTTCTTTTTGCCTTCTGATCCGTCGTCGCTTTAACTTATATGCACTCGGATGTTTCAGTCTCTCGCTAACTGCAACTGTCCAGTGATGCGGGAGAGAGAGAGAGAGAGAGAGAGAGAGAGAGAGCGCTTAGGAGGTTATAAAACTGACAAGCCTCTTTGGTAGGGGTGGAGAGGGAATGAAGGAACCAGGTCACGAGAGGGACGAGAAAGCCTTCCATAACCACGGATTAGCTCATCCTTTTCAAACAATAACAAGAGATTGCACATATCCGAAACAACAGGGAGTTAGAGAGATCTCCTCCCATTGTCGAAGATGAATTTGTCATATTCTGGTCCATGTTAAGTTTCGTTTAGGGCGGGTGGACACAAATATATGACATATGTAGTAAAATAGAAGATCATTTGATGCACATACTGGGTCATTAGATATTTTAAACAGCGTTATATTTCGAGCATCTACTTACTGTGTACAATATGATGGAATGAAATCAAGATTTTGTTGTTCTCGTGTAAATTGGAACACGATAGCCTGCCAAGACATGACCCATTCACATATCCAATTGAAGTCAATCTCTAGAATTGCAGGCCACAACTGATACTAGGTATGAGATATCGCCATTTTCTTGCATAAGTTGGGTAAACACTTTGCAGCTTATGTTAAAACAAAACTGATCAATTTGATGTGTCTTTTTTTATGACGCGTCCCGTTTTTACATGGAAGGTATCCAACTTGAAGTCATTGATGACATCCTGTTTAAGAATTTGGTTTCCTTCATGGATACTTTTTTTTTTCATTTGATTTGACGCACAGTATGTCATTGACACAAGATCAATGGCGAACACCTTTTAAATAATTTGACTGTCATATGTTTCCACGAGGTTGTCCGTCATCCCAAGACCCAGAGGTCAAGTTTCCTACGCGTAAATGAAGCATGGACAGTTGACTCTTCCTGAACAGCCAAATGAGCAAGCCTGATATGTTGACATAATCAACCCGCTGCCTCACTGGTAGGCCAGCCGTCTTTTCACTGGCAAAGATGACGAAGAGAATCGTCACATTGACTCGGTAAATCCCTACTCATGTTATTTATTTATTGATGATGTAGAACACGATGATTTATCAATAGTGATATAAAGCGGCAACAATTTAATGGTAAAGGGAGAAAATAAAAAGAGAGAAACAATGTTAGGACCTGAATTTGGATTATAGGGCATAGGTATTTTGATGGTAATCACAACATATTGGGTAGATTAGTCATTTCGTTAAGAATTAATTTGAATAATTTATTAACATGAAGATCTTAAATATTCTAATTAAGTTTAAGGTGATATAATAACCCGGCATCTATATTTGAACATTTTATGTTACATAATGGTCTTTAAATTTTATGTATTTTATAATTATTTATTTTATTTTAAATTCAGAGAAATTAAGTTAAGTATTTGGCCTGAATTTAACATAAAATGGATTTAATTTTTGGGCCTAAATTGAAGGTGAATTTAGTTGACTATTGGCCTGATGTCAAATCTAAATTGGTTTATTTATTGAGTCTGATTTAAAAGGCGTAATGAACTAACTTAGCGGGCCTAATAAAAAGGCGTTTCGGATCCATTATCGGAATAATGGATCTGACTTTCGGTTCCAGGATAGAAGGATTTCTTTAAACAAGGGATCCAAAATCTGAACAAGGATCTTCGCCCGTTTAAGAAAAATTCCTTTTTCGGGCCATTAAGGATCCGAAAATATTTATAGTGATTTCCCCGAATTATTCTTTCAAAATTTTCATACGGATTATCGTGAGAATATTCGCTCTTTACTCTCTCTTATTTTATTCCGGATTATTAATATATTTTCTCTCTCTTCTATCTCTTCTCTCTCTTCTCTCTCCTTTGAGGGACGAATGAAGAGAAAAATGAACGGAAATCTCGACGATGAATCACGGACGATGGAGGACAATCGGATGGAGGATCGCGACGAAGAAACAAAGGGAAAACGAGGAAGAAACGGAACAAACTTCGCAACCGGAGACACCGAGAAAACAAGGAGTAATCGGAAGAAAAATCGAAACGGAAATCACGAGGAATAATGAGAACAGAAATCACGACGGAAATCACCTGACGAACGAGGAATAAACAGAGGAAAAATCACGACGGAAAAGAAGGAACTCAAGGGGAAGAACGGTCGCGTGATTCTCACCGGAAGTATAAGGATTTTCGACGACCCATCAAGTGAACTATCCTCCCTCTCCTGAGCTCTGAAAATCGGATGAAGATCGACTCGTCAAGTGCCCCTGAGAAATGCGGAGTTCGACGACTGAAATCAAGCTATTCTTGGCCGAAAAGTCGAGGAGAACGAGTCCGAAAATCAACTGGTTCTTCAAATGAAAAACGTGAGATTAGACGACGAGAAGACCGGTGTTCTTCATTAGAAAAACGAGAGATCTCGGCGACGAGAAGGCTGCTGTTCTTCACCGGAAAAAAAAGTGAGCTTTCAAACGACGAGAAGGCTGCTGATTTTCACGGGAAATAAGAGTTTGAGGACAAAACATATCACGGACCTTCACCGGAAAAACGAGGATTACGACGACGGAATATCATGCTGATATTCGCCAGAAAGTGGAGGAATATGACGTCAGAAAATCCATTGGATCTTCGCGTGAAACAGAGGAGAACGACGACTACAAAGCTCTCTGATCTGGATCGGAAACAAGAGGAGAACGGCGGGAAGAGAACAATGCACGAACATAGATCAAAGATAAAGAGTACGGGAACGACTACAGAAATATCTTTGATTCTTGCAGGAAAGACGAAGAGAAAGACGTCTGATTACATGGGAATAGAAAGCTCGAAGCGAAGAGAAGAAGATTGTGGAGAAAGAAAAGATCATCCACCCCGCTCACCTTCGATATCGAGGACAGAATAAGAGGCGAATGAGCAGGACGAGAAAGGAGAACGAGAATGAGAAGAAGAAAGGGATCAACTACGCCGTTGCTACTGATCCTCTCAACAAAGGAAAGAAGAATAAGAAGAAAGTGATGATGAAGAAGAAGAATTCGATTCCTCACACCACTATATCGTGATCAAGCATCAAATGAAATATTCACCATTGGGTAGTCTCCTTCCATCTTATTTACATTAAAATGTGAGAGATAAGGTGTGCCTGAAGTCAAAGAAAAGGCTACTCTAATTTGGCCTCCTATAGCATTAGAATCTGAAAGAGCTCTGGAATTTGACCGCCTAGAACTCTGGAATCTTGAAGAGAGAAGTAGTGAGCTTCTCTAGTTTTGACCATTTAGAGCCATAGAATTTAAGACATTTAAGAAATCTGAGTAGGCTAGAGTTGTAAAATCTAGTAGGTTGTAGACCCCAAAATTTAATATGTTTGCATCTAAGGATTTAGTAAAATCAAGGATGGTATCATTGGAGAGTAGATGCAGGTTACATGGACCAAAAAACAACGATAAAATTTTTCCTGTTGATGATTATTCTTTATAATTACAATTTTTGTTTAGAAAATATCAAAGAATGAGATGACAATCAATTCTGTCCCCCTATTGAATGGTGTCCCCGTTTATAAGCCAAGATATTATACCAAATATTATTATGTTTGTATGTTTACCTAGTTTGTGTCCCTCAGATATATGTTAATATCATGAAAAAATAATTAATCTTACTAATTACAGAGCTGTTAAGATATTAACGAAGATGGAGACCTACATGTTACATAAAAATCGCTAGGTGAAATAAATTAAAAACCAAAATAAGAAATAATGAACGAAAATGAAGTTCAGGAAATAAATGAGATATAACTAAAAATTAATTATATACGTTATTAAATAATAAATAACATTTTCGTAAAAACCAGGCCTGAAGATTAATCTTGTATTATTAGATTTTAAACAATTAGTCAAGGCCGATTGTGCGAAAAGAAAATAATGAGCCTGCTTTTCGCAGATAGCGAGGTCAGCATGCCTGTCCTAGTTGGTGAGCCGTTGGTGTAATTATAAACGCATTCGAAGACGTCAATTTGGAAGACGCGGTGAAAGGGAAAGCTATGAAAGCAGAACTTGCTCGACGCGCCATCCCCTCTCACCAAGGACTAGCAGAAGAAACATGGGCCTCTTTGCTGCCGTCTGCTACCTTCTTCCCCCCTCGTCATGGGACGTCACTGGGATGTTTTTCTTGCAGCAAATGCTATTGCTGCCCTTAAATTAGCCTGTCTGTTTCGTTTAGAAATGGTCCACGAGGGACCCTTTGAAATAGGCTCCCTTAAATGGAGCATCTATTTCCGGGAGAATCAGTTTACCAAGAGACTATTTCTCACGGAAGCCGTTGGGTCTCATTTACAGTACCATGCTTCATTCCCCTCTCCTATATACATATGCTTTTGAGTTTCTTGGCAGGAGTCATTGCTATTGCACTTTAAAATAGGACATTCTTCTGGCATGTAAAAAATATGGGAACAAGTCTCAGATGCTATACATTGAATCTCACGCTGCCTTTTGCCTTCTGATCCGTGGACAAATTCTTAAAACTGTCGAGCCTTGTTGGTAGGGGGGGAGAGGGAATAAAGGAGCCGGACCATATAGCAAGAGGCACCAGAATTCCATCAAGTGAGGATGGGTGGATAGGAAAACCTTTTGTAGCAATCGATAGCTCAACCTTTCCGAAGAACAATACGAAAGAATGTATGTTCTAAATAACAGTGACATATAAAGATCTCTTCCCATTCCTGAACTTGAGTTGATCATTATATTCTGGTTCATGTTGGAATTAGCTTAGGGGAAGATAACCATAAATTCTTATTTTATAGTAAAATAAAGATTATCTGAAGTAGAAACATGATCATTGGTGAACGGTTTAATACTCGATAATTCTATAGCAATATATATATTGGTGTATCAATATGATAGAAGGAGTTTAGTTGATTAATTAGAACAATTTAATTGATCTTGTGTAAGTGGTAGGGAGTTTACTCGCCGACACATGACTCTACAAACCTGACTCCGGTTGATCCCGAGAATGACAGGTCACAATCGGTATTAGATAAAGATCTCTGTATTTTCCTTTTATGTTGGGTAAACACACGGGTGAGCTTATGTTGACGTCAAACTGATCCATTTGATGTGTCGACTTTTTATGACAATCGTAATTTACAAAGTATGTTTCTAAGTTGAAGGCACTAATGATATCATGTTGAAGAATTTTGTTTCATCGATCAATATTTATTTCATTTAATTTAATGAGGAATTGTATATCACTTACGCATGAACAACGAGAAATACCATTTAAATATTTTGATTGTAATTCAACATGCCTGGAGTTGTTGTTGAGTCTTGATGGTACGTAATTGTCAGTAGAAGCGAGAGAGGACTCGTCGGCATCTGACGTGTTGGTCATAGTTTTATTTGACAAACTCGGCAACAGCTGCCATCTCATCGCTGCCCAGACATTGAAGTCGAACCGCGGTAGACAATGAAAAGTGCTGAAAAGAGAACGCTCGTAAAAATGATGATAATCTATTTTCAAAATAATAATCTTTACGTGTTTTCATGAAATTAATTTGTCCGGAGAGAAAAATTGGAGAGACAAAGCGTCGCGGGCATGCTCAATGGAAGGGTCAACACCTAATACCGCTCGAAATTCGGTCGCTGTCCTTCTCATACTCGACGGCTTGTTCTGTGTTGTCTCAGGTGACCATCCGAGCCCCACCGGAACTCATTACAGGATGCCTCCGGCCGTTGATCCTTGCCGTTCGAGCTCTCCAGGAGATAAAGGGGTTCTGGCTAGAGAGATGGCGGAGTTTCCAACAAAGATGAGGGGGAAATTCTCCGTGTTTAAACAGTACTATGGGCCTCCGTCTCCGAAGCCCAAGAATCCCGGACATAGCGGATTCAAGCCGCCACCAGACAAGTAGTCCGGTCGACTCAACCGTATCCTGAGCGGTCGCCGACGGCTTGCACTAGCAAAGATGACTAAGAGAATGATCACAGTGGCTTGCTGGCCCTCTGTCGTTGCTTATTTCTTAATGATGTTGAACATAATGATTTACTTACTGAACAGTAACCAAAATCCCAAAAAATTCATTCCTATTTTCTTTATCATGTTCCTAAAGTTCTCTTGGCACAAGTAGCCAATCAGTTACAAAAAGGTTTACAAGAATCAATACCAGAAAATTTGCAAATCAATTATATACGAAGTGCAACTTTGACGATAGTAAAGGGAGAGAAGAAAGAGGTCAATCGAAATGATGATTAACTCTGCTCTTAGGACCTGACTTTAGAACTATGTTTTAAAAAAAATCTTATATTTGTATCTGGATTCATTTTTTCAAAGTAATGTCCCAGTCATTAATCACCAGAACAAAGCTTCATATTGAATTAGATTTTTTTATAATTTTGGAATGAATTAAACCTTGAAACTTTGACGTTTGAATGTCGAAGGACCATCCCTAATCTAAAACATGTTTCAATAATTACTTTCCCTATAATAAGACAACCATTTCATCATGAATGTCTACAGTGATCAGAGGAGTGAGCTTTTGTCACTAGTTTGCAACCCTTGAGCTCTACAATTTCCTTCATATGTCATATATTAAGGTATTCACAATTGTACAAACTTTAGAAACACTTGAATACCATCTTCCCACTTACATTAAGAATTTCGATTCTCAAGAATCTCGAAAACTGAGAATCAAAACTGAATGACTTAACATCAGTCCACCTAGAGCAATGAATGTAGTGTTTATATGAGTCAATGGCTTAAAGTTATATTTCTACTCTTTGAGACTTGAGGGGTCCCAAGAGACAAGCTTTTAAAATATTAGAATACGTTTGAGCAAAACCCAAATCATTAAAAAATGTTAGACTAAAATCTTTTTACATGAGTAAAAAAAAAAATTGTACAATGACTGAAACGAAAAATGATGAAAATTTTAACAAACGTGGAAAGATAGTTATGAAACCCACTAAAGGCTCCAATGAGGCCATGTTGGAACAAAGAGTGGGGGGGAGGACTGAATTACTCTTATCTTTGAATAATGAAAAATACATCATAACGGCATGTATAATAGTATGTTATAAATTTCGGATATTGAGGTATGGCTTCATATATTAACTAATATTTCATTTTATATACTAACTTATATTAGCATAGATTTCATGTGTTTTGTGTTTTACTTGATATGATAAAATGTTCAAATATTTATCTAATAAATGTTTCCTAATGTAAACTTTATATATTAGGATACTAATATTCGTATGAAATAATATTTCACAACATAATTCTTATATACCATAATATCAAGCCCCATATTTTAATACACTTCTCTATTTTACAGCGTAGCTCCTCATATGTTAAGATGCATCATGAACTGCACAATAGAATATAAGGCGTCATATAATATGCCATTTAGATATCACTTTATTTCCTTTTTGTGTCTTTAGTTTCTTATGAGTATAAGTCATGTTGTAGATATTTTGCTTATGTGTAAACTATCTTAAAAACACATCTCACCAATCTCAAATTCATGATAAACTATTATGCATAGTGAAATTCACTTATGCCATCTACAATTTTACCTTCTACAATTTTGTCTGCTAAAAAACTTATTTTGAGAGTAAATCTCAACAATCTCGTCCCTTTTGACTTGATTCATATAGTTATCTATTGTGGATCAAAAGCTTCTACTTGTGCAACAGTTTAGTTGACTTGGATTTTTAAAAATAAGACAACTAACACTCTTGTAGAATATGATACTCAACTAACACCAACACTACCTTTTTTTTTCATTACAGTTAGTTGTTATATATGATTACAACTATGAACTCCTATATTCACATATTCTTCAATTTGTACCAAAATGTGTGAATTAACATAAAGTGTAGACAATTTCAGTGATAAATATCATTAAATTCCTGAACTTTATAGTCTGTAGAAAAAGACTTCAACATGTGATCTTCATTAAAAATCACATCCTTATTGAAAATAATTTTCTTCATCTTTGAATCTCAAATTCGAAATCTTTTTACATTAGTGCTATAGCCCAAGAAGATATATTTCTTCAACATTGAATCTAACTTCGATCTCTCATCAATAAATATAAGAACATATCCTAGACATCCAAAATATATGTAAATTTGAATAGTCTACAAGATTTCTAGTTCATATCTCTTCAGCAACCTTCTTATCAATAGTAGAATTTGGTGATCTATTCACTAAATAAATTGTCATACTCATAACTTTCGCCTAAAATTTATTAAGTAAGTCTACATTCAATTGTAAACATTGTGCTCTCTCAATAATCATGTAATTCATCCGCTCAACAACATCATTTTACTGTGGAGTCTTATGTATAATGACATTGAATATTATGTTCATCACAAAATTGATCAAATTCAAAATTCTTAAATTATATACTATTATCAATCTGCAAGACTTTGATATTCTTCCTAGTCTAATTCTCTACATTCTCACACCAAATCTTAAACTTTGTAAATACTTTAGACTTGTACTTCAAGAAGAATATTCAAATTTTTTAAGAAAAATTATCAACAAAGGTCAGAAAATATCGAGCACCACTCATCGACTTCACATCAACTAGACCACACACATTTGAATAAACATAATCATACCATTCGTATTATGCTTTGTTGTCTTGAATGTCACCCAGCACTATTTTCTCATGATACAGTACTTGCAAAAATTTAATTTGTAAGTTCTCACACCAAGTAGTAGTCCTCGTACATGTAACTTTTACATACTTGTCTCACTCATATAACCCAATCTCAAGTGCCATAAAAGTATATCATCAATCATAGAATCATTCAATGTCACAACACAAACTCTACCTATAACAGTACTCCCCTCAAGTTTATAGATATTCACTCGTTGATGTCTTCTTTTCATCCAACAAGTGATTCTTCTATAATCTTGAAGATCTCATTCTCTCGTTTGAAGCAACATCTATTCGCCTCCAATACTTTAAGTGAAATCAAGTTTTGATGTAATACTGGAACATGATAAACATTTTCAAGCTCTCATATCACTTTGTCAAACATCCGAATCTTTACTAGACTAATACTTACAACTTTACAAGTTGTATTATTTCTCATAGAAACAACTCTTGTTGTACTCTTGTATGAGTCAAATAAGTCAATATTAAGACAAATATGATAAGAAAAATTGGTATCAAGAATTCATATATTCAACAACTCCTTAACTACAATAAGTCTAGAATAGATTTCACAATCTACTATGTCATCAACCTTCACAACATTAGCCAAACTAGAATCACCTCATATTGTCTTATTACTTTGGTTCTTTAGACAATCCTTTCGCAAGTGTCCCTTCTCATGACACTTGTGACAAATTTGATTTTTCAATCAATTTTTTCGTGACTTGGACCGACTCTTCTTATCTTCTGATGATACTTTTTCTTTTTACCTTCCACGTTCTCTTCCACCCTTCACATATAAACCTTCACCATAAGCCTCAACATCTTTCTTCTGATGATAATACTTCATCAATGAGTCAATAACATCTTCAAGAACGGGTGTTATACTATCATACAACAAGGTCGTAATAAGATGATCATATGAATCTGAGAGAGAAACAAGTAGAATAATAACTTTGTTCTCATTAGAAAAATTAGATTCTATATGAGGTAAATTATTTAATAATTAATTAAAATAATCAATATGAGATGCTAAATCATCTCCATCTAACATGTGTAATCTAAATAATTTTCTCTTCAATGTTAATTTACTCATCATCAACTTTGGTGCACATTATTTCTTCAACTTCTTCTAATGTTTCTTTGAATTGTATTCATCTATGACCTACTAAAGAGCTCAATCAAATAGGCATGTATGAATAAAACCTCCAACTTTCTTCTCCATTATCTCTCAATCATCAACATTGATCTTGTCTAACTTTGAACTATCTAAAGTTGTATACAAGTCAGTCTGCAATAATGTATCATACACACAATGCTTCTGTATATTAAAGTTAAAAGACTTATCTAACTTCTAAATGTCAATATGCACTTTAGAAGTCATAATAACTCCAAAAATAACCAAATCAATGCTCTAATACCACTTGTGAGAGAAAATATATAAACATAGGATCACAATAATAGTAGAAACTCAATTTTTGAATATCAATTAGAACAAATAGAAGAGAAATCACCAAGCTATCAAGAATCTTGATGAGAACAAAACTTCTATCAAACATTTCTAATCCACGTCTGAGTGCCCTCGAGATGACTCACGCATTAGAGAGTCAGCAATAGACTCTTATCTCATTTTATAAAGACTTCACCTACAATAGAAGAGAGAGAAGATATCAAGAAAAGGAATAGAGTTGATAAAAAAAGATAATACAATTAAGAGATAAATTATCATCTATCATCCTCAAAAAAAAAAACATGCCCTATTTATACAAAATAGGAAAAAATAATCACTCTCTAAAAGAAAGTATCTCGATCTACGTGCAATCAAGCCCACACATCACAAATGTGACAACTGCAACCACCCTTGTTCTCTACCTACACAACGCTCAAACGGGTCTTAAGGGTCGACGTGACTACCGTGTCACCACCCCCTTACTCCTCACATGCCTCTCGAGCGAGTTAGATGGGAGAGCTCTCTCTCACATCTCCCAAATGGTTGAGATAGGAGAGGTTCTTTCTCATGTCTCCCAAGTGGGTCAACCGTGATGGACTGACACTATCAACAATGATTAACTCTAAGTGTTTCAGTCAATTAAGTTTTGAATTAAATTCTTAGAGGACAAATTTTTAAAATATGATAGTCTTGTCCTTTACTGTTTGATGAATTTTCAATCATTAATGATTTTTGTTGATAAAATGAACTTAATGATAAAATTGATATTTTCTATGATCATTATATGAACTTTTTAATGATGTTGACATAATATACGAAAAAAAATCACGATAACTTGAAATAACATGTCATTGTTCAACTCATTTTGTATACTTTCAATAAAAGGATTTAACCCATGAAAAAAACGTGAGGTATGAATCAAGTACAATAAAACAAAAAAGGAAGAGTATCATAAAACCAAGAATATATTGAACATTTAGTCATTGGAAAACAAGGAATGTTGAATTATAAAGCTTCTGCATTTGAAATTCACATTTGTCTACCCAAAAAAGGATTTTCAATGTTCAAATCTAGAGAGGGCTGTTAGTAATAAATACTATTAAAAGTATGCTAAACCCGTACACAATAATCCTCAAAATTGAGAACTAAAAAACTAATCAATCTACCTAGAGCCATGAATGTGGTGTTTAGATGTTCAATGACTCAAGTTATATCTATAACCCAAGGGACAAGCTTTGGAAAGATTAGAATATGTTGAGAGCCAAATCCAAGTTATTGAAAAAATGTTAGACTATGCTATGTTTGAAAGAGTCAATTCATTTTTCCTATGATGACTGGAACAAAAAATGACCACAATTTTAATTCCCATGAAAAGATTGTCACCCAACCCCCTATTGGGCCCAATGAGCTCGTGTAGGAACTGAGGGGGCATGAATTACTCTTATCATTTAATGATACAAATTATATGTCATAATAACATGTAAACATAACATATTATGTTACAAATTTCACATTGTGAGATATGTGGTTTCATGCATTAATTAATATTCTCAATATACATACTAACTTATATTAGTATACATTTCATGTTTATGTGCTTTGCTTGATATAGTAAATGTTCAATTATTGCTCAACTTTGATACATATGCTTTCTAATATAAATTTTATATATTATAATATTATGATTCAAATGAAATAATATTTCACAACATAATTATCATATACCGTAACATCAAGACCCATATTTTATTATACTTCTCTATTCTACAAGGTAGCTCCTTATGTTAAAATACGAGACTTTATATAGTGGAGTTGTTTAATAATACATTAAAAATATAAAGGTTGAAACAATAAGCCATTCATACACCACTCCTTTTCCTTTTGGTATCATCATTTTCTTATGACTAAAGCCTACGTCTTAGATTCTTACCTACGTGCAAGTTATCTAAAATACTTTTGATCAATCTGAAATTTATGTGAAAATTTTATGCATAAGTTATCCACTTATGCAATAAACACTACACTGATCAAAATAACACAAAAATGACCCTTTTGATGTTGACAGTTTTTTGTCACCAGCAAATCTTATTTTGAGAATAAATCTCAATACTCTCTTTCTTTTTTACTTGATTCATACTATTATCCACTTTAGATCAAGAGCCTCTACTTATACAAAAGATTCATCCACATCAATTTTTCAAAACAAGTCAACTAATACTCTTGTGTAATGTGATAATCAACTAGTATCAACACTCATTTTTTTCATTACAATTAATGGTATATATCTGATGACTTACGTGTCCTTCTTTTTACGTATATTCTTCTATTTGTATCATTGAAGATCAACCCAAAAATATGAGAATCAACATTAATTGCAAACAGCGAGAAATATTTGCATGTGGTGAATGTCTCATTTACAAAAAACTTAAATGTCTTGACATTTGTATTTAAATGGGGTGTAATTCCAACCAATATGTATACCTTCCTTATTAAATATTATGGTAATATTTTACTCAATCCAAAATTATTAAAAATACATACATTATCCCTTTGTTATTTATTTAAATGATAAATGGCTCAATTTTAATTCAATCATTAGTCATAATCTCCATTAGGAAACGTTTATCAAAGTTATATCCCCACTTTGTTGTAAATGATTGATATCATGTCATCATCCACCACTGTCAAGTGACTGCTGTTATCAGCATAAACTACTGATCACCGGTATGCGTGATGGTATTTGTTTTAAAAAAATGATTAAATCATTTTTTATATGATATAGTGCACATATTCACACAAGATTTTGTTTAATAATATTTTGCTTTATTTCTTTTTATTATTATTTAAACCCGATCCTAAACTAGCCAAACCCTGTCGGTATAGCGGACCCACCACATCCAAACCGCTTAGTATCTGCAAATCTGCTTCGCTACCGTTCTATATCTCAACGGGCTGTACTCCATTGCGTCTTCCAGTGCCAACCACCTCCTCCGTCTCCTTCGGCGGCGCCGGCGTTGCAATGGCTGATTTGGCGGTCGCCTCCTCTGCCAGTATGGCCCGCTTCCCGGCGAAAGCTGGCACCGCGGTGCTGCTATGCTTCATCATCCTCCTCCTCGCTCTCCCGGTGATCTCTGGGGCGGCAAGGTCCCAAGGTAAGCCTTGTCCTTCCAGGCTCCTGCACCGTTTACATTTCGCTCTGGGAGCCCTTCGGAACAAGAATGATCATTCTTGAGAGAGGACTGACCTCATTCTCGAGCCCGGATTCCGTTACCCATGCTCGCCCTCAGACAACGCCTCTATGCGCTGTTCGACGTCTTCTCAGGTGGCGAGAAGATGAGAAGGTCTTTGGGCAGCAAGCCAATGCCATCGCCACCCGCCCCTGCCACGAGCAGAGTGAAGTCTTTGGTCTACCAAGCGCCACCGCCGCCTCCTTCAGCATAAGATCGACGGGCAGCAACTCAGCGGCACGTCTCACAATTCCAGCTTCTTTGGAATCATGTTGTAAATAATGGTACTCTGCGTTTTGTTCCAGTAGTGTCATAAACTCAAACACCTGGTGAGCATGCGGCTACAAGTATGAATTCAGCCAGGAACCACGTTAACGTTAAACAATCCCTCGCGACTAGAAGACCGTCGTGCGGTGTCTGTCAGACTATAAAGTCCATGACCCTTCCTCTCCTCAGCCTTTCGCGCGTTTGCTGTCCCCGTTTGGCGAGTGTAGAGAGGAGGCTTGACGCCGGCGACGACGGCGGAGCGTTCTCGGCGGGGCAAGCGATCGGTCGGCTGTTGATGCCGGCGGCGACCTTCCCTGTACTAGAAGAGTGCGCTGAGAGAGGTTCTCATCGCTAGGTTGGTTGGCAGCGGCGTCGAGTTTTTTCCGTCCAAGGAGCGTTCTCAGGGAGGAAAGCGGTCGGTCGGTTGTTGATGCCAGCGGCGACTTTGTCTGTGCTAGAAGACCGCGCTGAGAGAGGTTATCATCAGCGAGGGCTAGGTTGGTTGGCAGCGACGTCCAGTTTCCTCGCTCCTCGAGTTTGAGAGGGAGGCTTTCTTTCAGGATCACTGTCTCTCCGGGAGACATAGTCCCACAACATTTGACAAATGGTGATACTCTCCCTCTTGCTCTCTCGATCTCTGTGTAGCAACTTTTTTTTCTTCTTGAATGTCTCAAGGTACTTCTTTGATATGCCAGGAATCATCTGCCGCTCTGGAAGACTGCCTGAAACTCTTAAGAGGAGAACGCGACGAGCAGAAGCTTGCTGGCCTCTTGCTCGTGACTAAATTATTTCAGGCAAACGACAATGCATTGGTTCTCAAGGTTTATGAGGCTGTTGGCACTCGGTTTCTTGAACGACTCTTGATGACCGGTTAGCCGTCAGCTTCATGATCATTCTTTCAAAACTTGTTGTTTGATTCCATGCAGAAGGCAGTACTTGCGATCCTTAGTTTGTGATTTTTAAAATTCACAGGCACCGGGACGGGATCTTCTCAAACCAAAGGAGGGGAGGACAAGGCAGCATACCTGAGGCTCTCTGTGACAGTACTTGCAGCATTCTGCCGTGCCCCAGAAATTGCATCTTCAATGGACATGATCTCAAAGGTTCCTCTATTGCTGCAAACTCTCTCCAAATCGTAAGTTTTCCATTGATCTGACGATGAACATGCTGGCATAAATGGTGGAGTTATTTTTGAAAACTTGTCAGTTTATTTTTTGGTTGCGTGTGCAGCGCAAGTTGGCCAAAAATCCTTTCAAAGCTTTTTAGAATTGCACTAAAAAACAAGGCTTTAGCTGTCACTTCATTCCACTTGCAAGATTATATGAAAAATCTTAATGGTCATAGGCAAGTGCCTTTCCAGTTCAGCTTCCAAGACATGCCTTACAATTAAATACATACTTTTCTTTAAAATGGATAGACCATCCTAATTTGTTTGTTCTGTTCACCTCTCTTCGCAGGGTTGCCATAATTTCGGATGGAAATCATACCAGGATAAACAATCGGAATATCTTCTGATTCTAAAATCATAAAATAATCTCTAGTTATGTACAATTTTACCCTTGCCACAAGAAAAGGAAACTACATAGGTCAAGGTAACTGACCAAGTAGGAAACCGACAAACTAGAAAACTGACCAACAAAATTCACAAACGTCAGCTGCTCATGCCATGAGGGCATGGACTGGTTAAAGCTTACATTCTTGATCACTCTATTATTTCGATGTGTAGTTCATTAGTCGTGCATGTCAGATCATGCGCAATTTGAAAATCTTGTAAAATCAATCCTTCTATGTTTGCATCTATTTGACAGACCACATAGGTGCGCTAATATTTTAATATATAGCAACCACTGAACCACCTCTTAAAAATAAGACAGGTGCCAGAGTGTTCCAGTTCAAAGCCTTCTGTAGTCTGTGCATGGTGAGAAAAATACCAGATGAAACCAACTAAAGGTTCATAGAATTGCATTATCTTCAGAGAACTAAGGGATTTAGGGAGGTCATAAATTTTTAAATATCTGATTACTTTGTAGTTCTTCATGAGGTCGTCTCTCCATGTTCCTAAAGTATCCTCACAGTTGTATGTGATATGCAGATCAGACCTCTTCGTTTGTGAGGAATGTTATGAAACTTTGTTGTTAGTTGCAACTACATCGGACGATGGATTCACCAGATTGTACGAGTCTGGAGTCATGAGAGCTCTGGCTTCTAATGTATCTAGTTTACCTGATGGTATGAAATATTTCACCCTTCTATTTTCTTTTCATGTTTGTTTTCCTTTTTCCATTATATGTTCATCTTCTCAAATAGTTTGCAGAACCATGTTTTAAGTTTATTGTATTAGTTTATCAATTCAATGCGATGTTGATAGACCTTCATGTCAGTCTAAATTAATCGATATTTTCTTTTTACCCTATTTTTACATGGTAGGGAATTAAAATTTTCTTCCTCGATAAGACACATTCATTGGTGGTCCAGACACATGTTTACTGCTTTGGAGGCCCATATGTAGCTCATACAATCGCTTGTACAATTGGGTGGAGGACTCTGTCCTACAGAACAATTTAGTCTCTCCATGTAGCCAGGATTTTCCAAAGGTAGATGATGTACTCTGCCAAAATTCGATTTTATACCTCGGTATTATCAATATATATTACGTTAAACCTATATATTTTTAATTGTCACACAAAAGTGTTCATCAATATGCTAACGTTGGGTGACAAACCCAATTGGTATGGGAAGTCTTAAAACGAAAGCTTACCTACTGTCTTTGATTCAGCTACATATTCTGCAAATGTGATTGTAGCCTGAAGACTTGTATATTGGAGAAGTAGTGTACTTATCACACTTTGTGGAACAGTTTATTCACATTGGGAGTGGGATACCATGTTCAGTGCCTATTAGACAGTGCACATATATCACCCATCCTTTTCTTTTGGATGAGGAAAAATGTGACATATTATGCTTTCAAGTGCCAGATTTAGTCTCTAGCGAACAGATATCGCAGTTGCTGCAATGGACGAAAACCAGCATACTTAGAAGTTAATACAAGAGATAGAACAAAGCGAGTCAAAAAACTCTTAGTGGATCTAATGAACATCAAAACGCTCAAATGTTCTCTATAAAACCAATGTATACTTGCTTTCTTGTGTGAGGAAGTTTTTAAGATTGAATTCTTCAAGTTTCTAGATATACAAAATGTTGTTCGCACTATTCCCTCCTATTTTGGATGCATTGACCATAAATTTATTTTAATCTTAAGATATTTGTAGTCATCCACATTTTCTGGCCATCAGGGTTCTTTTTGGGCCACTATAATCAAAAAAGCTGAACGACTACTCGTATTGCATCAGAAATCGTGACTTGCAATGGAAGGGTCCATTTAAGATTGCCTTGATTGAGTGACAAATGCTTGGAGTTGCTCGGATCAACATGTCTCTCTCTTGATCTCACCTTCTTACCTTTTGGTACAGAGAAGCTGGACAAGGTGAAGGTGTGGGACTTACCAGTGTTGAACTGCCTCTATATTGGTATTGGTATTGGGACGTTCCCCTTTGGGTAACCCCCTTGGGTTGTTGGGGCGACTGTAGATAAACCAACCTCTGTATGACAAAATGGAGGGCTTTACAGGTGACTTTTTGGGACGTCCAACTTTGCATAGTTCTTCATTCCTGGCTCTCTAATTGAGAGTGTCCTGATTTGAGCTCTCATTGAGGACTTTTCAATCAACCCATTCATTGACTGATGCTATGGTCACCTGTAGATCTTTCTTCTTGTCACAACCCTTACTAAGGCCAACGAATAAGATCAGAGATGAAGCTGAATGAATCGTCCTCCTTTCTCATGTTTTTATATTAATAATTCGTGAGACTAATTGCTTCACAATGTCACACACAAACCATGTATTTAAATCGCTATTGAGCCTTCTGAGCCATTGAGTGTGGATTCTTGGTAACAACAGGTCCTTTCATCCCTTCAGCATCCCAGATTCTATGTTGAGACGCTACTCTTATGAAGCTTCTAATTTTCGAATAAAAAATGGTGGGCGTTTATATCGTAAGCATTAGAATTGTTGAATCCACCGGTAAGAATATGGTAAGAACATGGTAAATGTTGCACAGAGAAGACCCGACCTAAAAATAAAAAACATGTCCGCTAAACTCTTGTTTTTATCTTTTACCTTAGACTAGAGTTAAACCTCTTACACCTCAGGCATCATTATCTGCTTAACTCTTGATTTTTATGTTTTACTTTAGACAAGTGCTAATGTTCCATTGTAATGACTTTGTTATATCCAATTAAAGCTATTTTTCTGCTATGATTTTTTGTAGGGTCTCGATCAATGGAAATTGCAGTGAAACTTCTGCAACTAATATTGGGGAAATTGCCTGCTGAACTATTAGTTGGTGACTATCAATCAGAGATGTCCAACTTGGTATTCCGGAATCTGCTTTTCTTTTCTCTACATAGGCATTCCTTTTTCTCTCAATTAACTTGTGGACGTTCATTGTATCACAAGTTTCTTGTTTTTTGGTTCAGGTGCCAACTATAGCAAGACAGTTCGCTGTTCTACATAGTCCTCTCAAGTTTGATGCATTGCACGTGCTTGCTACCATTTTATCATCGAAGGGTTTAGTATGTGAATACACGTATTTTTATCTTTATCACCAGCCTATGTTCTCTTGTTTTCAGCAACTTCTTCTTGTAACGAAAGTGACTATTCATACATGATGAATTGATGGTTATCTAATTGCTACTTCTCATATCTAATTGATTTCTACCTTATTTTTCTACTCATTTTAATATTACTGTTTTTATGTTTATTGTTGATGTCAATTCAATTGATAAGTAACGAATCTGGATTGGTCGGATGATTTGTGTTACCTTGTTAAGGATTCAATTACCAAAATATGATGGAGTAAAATGTAATTTAATGCTCACGACATACATTCCAATTGTTTGTATACCTCATGCTATTTTGGTATTTTATTAATGTCCTAAACAGCGGGACAAACCCAAGGAGGATATTCAAAGGAAAAACTCAAATCATATTCACATCACAGATGGCTATTATACACGAGTACCAGGGTCACAAAACAAGCAGACTACCTAACAACTAGGAAACCAATGAACTAGGAAACGAACCAACAAACTAGGAAACGGTCCAACTAAGAACCAAACTCCTAATTATACATTCATTCTCATACTCCCCCTCAAGTTGGTGAATAGGCATTCTCCATTCCTAGCTTTGTTACTGAAATACTGTACTTCAACCCTTAGTAAGCACATCCACAAGTTTGTCATGTATAGACACATAAGGTGTGCAAATCAATCCGCTCTCCAATTTCTACTTGATGAACTATATGTCAATCTTGATATGTTTTGTTTGACCGCATTGTACTGGGTTGTGAACTATGCTAATTGCAAACTTGTTGTCACAATAGAGTCTCATTAGACTTTCCCTGTTAATCTTTAAGTCTTCTTGGACAAGATTCAATCAGAGCCATTGCTTAGAATTCAGTATCTGCCCTTGAACGTACTAGCACATGTTGTTTTCTGCTCCACGCCATGAAATTGCCACCAAGAAAGGTGTTGTGTCCAGAAGTTAATCTCCCCTCAACTACTATCCATGCATAATCAACATGTGTATGCCTCAAGTACTAATCCTCCATTTCTCTTGAACATAATACCTTTTTCTGTTGTCCCTTTGAGATACTGTAGCACTCAGTGAGCTCCTGCAGATGAACTTCTTTTAGGGCTTGCATGAAATGGCTAATCACACTGACTGCATGTGCTATACTTGGACGTGTGACTCAGATAAAAGCATCTTCCTACCAGGTTCTAACACATTTCCCTGTCTACCACAGCATCCACCCCTGCCTTTCCAAATTTGAGCTTCAGATCTATATCTACCACATATTTCCGTATTGGACTACTTGCTAGTTTGTATGCAGTTTTGCCTGTTATGCTAAAAAGATTCATAACATACTTCTGTTGGGAGATTACAGTGCCCTGCCTCAAGTGAGTTACTTCAATCTGAGACAATATTTCATCCTCTCTAATTCCTTGATCTCAAACTCCCAAACCAGACACTGACTTAGATGTTCTCTCTCTTATCCTTATTCCCAGTCACTATTATGTCATCTTCTTGCACTCTGCGATTTTCCGTGGCATTGATATGGTGCCAAATGATGGTGTAAAATCTTCTTTCTAGTATTCTGTGATGTTGCGATAACATTTAATTGATGAGATATTACCACATCATATGCATGGGTGTGTGATTTTATTTCTTATAACTTATAAGGTTAATTTTTTCAATCAAGAAGGGTATCTATGCAACTAACACGTCAGGGATGGCAGTCTACAATTACAGGGATGTACATGAAGATATACAAGAAGAGAGCGTTTGGCTCTTGTTAACGCATAAAGATCATACATGTCTCAGAGTTGTGCAACTATGGGTCTAAACACTTGGCGTATTATTAGGTCAATGTATTGATGGAAATTTCCGGTGGAACATCATGTTGGATTGTATGAACTGTCGTCTTTGCTAATTTAATTGTCAACAACATGTGAAGGAAATGATGTTCATATCATCCTGCCCTGGATGTTGTTCAAGAGATTCTTGTCTCTGTGATGTGTCTATGTTGAGTTTCTTATAGCTTTTGCCAGTTTTAAACTGGATGCATGTCTGGATGGAGTTCCATTTTTTTGACTGACATGATACTCGGTTTCGTGTCTCCGTTCGATTTTTCCATAGATTTACTGTACTTCATAGTGACTATTGCTACTTTTGTCTCTCGTTTTTTTACTTTTAACGTTTATTTTTCTCATTCTATTGCCCATGTGATAATTAGAAGTTGTTATATGTAGGTTTAACTTACCTTTCACGTCGTGTCTCACAGGATATGAAACATGACATGCTGAGGTCATCACATGATAAAATGTGGCCCACTTATGTGCGTATTGGTGTTTTGGCTATTCTACAGAATCGTGTTGGTGAGTTGTGCTTGTATTTTTAGAAGGTTCTGCGGTCGCATATATTTTTAGTTTCAAATTGTGGAGGATCCTTTATTGCAATTCTTCTTGCCTAATGTTACACTGGGAACATAGGACCACGATGCTCATTAAGATTTCAATCATAAATTGTAATCTCCTGTAAACCATACCCCGACCTGGTATGTGGTATCTTCAGAATTTTCAAAAACTTTCAAAGAGGATAAAAGGGTATAATTTCAATACCATAGATTGCTTTCACATGTGTGGTGTTGTCATCCCAACCTGCGTCAGCCCAAGGATTAAAACTTTCCTACGTTGGAGGTATAATCTCTGTTCCCTCCCGTCTACCAGTCTGTTCGGAATGGCTCTTCAATTTTATTCATGAGCGACTGAATCGAGCAACATCAACTTTGATATCAATTGAAATTAGTGTTACAGTATTAGGAGATTAATCATTCATTGATGATCAGCCTCACACAACTGACTGAAAATCACCACTTCATTATTCATCTTGTTCAAACATTTTTCATGCCGAGGAAAAAAACTAGATTTTTATCTCTTGTGTGACTGAGAATTGTAGTTTTCTAGGTAAATCTTTTGGGCTTTTGTAGACTAATGTGATCCAGGAAGTTGAGGGAATAATTTGGATTTGTACAATGTTTGGGAAATGATTCTTGAGAAACGTTTTGGCCTTTTTCAATTTGATATGGGTATAATGTTTGAACAGTCTACAACAGAAAAGTGAGTAGTTAAAAATGTTGCCTTAGATATTATTATTAATTTATATTCCCAAGAGTTTTTACTGCCATTTTCTTCCCCGTCATCTTCTTCCAGTGCACATTAAATAGCTAGAAAAGTCATGAAAGACAATAACAGAAAGAAAATTCATCATTTTCCCCCCTTACTCTCTCCTGATTTAATGCATTTCTGCTGCAAGGAAACAATCAAATCGTACCAATTGCCTCCATTTCTCTTTGATCTAAACTACCCCTGGAAGTGTAGTAGCTGCCATCAATTTCTGCTGGGAGCTGCTGTGATGTCATACTGCGTTCATGGGAATGGCAGAAAGGTGTCTTCTCATGGCAGGGTTTACACTGCCTCATGACAATTCAAGTATGTCAAAGAAAAATGGAAACAATAGAGGGAAAAGTCATTGTTTCCTCCATGTACCTACCCTATTGCACGGATGTCTACCTTTATTTCTAAGAAGTATCCAACCCTTCTGGTCTCCTGTTTTTCCATTATAACAATTCACCCATACAGAGTGCAGCATTCTGCATTGGGAGCTGTGTGATATGCCAGCTTCCTACTTGTGATAACCTGCGAGGGAGTAACCATTCCCACAGGGAATCGCACAACACGTTTGCACCCTGAAACTGTCTTTTTTCGAAACTTGTCACTGCCTCCTTTGTTTTCCTTAGAACAAAAATGTCAAGATAAGTGCGATTGCGCTACCCATCATTTTGATGTTTCGACACAAAGGAATGCCAACCTTCTGCTACTGCTGTTTGCTCCACTAGCCATCTTGAATAAGCCCACTTAATAGCAGGATTAAACTAACTGAATGGAATTTCCTTTCCTGACCCAATGATTCTTGACGTCAGAGGTCAGCATGTAAAGGTGTGACTTCACATTCAAAGCTCTCTGATGAGAAGTATATGTCCAGGCTCTACAAAGACGTAGTTTTGTGTAGGAGGCAAAGGATATATCTCATACAATTTTATGTTTTGCTGTGAAGGCCAATGGATATTGACCCAACTTTCTAATTTTTCAGCTTCTACTGAAAAGCTTCGGGCACTTGTTCTGGCTGAATCAATGATGTCTACTGTTGGTGAAGAGTGGTTGCTGGATCACAATCATTTACCTGATGATCAAAATCCATTTCCAGTTGACAAGTAATCTCTATAAATTTAGTCAATTTTTTCACCCACATGCCCAAAATTCTATGCTTTGACTTTTATTTCTTATTCTAGTTGTTTTCCTTCTTTTCTGCAGGTGTTTGATGCTTATTCTCGAGTCTACAAGGGTTGAAGTGGCAGTTGTTCTCAATGAACTTGCCTACTTGAAGTACGAGGCCTCCAAGAGTTCTTCCACTGAACCAATCGTTGTCAAACAAATGAACCTGGCTCTTTTGTTTTCATTACTAGAGAAGATCATCAGATTAGTATCAAATGCCTGTGAAACTCAAGGTAGAATTCAGCAATGACTTGGTGGTTTTTTGGGTTGGTTGAACTTTATGAAATTTGATGATAATTCTCATAGGCACACTTTCTGATAGAGATTTTCTCTTTTATTGATTTAACCAGATAGATATTCATTTGAAGAACATTTTGCATCGGAAGATGCATAAAGGTTCTTAGGAGCCAGCTTCATACTGACTTGTCAACCTAGTAATTTCATTCCAGAAATGTGATCCAAAGTTTTATGTTCACGGTAGCATCATAAAGGGTCCAAGGAGATAATCTGAAAAGCTCCCATATGCCACCATCAGGCCTTTTGCCACTGTATGGGACTGGTTTATTATCAATCATTTGAATTGAGAAAGGCTGATGTCAAGGAAACCAATCATTTAAATTTGCACCATAGATATGTCAATGAGAATGTAAAAGATTGTTATCCATACATGCAATTTTTTTATGTCAATTTGCACCATACATGCAATTTTTTTATGCACATCTATCCACGCTGGAATTCCATTGGAACTTGCTGATAATCAAGAGATGTTCAGTTTTTTGTGCTATGTATTGTACAAGAGAACAAAGGAATATGTAGTGATGGCAACAAGGTTCACAAATTAACCATTACCAGTTACCAAATTGTATGTATTCTTCGAGGACTCCTCACTTGAAAGTCGTGACTAGAATAATGAGGTCCATCAAGTTATCACTAAGGAATATCCTGTTACTTCACAAGATTGACGAATTAGGTGACAGAAGGTCAACCCTAGGAACTGTATAACTTACTTGATGGCAACCTAGTCACATGGAGTAGCCAGAAAACATGTCCACTGGATCTTGTGCTGCAGTTGAGTGTATGATGATGACCCTCATGCTTGCAGTTTCTGTTCAAGAAATTGGTCTAAAGTCAGAATATCACGTTCTTATCATATCCTAACAGCAAAGGCATCGATATTGTCGACAGTCTTGTACGACATGATAAGACGAAGTAAATAGAGGTAAATAGACTTTTCATCAAGGAAATATTGGCCACAAGAAAAGAATGTGTTACATATGTTAATTCAAGAGATCAAGTTGTCACTCTGCTTACCAAAGGGCAGTTGAGGAACAAATTCGCTGGAGCATTTTGCAGGCTAAACCTAAGAGATTGCTCAGCTTTAGCAAGTTAAGCATAAGAAACATCTAAATCTTATTCAATGAAATCCTAAAAAGATGGCATTATGAGATTCAATGATGTTTCTTTCTTATCTTGAATGTTTTAATACTTCAACAAAGATGTTGCTGTGTCTCTACTTATCTAATTTGTAAAAGCTGTTATCCTTCGACCCTGAAATTTCTGTTCATATTTTCTCATTATGGCAAATCATTGCGTAAAAATTATCCAGGTAGCCCAATAAATGAAAGGACTTGGATGAAAGTGATTGACGGGCTCAATGAGACAACCAGTCTGGTTCTGGACTTCCTACACGATGCACGGGTAAGTAAAATCTGGAGGTTTTGATTTTGCTTCTTACTTATGTGTTCTTAATCACCAAATCTAATCAACTAATCTGAATAAGATGAAACTTTTCAGGATCACGGGGAAAGAAAAGGAGACGATCTTTTAGCTGCAGTACGAATAATTGGAAGGTATATGGGGATATCTACTATTTTATTTTAAAATTCTCCGTGAACCAGTTGCTGTTGGTAATCAATTATCTTCTTGTCATTCCAGATATTATAATATTCTTGTATTGAATCATGTTTTCCTATTTTCTATTTATTGGTGCAATTTGCCTCATATTACCTGTCTTTCTTGCAAATCAATTTTATAACAGTTAGTATCGTTAACTTTAACTGGCAAGTGATCAGATCGGGAGAGGGTAACAGTCTGAGCTTTTTTAAAGAAAAGAAAGAATAACTGCAGACATATATGTGTAGCGAGACGACCCATTTGGCAGATCGGGAGTCAACAGCAGAGTAAAAGGGACAGGGCAGAATGGACCCTGGCCGGCGGCCGGGTTCAAAGCTTAGCCCCAGAGATCTCAGAAGAATCCAGACAGATCCCTTCCTTGCAGCTAGGCTGCTGGAAATACTTGACAACTAATGTCACCATTTTCTGTTCCGTTGGGAGTAAATTTAGCTTCAGGTTGACGGATCTTCATGTCAGCATTTTCCAATGCTTGTAGGTATCTGGCAGAAGCCCCATCGGCATGCCGAGAGAAGATCAAAGACCTATTGGAGTATATACTTTCGATTGAAGGTGGAGAAGAGTCGAGGTATCCTTAACCATCTCTGTGGACGTTTATCTTCTAATGACTTGTATTCATATGAGCTGATTATGTTCAATAATATGCAGCCCCTTTTCTTCTATCCAATTTATGCTTCCAATGCTGTGCCAGTGGACAATGGATATTGACGGATGCAATGTCTTGGCTTCGTTCGGAGGGCATAAAGCTGTAAGTTTGGCTCGTTACAGATTTTTATGCAAGTTTAGACCCCAACCATACATAGAATCCACATGCGTTAGTCCATCTCTCTAGTAATCCCTATGCATTAGTACTAGACAAAAGAAACCCTAGCTACCACTAAATTTCTAGCTTGGTTCTGAGGGTAGAAATGGAGTGAGATCATATCATGGGTGCTTGCTCTCTCTCTCTCTCTCTCTCTCTCTCTAGATATATATATATATATGGATATATAATGGTTTAATGATTCTGTACGACTTGTTCCCACACTGAGGTAGATCAGTTTTTCTATTTTATATTGACTGAGTTGCCTTAGTAAAAAAATAAAAAAAAATTTAAAGAAAAGGGCATTGATGTTGAGCTTTCTCTATGGAATTGTGTGAATCATAATTTAATGTAATTTGGTCTTTTCACCTTTTTGGTTTCAACGCTTTACCCGGCCAGATGAGATATCAATGTACTTTTGTCTGTATATATATATATATATATATATAAACATGAAGGTAATATATCTTCATCTTCTTTCCATCTAAATCAGACTTCTCTGGCTTATTCGGCCCATCCAAGTCAGGCATCCATTCCATTTGGGGTATCATCAGTATTCCCATAAGAACTGAAGATATTGAAGTCAAACATATTCAGAACTGTGCACATCTCTCCCTCACTTATTATCATTGGAATCAAACTTGCCAAATGAGTATCTAGTATGATGCGTTGACCACAGTTCATGAATAAATATTGCCAAAAATGTTCTATGGGATTTTCTTCTTATAAACAGGTTGCAGAATTCCTTGCGAGAGCAATCATGCAGGATCGAAGAACATGCGATGATGATGGTACAATGTTCTTGGCATGTGACGCCATCATGAACGTACTCCTAAATGTGAGCGATCTACGGTTTTCATGATTGACCTTCTTCGACTTTCTTTAACAGCCCAGTGTTCTTTTATGTCTAGAGAGAGAAAATCCAGTCTCAGCTCGACGGATCCCACTTTGTCTGCGTCTTGCAACCCTTGGCATCGTGGGCAGGTATGACAAAAACTGGCTCACACTCTTTGTGGATTCTATAAAAAGAAATAGGTATGAAATAAATGGTTTATCTGAAATCCTCAAGGGGCATCTTGGTAGATCGGCCTGAGATTGATCATATTAGGAGGGTCCACCAAAATAGGCCGATTCTCCGTGGATTTATCGGTCAATCGCTCGAAACCCTCAGACCGATGGTTCAGAGGGCTGCATTGGTGGGTTAAGAGGTCTTGGGTCACTCGATTTGTTCATTCTTCTACATAGATTCTATTAGTCCGCCCTTCCCTCTCCCCTCATTTTGATTCATCTCAGGAGAGCCGACCCTCTGGAAAATCTCCTCCATCCCAGCTTCGTCCCTGATCTTTAATTCTCTCCAGCACTACAGCCCTTCTCTCTCTCTCTCTCTCTCTCTCTCTCTCTCTCTGTCTCTCCATCTATCTCTCTCTATCTATCTATCTATCTTGCTGATGGCTTCCATGAAAATCTGGGTTATTACTTTTCTCCGCGTAGTATAACACTGATTATCAGTTTTCACTTTCAGAACACCAGAAAATTATGGGCAATGAGAACAGTGATTTCATTACACCGGAAGCTATGTAGTTCGTTGGGCTTAGCTAATTTAATTTGGCTTGCTCTACGACGTAAATCCAATTTGGAGGCGACTCGGGCCAACACGGCCCGGGAGAATATAATTAAATTTTTTTTTTAGAATTATTTTCACAGTGCTGGGAATTCATATCGATTACTATTTATATGCCCTCGAAGTAATTATTTTTATGTGCGTCTGATGTAGAGGCGAACAACGAGGACGGATCCGTCGTAATGATGGCGTCGAGCATCTGCTCGCTGGTTCTCGACTTGACGTCCGAGGAAGCCCTCCTGGCTCAGCGCCACGTCGATCGTGCTTCGCTCGAACGGCTTTCCCAACTAGTCGCTAGAAGCTTGAGCCCATCCACGCAGGTCCCAACACCCCTCCCCTGCTTGCAACTCTTCCCTCTCTTATCGGCGACGATGTCCACGTCGACTCACCCCAGGTCATCCTTTTCCCCGTGCCAGCTCGGAGGTGATGACGTCAACAATCACCAGGACCTCCACCAAATCGTCTCCTCTGGTCCGCCTCTCTCTCTCTCTCTCTCTCTCTCTCTCATCCGCCTCTTTTTGGAATGTGGCCCATTTTTCTCTATATTTCTATTTATAGGTTACCTACGGTGGGGCGCCCGCTTCCCGACGCTGAGAAGGCTTATCGAAGGGTCTCGGACTGGCACGCTCTAACGGAGGGGGGAGGGGGGCTTTCTTCTATCCAACACAACAGCCGATGATGCCGGTTAATTTAAAGATTTTCTTCCTCTGGCCCTCTGACGGCTATGGGCCCCACCGTCTCTTCGTTACTACTCACGATCTCGTGCCGTCGGACGACTCGACCGGGCCTTCCGCCGCCTCCACGCGCGCCAGCAGGCCCTCGAGCTGCGGAGGTACATCAAATGTGAGATGGGGCCCACATTCGCACGTCATCCCAGTGCTGTATAAGAAGAGGCTATGAAGATGAAGATGGGCCGGCCCACTAGAGACCGGCATCAGCGATGGCTCGGTGGGACGGCGAAAATGGAGAGGACGAAGGAGAGAGTTACCTGCTCCTCCAGGTCGCGTATCCTCTGCTCCCTGGACCTCACGGCTGCTTGCTCCCTGAGAGGAATCGATCAGTCCGCGCCGTCAGTGGAGGGACTCTGAGAAATCTTACCAGCGAATGAACATACGAGCTGAAAGTCAACTCTTCAGATTCTTTGACTACTCAACCGAGCCCGTCACGAAGCCATAAAGAAAGTTTTAAAATGGCACGGAGGGCTCACTAGATCTCAGGGAATTGCCAAGAACGGAATTGTTTCTGCTTGGCATCTGCAACTACCCCCTAACTCGGCAAAATTCAACGATCTTCTCCGGGTGCTAGGAGAGAGAGGCTGGTGACGAGTCATACCGACCCCCCTAATGGATGCGGTTTCGACGATGATGTCAGGCATGCTATGCCCGTCGAAACCAGTCATGGTGCTCTGATGGGTAATGTTGACTTTGACGGATGTTCCCCAGTCAAAGTCTCTACTGATGATGACCCTCAGCCCCAATGTCAACGAGGAAATATCAATAGATTAATATCCTGAGGGCGTGGGCGTGTACCTCTCTTCGGCTTCCAGAATCCTCGCTTTCCACACCTCCTGGTTTTTCACCAGATTCTCGTTGATCTACAAAGAAAAAATGAAATGAACGATTTCAAAAGATCGATGGAGGCCAAACCCCATATATTCCCCAAAGAGCTAAACGAGAGGACAGAAAACCAACTCGTTGACATCCAAAAACATGTCAACGGATTTCTCGACAGAATTTCAGATTAATGGGTCGGTTCAATCTAATCGAGACAGTTCGTCATTTCAAAACAGCAGCAGAAGAGGTGCATCGCAAAGAAGGGATTCAACCTGGCAATTTCACATCCAGAGAAATTAAATTATGATCGCAATCATATTAGATCGCGCGCATGAATTTCTGAATAATTGCAGACGAAAATATGATCTGGGATCGATCTGAAGAAGAAGACCAGAAGAGAAACTAAACCAGCACCAACCTCGTCAAGAAATAACTTCTCTTGCGCGCATCTATCCAGCTTGATCTGCACTTTCTGCAGCTTATGATTCAGAGCTTTATCAATGGATTCAGAGATCTCCTTCTCAGTTTCCTGGCGGACTTCCAGAAGTACTGATTCAAAATACTGCCATGAATTTTCATGGCGTTAGTACGCGTGAATCTCCATGAAAAGCTCAACAGTTGACTATTTATCTAGAGGGGAAAACCATGGAGAAAGATGAACAGGATCATACTTTTCTCTGGTTCTCCAGTTGAGTGGTGAGAAGCAGGTTGTATTCCTCAAAGATCTTCAACAGGCAGAGAGGTCAGTGAGTATGAATGGAACTAGTTAGATATGAAATATAGCGGACTATACGAAGAATGCGTACAGCTTCTATTTTACTGCTGAAAAGAGCTTCAGAGTCAGCGCCGCCTTCACAAATCTCACATGTATCGGCCACATGTCCGCAGTCGAACTCCACCAGCTTCCCGTCGGTCTTTGACTGGATTAATCGATGGACATAATTGTCCCCGACATAATCCCAGACTCTCTGCGTCTCAAGCTCGAGTGAGTAACAGTGCTGTGTTTCTTTCCAATGCTTGATCGCATGGCCCTCTCTGTACCTGTGAAGTAAGGTACAAGCCAATGAAGACTGCTGACTCGTCTCCGTAGAGAGAAAGAACAGGGCAAACAAGCATGGGACTACCTTCCACATCCAACAAAGCCACAGGTAACACACATCCAAAGATTTTCAGTGGTCTCACAGACCGAGCAAGTAGACTTTTCTGGCTGTTGTTGGCAGTACCTGCAAACCTGAAGGTGGCGAATCAGAAAGCTGCAGAAAACATTCCTCATAAAACATGAACAGTTGTGAACTGACAGAAATAACAGGGAAGAAGAAGATAAGGCAGTAGACTGTCAACACTGTTTTGGGCCCCACTCACCATAGTTTTCAAGTCAACAAGAATACTTGTTCCACTCACTAAAACATGTGATACGAACGCCATTCACAGCCTCATTCAGCTAAATGACGTCTTTTATTTCTAATGTTATTATTTAATGAATAAATTATAATTTATCTACAACGTCTGTGATTATCAGTTTTCAGAATTTTTTACGTGCACATAAAATTTAAAAAAACATATTATTAGAAAAAGCATCACCCAAGTGCCCCACCGCTTGCCAAGTTAGTAAGGCAAAAGGCCACGACCTTGGTCATCTTTAAACCTAGATCCTTCATCCAGACTCTAAATCTGGAGAAACAGCACACAAAATCATACAGTTCATATCAGAGACTTGAAATGAGCCATTTCTTTGAGGCACAAGTAGTAATCCAGAACTTCCAAAATAAGGTCAATCATTTATTTCATAGTTAAAACAGTTTTTGAGGCCAAAATCCAAAGCGTTTGGACTTCTGATTAGTATCCCATGGAAAAACTTGACTGATCACAAGCTAATTGCAAAAAAAAAAAGTTGATCCACGTCAGAAAGAGAATCTATAATCGTCAACAATCCACAGAAGAACACCAGTCATCTTGATACAATGAGTGGAATAAAACCAAGTGAAAGCAGGTCGACGAAGCATCTGTCATCTTGATTAGATCTCCCTCTTAATTATTCAGTCTCTCATCGCCAAAGACCTAGGCTCTCAGCTAAAAACTCTGTTTTAGTACAAATAAACTACAGAATTTTCAATTTTTTATTCAGTTAAGAAACTTTTAGCCTTTTTTTCCGTCCAACATCTTGCTTTCTTCGACAGTTTGGTTTGTAACTTTGTAGAGGATCAATGCAGCCGCTCATCCTTTCCCGGGGATCATTTCTTTGTGGGCCCAAAGAAAAAATGTGTTTTCCTTTCCTGGGAATCCTTCAACTATGAGCGTACAGTGGCGAATATTCTTTTCATTCTTTATCCCTGAGCTCTATTCAACACAAACTGTCTTCGTTTATGCCAACCCAGTCAAAACTAGGACAACTATCACAGCAGACCTCACAAAATGGAAACTGCAAAAAACACTTCAGAGCTACAGAAACGCTTACCGGACAAGAAGAATCTGTCCAATTCGATATACAAGAACAGTGGAAAGAATGATTACAAATCGTTGTGAGGATTCCACCAGTATCTTGGTCTAGCCTCTCTGTACAAATGTGTGGAAAAGAATGATGGGAATTAATTAGAGCACAGGTTCAAAAAAGTTAGAACATCTTTTTAACTCAGGCTGGTAAAAGCTTAGTTTATCTAAAAAACCATAGCATGCAAAAAGCTTAAGGAGAAAAATCATGCGCATAGAGAATGTATTATGCTGTCTATTTATGGTCAGCCTGGAAAAATCCAATCACATAAACAGCCATTTAAGATGGGCTACCAACCTAATCTTCGTCGTGTCAAGTCCCAGTATAAGCTTTACTGAAAATATGTCAGATCATCAACGAACCCAGCCCTAAAAAATAAGAATCTCTTTAAAATTTCTGCTTCAAATGCTTGCCTGTGGTAAATCATTTTGAGTCAGTCCCCATTATCTCATTGAACAAGTCTGCAACTCTCTCCAAAAGTGTACCACCCCCTCTCGTCCAGGTATCTCTGTGAAAATACCATCCATTATGTCTTACTCATCTGCTTCAATATCTAAGCTCCCGCACTCCCCACCCTGCACCTAAATTCTTTAAGAGCACAACAAGGTATAATCATTCAGATTTCACCAAGCTATTATATTTAAATGTAAAACGTAGTTTGTTCAGCTGCCTTAGTGATCTTAGAGCTCTTCATCTCAGCAAATCCTCTGGATGTCACTGCCCATCATCTCCCACAATTTGAATCTGTATCGACCAGTTGAATCATTAAAACCGGTTTCAGAACAAATCTAGATTTAGGATTCATAAAGAACTTCCAATGCAACTAAAATGAATTAATATGAACCCGAACATAGATTCGAAATCATGTATAAATTCAATGTCACACACATCCATCATACTCGTAATATACTTATTTCTATTGACTCTATGGTTGCCAAACATTGACCATCACCGGCACCACTACTTCCGAAAACGTTGACTCTCTAGAACAAGGAATTGTAGATTTTAAAAAACCAATTTTCCACTTTTTGACGGCCCCAGTCCACCCCTGGGAAACCTAAGATATTAACTCTGATCTCCAGTAAAAATGAAGCATTTATATCCAACGCCAAAAAAAACAACCATATATTTTTCATGATTAGCCTCATTTATAAACACAGGACATAATATCATCCAAACGTCCTGAAAAAGTTTTCCTTTAGTTTTCATCATCACCACGTCTCCAGTCAACCATGTAAGGGCCAGGGGGTCATCAAACGTCCTCCAGTTGCGGAACCACTGATCAAGAATTAATATCTGCATAAGAACGAATAAATTCTGGGTACCACGCACTGACGCTGCTATGCCAGGGTGCACAAAAGATGGGCAGAGTAGAACATAAAGTGGACGACCATAAACTCCTGCTTTACATCCACCATAATTCAGGGGAAAATAGATTGATCCTGCTGAAGTTGCAATAATAGCTGAGCTCAATAAGTCTCTACACATTCTAAATCAGTCAAGTAGGTCTTCGAGTCTCAAGGAGATAATACAATGTACTGTAGCATCTTGCCGTAAGAAAAAAAATTGACTTGCTTCTTTATTTCGACCTCTCATTTGCCTAGAGTTACCCAGAATTATCCCCTATTTATTTACCGTAATTGCAGTAAAACTAAGATATGGAAGCCTATGGCAACGATGGCATAAAGAAGAAAGAGATTCTGAGTCGTAATCTGTCAACTAACCAAGGCAGACTGGACAAGTAGCCTGCTCCGCAGAGATAGTTGAGCTCTGTGCATGTTCAATCGACCCTGTATATTGTACGTCAACTGTATAAAGGATGTGGCAAACATCTGCCTGTTACAGATCATTGCAAAATATAATATTAATTCAGATCATTTGGCAAGCATTTAGAGAAATCACAAAAAGTAAACGACAAACCTCTAAAGAAGAAAAATGTTTCCCGTTGAAATGGTGATAAAAATCATCGGCGGATGTCTGGTTGTCAAACCTCATCAAAACGCCGTACCGATCTTCAGCTCCGTCGTTTCTGCATACAAATTCAGATCCGTCACTCCAGTGCAGACACAATTTGGTTACCAGAAGCCGAGGCAGAGCCAATCGTAGGAGGAAGACATTATAAGAAAATTAAAGGTCTCCGGTGAATACTACCTGACGACTCGCATCTCGAGGACGTGTTCAATGAAGGAACCGCAGAACTGGCAGAAATCGGCATAGGTCATGTGATTCGGAACGTCCAAAACATAAACGAGCGGTTTCCTCCTGATCTGTCAACACAACGGAGGACATTAGGTCGCGTCATTGTTACAACCAAATCGTACTTACGAATTGAAACAGGGAAAAGATTATACAGGGAGACCGGAAGGCGAGGAGGTTTCTTCAGGATATAGGTGTACGATACCCCTGGTTTCTTCAATTCTAGGGTTCCCTGAAGAGAAGGGGACGGTCCGGGTGAGTCCGGAGCCCGACGCCAGGCTATTCCCTGCGGAGACCTCCGAAGGACATGGCTGGGAGGGCCCTTCCTGCACCACGGCGACCCCCGTGGAGGAGACGGACATTGACAGCTACGTCAACTTCTCTTCCCTCAACACGGGGGGGGGTTCGGTCTGCAGTTCCTTCTGTCGGGGATGACCGACCTTATAAATCTGCATGATTCTTTTACTTTCCGCCATGACAACTAATATAATTACATTTTTACTCAAAAAATTACACACTTTACTCCCCACTTTCTTCACAAGAAGAAATTAGTTATAGATTCCATAAAAAATGAGTGACATATTTAGAAAATTATAAATGATTTTACGAGAAAATTTTACAACTAATTGAAAATATTATCAAATCTAATCGTATGGAGTCATTGTCACATTGACTTAGATATTAATAGTTCTTTTCAAAAGCTGTATGTATGTTTCAATCAATGCAAACTTGGTGTTCTAATGAGTTGCAGACTAGACTATATTAATGACAGCCACAACTATATATTGGACTCCCTTTTCCATTGTTGATGATAAATCAAGTGAGAGTTGAAATCCATTTTTTAAAAAAATATAGTCTTAAATAAATAATGTTATTGGTTCTACAACCATATCAATTTTTTAAAACTTTTTGATAAGTTGTTCTTTCTATTTTCCCATGAGATGATTAATATAGTAAATATGTATCTTATGTACATCATTCATCTTTGAATGTCAACTGAAATAAACGTGCATCCGCATGCTTGATGTAAGAAAGTGGCTACTAGGCTTCAAAGAACAATTTTATATTAGGCATCAATTTAGATGTATTTTTTAAATGGCATTAAATTATCAATAATCAAATTACAATGTTCAATATATTTCTTAAATATTTAAAGTATTTATCCTATATATGATTGATAGCTCTCATTAAAAAGGAATCATCAAACTTCACACAAAATTTAAGCAATTAATGTTGTGAAGAGGTGATTTTTTTCTATTAATGTTAAAATATATGTAAGAAATGACTGAATGGTTGAGAGAGCATCTACCATAATTGAAAGGTGAGTGGAGGGGTTCCCCTTGTGACATGCAACTTACATAATACAACATTATTTTATATTTTTAAGAAATAATGATGCCCTAGATTATGGTATAATCATGAAATATTATTTTTCATCAACATGCAAGGGTTTGACATTATTAACTTTATTGATGATACCTTGAAACATATCATGTGAGCATTGCACTCCTTCTAGATGACTAATTAAAGAGTCCTCAACTTTAGGATTTATTACTAAACGCTCCACATGATGAGCAACTTATAGAAAGTCCAAAGAAGAAGAGATTATGAGATTGGTATGAAAAGTCAAATATAAAAAGCTTTGAATCAATGTAAAAGGTATGGTGAGCTTTGACATTATTGCTTGATACATAAGAATCTATTAAAAGAAATATATGATGGATAATATCCATCATTATAGTGATGGATAATACATAGTTGGTGAGTTTTAACTATGTTAGTGATGTCAACAAGCATGTGAATTATATCTAAAGGCTATCAATTATTTTCTTTTTCTCTATGACCTCAAGGTAGAAGGAAGTCAAACTATATTACATTTTGGGCTCCAATATTATTTCAAAAATCATCAAGTTGTCTCATAGAATCAGTACAATTAATTTGATAATTGATTGAGGGAAGTAATTAGCTGTAATCATGAGGTTAAAGTGTCTTTCTTAGTTATAAAGTCATATAACATTGAACAAATTAAGTCTCCTCCATCAGCTTAACTTCCAATGTGGGGAATAACATTCAAAGTTTGAGTAGCTCTTTCTCTTTCAAATGAAGTCTCTGTCATGAGCCCTTTCTCTTTTATGTTATGGACAAAAAGGCCCTTTATCCACATCTTATTAGACAATAATGATCATCTCAAGAACTAGTTGCATGTGCCCAAAAGTTCATGGGAACATACATATTGACCTTGTGAAATTCATAATAATTTGAAAACATAATGTTAACATACCATTTTGTGCATAATTTATATCTTCAAATGAACTTTATATGAATCATTTTAGTCATTTGGCCTAGAAATATGAATCATTTTACCCCTAAGAAAATTTCAACATATTTAATCCCTTGATTTAATCCATGCCAGGTCACATTTATAATAATAGAAAATTATCATGCATAGATTACCAAGTTACCTTTTGTCATCGTCAAAAATTTTGGAGCTCTTCTAAACCAACAGAGAGTTTGATGATTATTAATAATATAAACTCCCATGACCTTTTATGCATTTATGTTAACATAATTTTCTAAAAAAATCCAATATAATTGGTAAAATCATCTTTTAATAATGTTTTAGATGATATCAAGAAAATATTAAATCGGAAGTTTATATGGTAGCTAAAGTGAACTTCATAAGAAGGGAGGATGGGTTTGAAGTTAGGAGTTTATGGATAATTAGCTAAGTTTATAGGATCTTAGTATGAAAAGAACATTTATGCATTTCCTTTTTTATTTTAGTTGACTTAGCTAGTATTATTGTATATATTAATCTCATGCATAAACCACGCATGTTCTTATTATGGCTTTGTAAACTGCTGGAGAACCTCTTTTTTTGCATTTTTATTATAAGTATAAATAGAATATATAATATTAAAATATATTTTAGGACCCATGTTGAAAAAGAAAACAAAAAAAGGATACATTGACTCTATCATCCAAGATTTCATTTGCTTAAGACAAGAATGGTTTACGAGTCAAACCCAGCTCTCCGCCCACTAGCATTCCCGTGCATTGGCATTGTCCCAGCTGGGAGCTCACCCACTTTGACCAGCTCCCTCTCCCCAGCGACGGCCACCGGAGGCGATCGTCTTGGCTCATATTCTCCGCCATGCCGGAACCACCGTGATCAGGTCGCTGCGCAACGATGGAAACCCTCCCGCAGTCGACTGCGTCCCCCAAGAGAAGCCATCTCCCCCACCAGATCTGCGTCCTCCTGCTCACTTTCTCCGCGTACGCCTCTTTCCATGCCTCCCGCAAGCCCCCCAGCATCGTGAAGAGCGCCCTAGGATCTGAGATATCGCCGGTCGAGGGGTCTAATTCCACCGGCCACGGCTGGCCTCCGTTCGATGGGCCCCGGGGGACGCACCGCCTGGGAGAGCTCGACCTCGCGTTCCTCGCCTCCTACTCCATCGGGATGTACTTCGCAGGCCACGTCGGGGACCGGATCGATCTCCGCCGATTTCTCTCCTTCGGGATGGTCGCGAGTGGGATCACCACCATCGCCTTCGGGATGGGCTACTGGTGGAAGATCCACAGGTTTGGTTTCTTCCTGGCTGTTCAGGTCGTCAGCGGTGTTTTCCAGTCGATTGGATGGCCGTGCGTCGTGGCTGTGGTGGGGAACTGGTTCGGCAAATCGAAGAGAGGCCTCATAATGGGGATCTGGAACTCGCATACTTCCGTGGGGAACATCGTGGGGTCGGTGACCGCCTCGGCGGTGCTGGAATATGGTTGGGGGTGGTCGTTCTTGCTTCCGGGCTGTCTAATCGTGGTGGTAGGGTTTCTCGTCCTCGCATTCCTGGTCGTCAGCCCAAAGGATTTAGGGTATGAACCTGCTGCGCCCATGGAGGTAGAGATGAGCGGAAGCAGCGTTATCAATGGATCTGCAGAAAATATGGAGGGCGTGCAGCTGGAGGAAGCCAGTCTCCTAACCCCGAGACAGGATCCAGATTCAGCTTCTGCCATCGGTTTCCTGGAGGCATGGAGGTTGCCCGGGGTGGCGCCATACGCTTTCGCTCTCTTCTTCTCCAAACTGGTGGCGTACACGTTCCTCTACTGGTTGCCATTCTACATACGAAATACTGGTACGTGATCTCTGCACAGAGGATCTTCTGTTCCTCTTGATAGCACACAATCCCGTAGAACAGCGGTGGATTGTAGCTGTATTTTTTTCTTTTTTCCCTGTTCCCAATTCCTTTTACCCTTTTCTTCCGTGCATCTCTAGAACCCTATCTATTTCAGTAATTTCCAACAATTTTCTGATCAAAAGGAACTGGAATCCTGAAGTTCCCATTACCTAGAACCTCAGATTACATCAAACTTACCATTTCTATTGCTGTTATCTTCTATATTTCGATTTCAATCAAAGTGTGGTACTGCTCTGTAGTAAGATCTAATTCTTCAAGCATCTCAAATTGGTTTCTTACATTATGTTTAGAGCAATCCTGTAGAACACCATTGGACTATTGCTGTTTATTTTTTCTCCTATTCCCAAATCCTTTTAACCTCTTCTTGCATCCATCTCAAGAACCCTATCTATTTCAGTAATTTGCTGATCAAATGGAACTGGAATCTGGGACCCTCAGATTACATCAAACTTACCATTTTTGCTGCTGTTATCTTTCCATATTTGGATTTAAATCAAAAGTGGTGGTGCTCTGTAATAATTCTGCAGGCATCTCAAATGGGTTTCTTACATCATGTGGCAATGTGAGAGTGGAACAGCTTCCTATGAATATAATGGAAGGGGAGTAGCCCCTGAGGATAAGATGATCTGTCGAATTTATATGTGATCGAATTTTACATCAGATACATATAAGTTGGATCACATTCCTTGAAAATATTAGCAAAATTAAGCGTGTTTCCATTATTTTACTCGATTTTTTTTTATATTTAAGTAGGAATCAGTGTGATCTTCTGACCCTAAACTGACCGTTTTATTGGAATCTCTTGAAGCCGTCGCCGGAAGGCACCTGTCGAACAAGACGGCGGGAATCCTCTCGACAATCTTCGACATCGGAGGAGTCTTCGGCGGAATCTCAGCCGGGTACATATCCGACAAGATGGGAGCTCATGCGGTCACTTCGCTCATCTTCCTGTTTCTATCGATCCCAACCCTAATTTTTTACCGGGTATTTGGGAGCGTCTCAGGGTTGCTGAACATCACATTGATGTTCCTCTCTGGCTTCTTTGTGAATGGCCCGTACTCCCTCATCACCACGGCCGTCGCCACAGACCTCGCCACGCAGGACTTGATCAAAGGAGACTCCAGGGCTTTGGCCACCGTGACGGCCATTATTGACGGCACGGGCTCTGTGGGAGCAGCTCTCGGCCCTCTGCTCACAGGTTATATTTCATCGAGGGGGTGGAACAGCGTGTTCGTCATGCTCATCCTTGCAACCTCCCTGGCCAGCATGTTCTTGATCCACATTGCAAAAGCTGAGATTGCTAGAAAGTAGGCCCGCGCTAGAAGCTGTACACAATCTGGACAGTATCTCATTTTTAATATATATATAAAAATTGATTTTTTTACATTTTTCTTTGAAAACTAGTCAGATTCTTTTATCAGAAATATTATTTTTATTTTTATGATCCTGGGCACCGTGCTTTCGAGATCAATCAGATTCTCTGGCAGAGATCTGCCAGAACTTGGGCATTGTTTCTTCGAAATTAAGCAAATTCTCTGTCAAGAACGTTGTTCTTCCCACTCGCTCTCCAGCTCGTGATCAAGACCATGTTCATTTTTCTTTCGAAATTAATCAGACTCTCTGCCAAAGATCTTGTTCTTGCCATTTTCCACTCCATTACCCTGGGATGCCCTGAGGCTCCTGAGGATGTCATCACCCTTCGAGAATCAGTACATATCTCAGCCACTTGAACCCGGAAGACAGAGGGAGCCTCTTCCGGCTCAAGGGGCTTGGATATGCCCGTCCCAGGTCCATTGAAGCCCTTTGAGAGTGCAAGCAGACTAGACCAGACCCGATCAGCCGAGGATCCGAAGAAATACCGGTCCGTTAAGAGGCGCCCCTTGTGAAGGGCTAAATTGGACTCTTTTGGGCCCGAGATGTTTAGCCCATTAAAGATCCCCATCTCCTTGGAGGCTGTCAAGAAATCGACCGTCTGGATTCACTCGGGCTTTGGGGGGTGTCCGCTCATCTTCGTCGGATCTGGGTCAAGGATGGTGTTCAGCCGTGAAGTCGTCTCTCTCTCTCTCTCTCTCTCTCTCTCTCTCCCCGTGGATGGCCCCGATGTGTGAATGTTGATTTTCGGTCACTAGCTTCATTCGGTGAGCTTTAAGATTCGCTGACTTATCAACGTAGAAGGAGAAAGATAACTCTCCTCAAGTCAACGCAAAGCCAACGAAAAATTGCGCAGAAGTGTGTACAATAAACCGAGATACATACGCATTACTAATCACAGTACAAATGGTTGGATCGACCACGTTTTTGGTTTTCGATCCCACCCCCCCTGTCGTTGACTTCTCCGGACGCCAGTTAACGACGCAGGGAACCAACCGACACGTGCCCAATCTTCACCAGCGTCTCATCAATTCTATGGATCTAGAAAGCGCTGGTCAACGTCATCTAACCTGACATTAATGTTAAGTCCTCAGACATCCTACTCTTTGTCGATCGTTGTTAATAATTCCTCTCACAGATGCAGCCCACGTAATCAAAACTCTGCGTTTAGGACCGTAAACAGATGGGTGAGATGAGATGATCGTGGCCACCATTTAAGATGACCCCATTGACCTTTTTCTCCGGCACCTGCCGATCGGCATGGAGGCAGGGGCCCTCGTCAACCCGACAAGGCCAGCGCTACCGTGTCTCCCTGCCGGAACCTTCTCCGGTGGGAGCGGCAGCCGGCGAACAAGATTCCGAATTCCCCGGCCACCGCCGGCCGCCGGCCGGTGTTCTACACGACAACGGCAGGTCCGCCTCGAACTGCAAGGCGACGGCCGGGGAGCATCTATAATGCGCGGAAGATGGTTGATAAAATGAGGAATCTAATCGAAGTTGGACTGATTCCCCCCAAACTGTTGACATCATCCACATGCCATGCACGTCCACCCATACCGCCTTGCCCTGTGGACCAAACCAACTAGAGTTAGAGAGATGGAGAGAGAGAGAGAGAGAGAGAGAGAAGGAGAGTTGTGAAGATCTTCTTGCAGTTAATGCATGGAGACAGGATCTGCTGAGTAGTTTCTCTCAGAGAACATTAATGAATGCGCGAACGCTGTTCTTCGTCCTCAAGAAACCAGATGAGTCCATCGGCCCTCGAGGAAGCTATCTCCACTTGCCATTAACGAGGAGACCGAGAGAAGATTAGTGAGACTGAAAGTTGAACGAAGGGGTGACCCAAGAGTGGCCAAGGTACACCGGGTGGAAAGAACCTCCAAGAAATCCAATAGAATATGCGTAGAGAGAACCGCCATTATAGATCTACAGACACATTCCTCGACACATTTATTGTTTAGTAGGGCTGAAAAGTCCGCCTCAGGCATGTGGGTATTTAATGGCGTGGTAGACGGGCTAGAAGGCACCCCCGCCGGCCGGCCAGTATTATCCTCCTCTTCTCCCTCTCTTCTCTTCTCTTCTCTTCTTTCTCAGGATGAAGACCACCGCACCAGTAGCACTCCTCCTGCTGACGCTCCTACTAGCCGCCGGCGCAGCCAAAGGTACCCTTGCGGTGGAATCTCCTCGTTCTTCTATATTGGACGTTATAACGATATGATGTCAGCTGTTCTCTCTCATCTGTAGGCATTCGTAGGGGAGGAGGGACCTCAGCCGTGTTACAGAGAAACGTCCAGGTGGGTCTCCGGTTTCCGCCATTCTTCCCTCTGAAGATGGGAGCTCTTGATAGATAAGAGCGCGAGTTTTTTTTTATCGCAGGAGGAGAGAGAAAGCCCAGCGGGAAGAGATGAACCCTGGGAGCCGGAGAAGAAGAGGATGATGGCCGTGCCAGAAGGGAGAGGAGCACACGAGGATCTGCCGGTCTTCAATGAAGACTACTACGGCCCCAGGAACCACAACCCTAAGCACCATTAAACCCTCCGCGGACAAGACACCAGACCAATCTCACGTGATCACCATAGCCGTTGTCTTCACGGGCATTCAAGCCACTCACTATAAGTTGCAGTGGCCGGACGCGCCTGCTTGAGTTCTTCGTCTTTCTTCTTCCTTCTTTCTGTTCTTCTCCTTCTTCGTGTTTGTGTGTCTCCGAGATTTCTCACCAACGATGAGGATGACGACGGAGAAGTTGGCTGATTTAAACCCTAGCCGGATGCACTGGCCGCTGTGTATAATTCGGTGGAGACCCGAGAAGTTGGCTAATTACCAGGGGGTCACCTTGTAGATTACTAAATGAAGTAGTGTTCTAAGTCAGTCATCGATTATATCTACAACTGGGGCGTGTACTCGGTAAAAAAACGAACAGGTGTTTGAGGGTTTAGGTGGTCCATCTCCTGTCTGAAGGGTAGGGTTTGTTAAGGGCCCGACCCCGCACCACCGACATTAAAGACTCCATTTTTACCTACCCACCGAATCATGATCGACTCATATGACGGCTCTACTGCTGCAAATCGTAAAACTACAAGACCCAGATTTGGAAAGTTATTCAGGCTCGAACCCAAGTATCAACTCTTTCGAAGGTCCACCTTGGCTCCCATGGGAGGAGAATCCAATTGTTTTGCCTGTAATTTTATCTGCCGTCTCGACGGCATCCTTCTTCCTCTCCGGCGTGGTTTCACGAGAAGCAAGGGCCTGCAGGAGGAGGACGACGGTGGCTAGGGAGGAGGAAACCGAGGGCCTCTCGGCGAATCCCCCCTCCCAACATTTTTCCCTCAGACCCGGCTAGGTGACCAGATTCCTCCCAAGAATGTGGCGCCTTGTTCGCGGAAGACAGCTAAAGTCTGAAGACGCCATACGCCAAATGCTTCCCAAGAATGTGCACGCATATATTATATTATCTCATATATACGGATCAACTAGAGAGAGAGGGAGAGAGACAGCGCTGCAGAAAATGCTGCAGTTTTTGGGGAGCCATGCCTTATTCTGTTGACGCCTTATAATCGTCTACAGTCGATATTTTACTGTCCCCGTATCCCCATGATTGAGCAGGAGGCGGGCTTCCTGCTTCGGCGGGACACCGGTTTTTGATGTTTCTGAGGATAAGGGTTGTCTCGAGCGAGAGGGGTAGAGAGAGATAAGGGTTGTCTCGAGCAGCTTGGCTCCATGTGGAGGAAGGAAGACAGCTCATGCGGCCGGCAATCGGAAGCCTCGCGTTATGGGCTCCAAGCGGAGCTCCTCCGGAGGAGGGACGCTGGGGGGCTTTCATTGCGGACGATGGGCGGTCGCGGTCATTAGTGGTGGCGAGGGAGGGAGAGAGGGAGGGAGGGAGGGAGGGCGAGGTTCCGCTGTGAAGGAACGGGCCGGCCTGCCGGTGGTGGTGGGGACGGGGTTTCCCCGCGGCGGCGACCGCGGCCGAGCTGATGCTGATCTTGGGCATTCGCGTTAGAAAGGACCACGTCGAAAACACTGCCGGAGGAGGAACTCCTCAGAGAGAGAGAGAGAGAGAGAGAGAAATAGATAGATAGATAGAGAGAGAGAGAGAAATAGATAGATAGATAGATAGATAGATAGAGAGAGAGAGAAAGAGAGAGAGAGAGAGAGAGAGAGATAGATAGATAGATAGATAGATAGATAGATAGATATATAGATATATAGATAGATAGATATATAGATATATAGATAGATAGAGAGAGAGAGAGTACGGTCCGCTAGACCTCGGTCTAGTCCAGCAATCCTTCTAACTCGCTGGAACTGGGTCGACGGTGTTAATGGGCTTAAGTGGGCCATTTATTTTTAGTTTCAGAATTCATCGCTAGCAGAGAAACTTTAAGTTTGATGGGCTTTTACGAAATATGAGCCATGAAGGGCGAAATAATACCCGAGGCCTAAGGCCAGAAAGTGTCTGGCCAGTCAATAGACTCAGGTGATGATGCCTTTTGAAGCATGTTCAAAGATTTTCTACAAAGCTGAAAGGTACTTTTCTCGTTAACTTATATAGCTTTAGTTATATTTTTTATTTTATTTTTTATATATAGCTGAAAATTTGAGGAGAAGATATGTATATTGACATTTCTCTACCATATTTTTTATCAATTAAAAGTATTATGAATGCTAATATATATGTTAAAATATGTTGAACTTAATCAAACCTGCATAAGGCAACAGAAACTCTATTCATTGACATGACAGATGAAAACATAATATGATATATTAGGGGAATATTGACAAGAGAGCAAACATTGGCCTAAAATAGTAGTAATAATAATATTTTATTTATCGACATTACCTTAAAAAATTAAATTAGAATGAAAATTATTAATTATATTTCATACAAAATGTTGTATTTTTACGGACATAATTGATTTTTAAAAAAAAATAATACTTCATTTTCATGGTGATAGCCTATTAAGCTTGGGCAGGTGGCATCCATGCTTCTCCACCAACTCCCTTCTCTCTCTCTCTCTCTCTCTCTAGTTCGGAAAAATGGCGTTGTTCAAAATGGGTCTGGCCCAAAAACGAGTTTTTGGGCCTTTTTTTCCCCGATCCCAAGCTGGGAGGTCTGCGAGAAGCTGGCCTGATCCTGTCCGTCCATAGTGGGTGCATTTTCGAAGGATAGCAAGTAAATAAACCAGTATTTTATTAAGTAAAACAAGAAAGCCTGACGAACAATCCGGCCGCACGTGCATCCGGTCAGACGTCGCCGCAGCTCGGTTTGTTCCTGGCCGTCAGAAGGTAGTAAAAACTCTCTTCTTTTTATCTATGCGCACGTGCGGCTGCGTGAGAAGGCAGAAAAGAAGTACACGCTAGCAGAGGTAGCTGCTGCGGCTCTGCCTCATCAGCAGAGAATGCTCTTCTGATCCTGCGAACCCCCCCAACTTGGGGCACACCGGATCAACCGTTCTGATCGAGTTTGACTTTCGATCACGATCACTCCTTTGACCTTCCATGTTTGGACTACTCCATACCAAGCTGATTGACAATGGGATGATCCAAGTCTGCTGGGGCTTGTTCCACGGCACCTGATGCCTGATCAGATTACACCTGCTAGAAGGCATGATTTTTACTTGGTATGATATTTTATTAAATTAACCAGTTTAAGCAGATATCATTGATTTTTTATATGGATTAATATATTTCACGAAAAAATAGGAATTTGGACCATTGTTTTTGAACCCAGATCATATATGATCTTATAACATATTTGCGACATATTTGAGAGATATTCGGTTCTCAATATTTTATAATCAATCTTCCAACTTCTTTGCAGACTTTTCTCAATTGTCATCGAACGTGTCAGGGGAAAACTCATTTTAATGCATGAACAGGCAAGTTGAATGATAGATTCAGTCTATAAAAGGAGCCAATGGAGGTGGTAACGGGAGAGAGAACCACCAGAGGAATAGAGAGAAATAGAAAGAAGGATAGGAGCGTGTGTGTGTGTGTGTGAGAGAGAGAGAGAGAGAGAGAGAGAGAGAGAGAACAGAGGGATAGAGAGAATGAGAGTGAGTGAGTCAGCGAGAGAGAGAGAGAGAGAGAGGGAGAGAGGAAGTAGAAACAAACAAGGAGGCAGTCCCTACAAGACGCAGCGGCGCCGGAGTCCAAGGCGGTGCCGTGAGCAGGGCCATGCTCCGCCGCCTCGGGCGGCGCCCCTCGGCTGCACTAGTTTACGGCCGGAGCTCTCCGGCCAAGGAGAGAACCGCCGTAGTTAAAGCCCAGGCACGGGAACAGCGCCCACGTTCCCCCTCCCTCCTCCCTATTTATTTAATGCCACATCTTCAGACCACTTCTCATAACGGGCCGGGCTTTATCCAGAATACCCGGCCAGACTCAACCATCGTCCCGAAAACCAATGTTTTATTATTACTCTTATTAATTTTTCTTCTCATAAGACAGAATAAAGATATCATTAAATCCCAGTTATTATTATCAAAAAATTAATTAGATTTGTTCATTTTTCGGGCTTTTTTATGAAATCCGGGCCTAGCTGAAATGTTGGGACCGGGCCGGGCCTGACGACAGAATGGAGTTACCAGGAGGCTAGTTACCCCAGGAATCGACGACTCAGTAAATACACTCGCCGTCCCCTGTGAAAGTCCATAAATACTCTGCAAGCCGCAGCCGTCTCCCTGGCTTCTCCCTCTTGCGGCGCTCCTCCTCCCTCTCCCTCTCTCTCCCTCTCTCTCTCTCTCTCTCTCTCCGCAGTTAGACAAGCCGTCGTCGTTCGTCATGGTGGGTTCTCCGCCTTCGTCTTCTTCCTCTGGCCGGTGGGCTCCTCCTTACGGCTGAGGCTGACAGGAGTTTTCTCTCCCTTCACCTTTCCCTCTCTCTCTCTCTCTCTTCACCTTGCTCTCTCTCTATCTTTCTCTTCTGCAGGCGATATGGAAGCCGGCGTGGCTAGATGCGCTGGAGAAGCAGAGTTTCTTTGTGAGCTGCCCGGCGCACGCGGCGGCAAAGAAGAACGAGAAGAACGTGTGCTGCCTGGACTGTTGCACCAGCCTGTGCCCTCACTGCCTTCCTTCCCACCGTTTCCACCGGCTGGTGCAAGTTCGCCGCTACGTCTACCACGAGGTCGTACGGCTCGAGGACCTCGAGAAGCTCATAGACTGCTCCAATGTTCAGGTCTCTCTCTCTCTCTCTCTCTAGTTGTGTGCCACAAACGGCAGGTTCTTGGAGGTGATCCAACCTTTTATATTTTATACTCCATAGCCATACACCATCAATAGCTCCAAGGTTGTGTTTATCAAGAAGCGGCCGCAAAGTAGGCAGTTCAAGGGGTCCGGGAACTTCTGCTCCTCCTGCGACAGATGCCTTCAAGAACCCTATCTCCACTGCTCTCTGGGATGCAAAGTGAGTCTGGAATTCTTCAGCTTTTCGCGACTCTCCCTCTCTCTCTCTCTCTCTCCCCCCTCTCTTTCTCTCTCCCTCTATCTATATTTTTTAATTCAAGTCTTGTTTATCTTCGATACTTCTTCTTCTTCTTCACCATTCTGTAGAAACCTTCTCCTTCCTCCTCTTTAAGTAACCTTCGCCGGGTTTTCCTCTTCATTCTCTTCTTTCTTCCTCTTTACGCTCTATAAAAGTTTCATCTTCCGCCTCAACAAGCCGCCGTTTTCTTCGTCTACATACGACCTTCTTCTTTCTCGTCTGTATCCCTCCTTCTTCATCATCCTCTTCTTTCTCCTCGCCTGATAGTCTTCTTCTTCTTCGTGATCTCCATCCTATTCTTCTTCCTCTCCCTCCTCTGCAACTCATTGTCAATATCATCACCTTCTTCTTCTTACCGTCAACTCGGTCGCCTTCTTTCTCCCAGGTGGACTTCGTGCTGAGACAGAATAAGGACCTCTCGCCATACTTGAGGACCTGCGACTCTCTGCAGCTCTGCCCAGATGACGACACCAACCACTCCACCGTGGTCGACACCGATGAGCCCACCGCCACCTCGGACTCGGACAACCTCAGCTACTCGCCGCCGTGCGCCGCCGAGTCTTTCCGCCGGAAGAGAACCACCTTCTACGCCTGCGCCAGGTCCGCCGGGGGCGGCGCCGCCTCCGACGCGGCGGCGAGCGGCAACAGAAGGAAGAGCACTCCCCACAGATCCCCTCTCTGTTGAACGAGAAGAAAAAAAAAGGACGATTATCGATTATTATATAGGTTTATTCGTTAACTACTCTTCTTTTTGAGGATCTGACGTCCCAACAGCTGGAGAGATCGAGGAGGAGCACTCGTGTCTGTCCTCTCCCTTATTAAAATCCTCTCTCTCTCTCTCTCTACCCGTCTCTGCATGAGTGGAGAGGCTCGAGAGATGGTCTACGAAAGGGAGCAGCCGCATTTGACTTTAAACAAAGACTATCGACCATCTCGTTGACTGAGTATATCCAGAGGGGCTATACCGGGTGGCGACGTTGAGCCTACACGTGCGGCAGGATGGTGGAGTGGGAACTTTTGGGCTGGCTGTCATTTTGGGCCGCGGGGCCGGCTAACCAGTTCCTGGAGAGCGGGAGAGAGAGAGAGAGAGAGAGAGAGAGAGACTAGACAGGTACATGTGGTTTCTAACGTATAATTAATCCCTCAATGGAAGCATTTTCTAATTGGATTTATATTTAAATTCGTGAAAATTTAAATGTATATTTTATCCGTCAAAAGGACATGTTTCATCTACACCAGAGATATATATTTTTTATGATCACAAAAAATATAAGTCATAAATACTATTTTCACATTTTATACAAAATCCTTGGGATTTTCTGGTCAGCAAAAATGTTGTAGAAATGAATATATATATATATATATATACATTGATTTTGGAATTTGGGCTGGGCTCGTTTTTACAAAGCCCATCTTCAGCACTTATTGGCCCCTTCTCAAGCCCGAATTAGGTCCGGCCGTGTAAGGAAATGATTTTTTTTAAATGGCTCGAGATCTTGCCGAGCCCAGTTTACCCTTCTCGAGCCTGCTCTGTATGATCCTCTCTACAGAGAGGGGAGAGAGAGAGAGAGAGAGAGAGAGAGAGACGTATGAGGATCATGACAAGCTATATGATTTTGGGCCATCTTATACTGGGCCCGTACTAAATGGCCAATGAACCAAAATAATGGTTGGGGGGGTAGGCACATGACAGAGAAAGAGCGAGAGAGAGGGAGAGAGAGAGAGAAATCTGATAATGATGCCGAGCTGTATGAGTTTGGGCCATAATATATTGGGCCTACATTAAATGGACAAACGAGCCCAATATTATACTGGGGGTAAGGCCCATTGGCACGGTGCCGGCCACATAATGATCGATTATTTGTAAACACGTGACACAAAAGACCGCCGAGTAAAATAGTATAAGAGCATCCAGGCCGTTCTGATTCTAGTGTCCTGAAAAGCGACACGTGTTATGTCGGCTGGCATTAAATACTCTGTGGTCCCCAGACGCACGGATGATGTAAACGGTTGCGGTTCTGGTTGTGGCGATGTGAATCGTGCTGTCCGATGGTGAGGGGGGAAGAAAATTCTGCGCGGAATCTGATCTCGGCCGTCAGCAGGCTCGCCGCCGACCACAAGATCGCCGGAGTAGATCTCTCTGAGGAAGGAGGGAGGACTGAGAGGGACGCGGCATCACGGTCCAATGTCACGGCCATTGCGAGGCGAGGAAAGGGACACGACTTCACGTGGAGTTGGGAAGGGTTGGCCGTGGCCGTGGCTGTGGCTGTGGCTGCGGCCGCCACAGCAGCTCGTTGGCGATGACTGGTCCGTGAACGCAGGGGACCCCTCCGATTTCTCCGGAGTAAGCTGTTTAACCTATTCCTCCTCGTCCCCGATTCCATTGTTCTGGATCAGGTAAGAAAAAGGCGGTAAAGTGGGGGAGGAAGCAGGTAAGGGTCGATCTCGAAGGGGGATAGGTGGTCGGGGCCGCGATCTGTGTGGATTGGAGCCACCCAATTGCTGCCGGATAGTTCGCGTGTCTGCCAGCGTCCTTGATAAGGTAGGGCCCCTGGACGCGTGGGAGCATGACGACTGGTCCCTTGCTCGTGGAAAGAAAAGCAAGACTGCCATGACTACGAAGATGCTATTCGGAAGAGGATATCAGGTCTTTTCTGCTACAGTTTGAAACGAGGACTACAAGCGATCTTCCCGCCTGCTACGCTTGTTGTTTTTTTTGTTTTTCCGAGAGAGATGAGTCGAGAAAATGAGATGTAAATGCGTGGGTTCGGCGTATATTATTTCTTGGAGAAATAAGAAGATTTATTGAGGTCCCGGTGATAGCAGCTGGCCTAGAAACGTCGTTAAGTGTCCGAAAATGTTCCTCGGGTCGCCGTCACGATGACCCGTTGCAGTTGGCAGAGGAAAAGAGAGAGGGAAACAAGTAGACAGGGGAGAGAGAGAGAATTATAGGAATGGGTGGGGTTGATGGACGGGCCAAGATGACTTTTGCCCAACTTACGTGTACAAATCGGCGGTGAGAATTCACTCGAGGGAGGGACGAGGGGGGTGTGTTCGGGAGGAAGCCTTAGACTATTAGTTATCCCTGTTATCTTCTTCTCTTTTCTGCTATCGATAAGCCTTCTCCGTTTTGGCGTACGGAGGGAAGATGGTGAAATGCAACATGATACGGAGCTGAAGGCAGAAGATAGATTCCCCAGGCTGCCACTACAGTGGAGCGTTGCCGAGATGCTAAGCAGCGAAGGCTGCTAAGGTAGCAGAACAGCAATACTATCGATGCTTACAAGTTTATCTGCTAGCTCGAATTGGGAAATTGAGGATTATGATGCGTCTATCGCGCAACTTCTTACATGGGTTTGGAGTTGAAAATGGCCTCGATTCTGTAGATTTCCTGGTTGTACTAGTGACTGATGTGTGGATCATTTCCATATTCTCATTTTTAACATAGCAATACAGCAACCCTCGTGTGATCTTGATGTTTCGAGTTTCCTATTGAAGATTGGAAACGAATATCTCCTTTTCCTACTCATTTAGTGGTTTTTTCTTAATAATTGTTTTACTGGTCGTTTTCGAGATTGGGTTATGACTGACTTGGTGATTTTGAGGATTTATCATTTTTTATCATTTTTTTCCAATTCCATTATACAAACTTCCGACAGTATTTCTGTCATAATTATCTTTGATATTTTAAAATTTTCCTCTGGGAACCCAACTTTTATTTCGGGTGCTTATAGTCAAAATGCTGATATCTTCAGGATTCCCCTGGTGGAGTGGTGCGATAAGTGAAGCCCAGTTGATACTTCTCTCTAAGCAAGTTGCTGCCTCTCATTTTCGTCTTCAAGAACCTTTTTTTTGGGTGTGGATCGAACTGCAACTACACAAAGCACCATACTTCCAAGTTTTCAAACAGGCACGACAGGAAATGATACCGAGCACATCCAAAAATCTGTATGAGAAGCACTACGCATCACAGACACAGGAGGGTGCATCAAGAACACCCTCCGGCAGAGAATCTGGAGAGAAATGGATGGCATTTGCCACAGGATCTGGAGAGTCCGATCCAAAAACCAATCTTGTTTCACACCCAAGTGGCAGTGAGATTCTTGAAGAATTGAATGACGCCGGCATTCAAAAACCTAGCCAAGTATTTGCAGGGGCTGCAATAGTCGATAGGGCAGCAGAATGGGGTCTAGCAATTCCCTCAGAAAAGGATGGAAGTAAAACAGTGCCTCCAGGGTCATCTGTAGATGGCAGTAAATTGTCGCTGGGATTATCTTTGGAACTGATAAGAGCATCCACTGATTCCAATTTTGGGTCTGAAGGGATTCCTAGGGTCTCCCAAGAGCTAAAAGATGCATTATCTACTCTGCAACAGACTTTTGTTGTTTCTGATGCCACAAGACCTGATTGCCCCATACTGTATGCAAGTTCTGGTTTTTTCACTATGACTGGCTATTCCTCCAAGGAAGTTATCGGAAGAAATTGGTACTGGACATATCTTACTGAAATCAATTTCAATTCTGAGTTTACATAATTTTATTGAATGTTAAGCATTTTTATGCTGAGAGGGATAACAAACTTGTTTTACTTTTGTTTCAGCATTTTCGTAGTATACCAATTTTGTTACTGAGAGTTTCGCGTTCTCATGATTTTTATCCTGTTAGAATAGCAATTTCCAACTGATGCTGGATAAATAGATATATATTTCTCACCTTATAATTTCTATGAACCGTTGCTTACAACAGTGTTTTCTTCTGCAGCCGCTTCCTTCAGGGAAGTGATACAGACAAGCTGGAGGTTGCCAAGATAAGAGACGCTGTTAAAACTGGGAAAAGCTACTGTGGTAGACTTTTAAACTATAAGAAAGATGGCACACCATTCTGGAATCTTTTGACTGTCACTCCGATAAGAGATGACGGAGGAAAGGTCATAAAGTTTATAGGGTAAGTTTCTCCAGTACATTTAACCAGGCATTCAAGTATTGTGACATGAGTTACCTAAATCTGAAGACAAAGACATGTAGACCTAAATCATCGTCATTCCAGTTTAGAGTTTGGTAAAATCGTTTCATGGAATTTGCAACAGCAGTCTGAAACACGATGGATAGTTTTCTTCGTCTACAGTGATAACTATCCCTTATTGAATGAAATTTTATGGCAAATTTTGCTCGTTTAGTACATGCCTGGAAGCATTCACAACTGGTCAGACTAAAGTTCTCACTGAGCCCTTGGGTGTCTCCATGGTAAACTATTGAATAACAGAAGTGCAATAACATATTCCTTCTAATGTTCCGAACATTTTGAAAGCCTGGACTTTATTTTTTTCAAATTGACGTGGAGATCAGTGGAGGGGGTGCCATCATTTTGCACTATGATATATCCTTGAATAGCGACAACAAGAAGCTTTTCCATTCAAGTCAAAGTAACGAGAGGATGTCCCATATTTTCTCCTTGTGAGATGGATTGATATTTATATGTACTATGTTTTATCGAAATATGGAATTTATAGTTCTTTATGAATGTAAACCGCAGAAAAATAGCATTGAATCTTGCATCATGTCGAAATTCAACGGATTGTCAGAAGAAGTGGGCCAAGTAGACCAGCTGTGGATAAGAGCGTCAGCATGTGCCTAATGAATAGAAAAAGTAACTGCGCTCTATTTGAGCTCCAGATCTCATTAAATAAGACCAGAGACTACTTTTTATTATGAATATTTTGAGAAATGTGTGGTTTTTTCTTTTTTTTTATTTACTTGTGTTCTTGTGATCTTGTTCTTTTTTTTTTATTTGTATGGTTTTACAGCTTAGCATTATCTTTATCTTTTTTTGCTGATGTCCTTAAATCTTTTTCATTGATGCAGAATGCAAGTTGAGGTTAGCAAATATACTGAAGGTTTAAGTGATAAAAGATTGAGGCCAAACACGCTGCCAGTATCACTAATTCGTTATGATGGTAGTCAACTGTTTATTCACATTCAGTTAAACAATGTATATTTTAGTAGCCGTACTGACATTTTATTTTTCAGCACGCCAGAAGGAGAAAGCTTTGTCCTCCATTACTGAGGTTGTGCAAACTGTGAAGCATCCTCACCGACACTCCCATAATGATGGTCATGATATGACTCCGAAACCAACTGAGCTCGAAAAGTTTCGTCTTGATTCTCCTCTCCAGAAGTATGCAGAAATTGAGCACTTCAAAACACCTGGTAGAAGTACCTCTCATCTTGATGCCCAGAGTGTGTTGTCATCCATGCCAAGCAGTCCTCGGGATCCTAAAAAGCCATCCAGGAAACCGGGACGTTCTTCTTTACTTGGATCAGCTCGTTCATCCTTAATGGGGTGAGTTCAGATAAACGTGAGGGGTAAATATTTTGAATAGTTTGTGCCTATGGCATCAGGAGCATATCATCCTCATGAAGCACAATTGGTGCTTTTTTTCCTTCTTTTTTGTTGCTGACTTCTGATGTTTATCAAGTGTTACAAGCCTTCCCATCAGACTAAAATATGTTTTATTGGAGAAATGATCTTAAAAATGTTTTGGTGTTCAAAACTAGACAAAAAATATTACATCAGAGTTGATATCTATGGGTATATAACTTTTCCTAATGCTTTGGTGAAACCAAAATAGTTGGTAGAAAGATGAGATGGAATTATGCAAGATTCCTGCAGAAAGCTCAATTTGCCTCATTGTTAGAAAGTATCGTGATTACACAAGCAACTTTTTTCCCCTTGATCCTGTGTGACGATTTTTAAGGCTCGTGTCATACATAAAATGGACTCCATGATTTTTCTCCTGTTAAGTTTCACATATTTAATGGGGTGTGTACATGTCCTGTGCCTTGTTACATGCTTAGAATTACTGTCATATTTTATTTTCAGTCCTCAATCACATTTGTGCTGCTGGCCTTCAGAGGTTTGATTCCCATGTACTATCTTGTCACACCCCTCCTTTGAGTCTGCTACTCTCCATTGAAGCCAATACTTTAAAGTCATGAGAAAGCGAAAAGCATTAGACAATTGAACTCCAAGTGGATGCCTATATGCAAGAACCTAATACTCGATGTAACCATGAGGAGTGACAGAAACGTTGCCCTTTGAATTTACAGCTAAATTCTTCTGTATCAATGATATGCTTTGAGCTATTTTCAGGCTAAGGGGAAAAGCTGAAAGTTCTACTGAACAGCATGAAGCCATTGAACCAGAGGCCTTAATGACCAGAGACATTGAACGCACTGAAAGCTGGGAACGTGTTGAAAGAGAGAAGGATATACGCCAGGGAATTGATTTAGCAACAACATTAGAGCGCATTGAAAAGAATTTTGTCATAACAGATCCTAGGCTGCCGGATAACCCAATAGTGAGTGAATTTCAGAAACTATTTTTCTGATATCCTTTTAGACTCATTGGAGACAAAGAACAGTTTCTTTTCACTGTACATCTTTGTGTAATTCCCTTTGTCAAATCATTTTTATGCCCTTTCGCTATCACTTTGATTTCGTACGTAATCATTGATTCTTTTATTCGTTTTACTATTTTCCTTTCAACAAATGATCATCATCTTCCTCGAATTTTTTGATGATTTATGTAACTTCAGAGCACTGGCTACAAAATATATTTGCAAATTGAATGGGTTTTTGTTGCAGATGATTATATTTTGATGATTTTATTTAAGTCGATATTTTATTCAATTTTTTTGATTCTTTGTTTCTTGTATGCTAATTTGTGTGATGAATTTTCGAATTTTTTGGTGAAACAATAGCATGCTGATATACTGTCACGTCCTTCCTCTCTTATATATCTTTCGTTCTAAGATAAACTGACTTATTTTGATTACAAAATATCTACAGATATTTGCATCTGATAGCTTTCTTGAGCTGACGGAGTACACACGTGAAGAAATCTTGGGAAGAAACTGTCGGTATGCTAAAACTGTTTTATTTGCATTCTTTGGGTACCACATGACGATGTACAAGTTTCGTTTGTCTGGGACTAGCTTGGTTAATTGGTGATGGGAGGGTTGGTGTAATATATACTTCACAGTTGAAACATGCTTTTTATTTGTATGACATATGCATAATGGATAATACGATTTAGACAACTGAATCAGTAATGAATTTTGTGACGTGGATGAAATAATCACTGCTCTGAAATAGCTTTTCGCGTTATCACTTTGTGACGAGCAATTGTCTTCACCTCATGAAAGGAGAGAAAAAGATAAGCCAAAAAAGGAAGAAAGAAAATAAGTTTCCATGAGTGCGATCTTCATGGATGCAGTAAGTGCTCATAATTGAATTATCATTCTTGAAATCCATTCTGAAAGGAAGAAAGGAATAGAAAGGGATTTCAGATTCCACATTAAACTAAAACGTTTAAAGTCTGTGCTTGTATTTTATCTTAGCTTTTCAAATCATCGTGATGCATATACTGTGCTTAATCCAGTTTCTTATTCAGGTTTCTTCAAGGTCCTGAAACTGACTACAGTACTGTTGCAAAAATAAGAGAAGCCATTAGAGATCAAAGGGAAATCACTGTCCAGTTGATTAACTACACAAAGAGTGGTATGCTCCTTGAATTTACATCTTCAAGTTAGAGTAAATGCATATTTCTTTGAAAAATTATTTCTCATTCTCAGTTTCATTTCTATCGTACATTGTACTTTGTATGAAGTCCAACATATAAATATCTTATTTGGGAATACGCCAGTATAATTTGGCTATCCTTTTTTAAGACATTTTTTTTTATCTTTTTCTTTGTGTGATATTGAAAGTTTTGTTTTCAGGTAAGAAATTTTGGAACCTATTTCACTTGCAACCCATGCGTGATCAGAAGGTATACACATTCCGTTATTTTGATTTATTTCGTTCTTCATAGTTGTTCACCAATGATTTGAAACTTCTCTTTCGTTGTCATTGGGGGGGGGGGGACATCAGGGTGAACTTCAGTACTTCATTGGTGTACAATTGGATGGAAGTGATCATATGGAACCCCTTCGAAATCGTCTTTCAGAAGGGACGGAGCAGCAGAGTGCTAAGTTGGTACGTGCTTAAAACTTTTCTAAATTTCCCCTCGATATAGCTTTGCATTTGTTTTAAGGTGCTCAACCTGTATTAGAGCCAGAATCAGGCAAAACTTTTATATCAAGTTATAATTTTCATCCCTTGGATGAGATATCCTAGCTGCTGTTCATTGTTCTCTTTCCTACATATTTACTAATTGGGGCAGTGATACCATTTACGAAGAAAACACTTTGGAGTAAAATATTGTTCTCAAGTGTTGGATTCTTCTTGGTCATCTTATTCTTTGATGCTTTTTATTAAAACATAAAATTATACTTGTTTTTGGTAGCATTTTATGAGGAATGTAATATGAATTTTTTATTTGATCATGATGAGAACGTGATACTTCTCACTTATTTTGTTTCTGATCTTCAAGAAGCTAAATACTGTTTGGTGTTCCAAATTAATGAACTTAGGGTGGATAACCTTAAAGAAGAAATAGGCATAGTCTTTTTAGTAGTGGATATCACTGTGAGTACATTTTGTTAGATGGGAGGGTGGGGTGTCGTCGATGATTTCTGTCATCATATGTTTTCAACCTTCTGTAGAGTGGAGACTCCTGTAAGGAGAAAGCTAATAGGCTTTGAGACATAATCAATTATAATAAAGATATATCAACATGTATGCATTTAGTCAAGATTAGTATAGTTTCAGAAGAGTCACTTTTAACATCCTGATACGATTTTTATAAAAAAACGGATATCATTTCACAGGCTGATTGAACTGGCTATCGAAGATACAGATGTACATTAAATGCATCCACAGGCGGAAAACATATATGTTCATATATGCATATTTGCGTATTATTTCTTTGATTCTTTGAGCTGGTCCAAATTGGCAACTCATATTGGACAAAACATTTCAAAGTTGGATGTTAGAAGGCGAATCTAAATGGATTTATTGTGCTATGTTTGCAACAGTGATTTAGAATTTCATTGGAAAATTAGATGGAGACATGATTTTAAGCAGCGCTCTGAATTTCTACATGTCTCTCACAAGGTATCTTTCCGCCAGAAGTTGAAGGGTCCGGATAATTCCAACCCAGTACTTTGGTCCCCTGGAGGTTTCTTTCAGAAACTGGTACGAGGTTTTTAATAGGTGATGATGTAAATCAATAGTAGTTGCTCTATTCCTTTCCTTTTTAGCAGTGGATGTCTTTCAACTTAAAAAGTACGCCAAAATTTTTATTAAGTCATTCCCAAAGGTTGAAGGGTTAGAGAATTGTATATTCCTAGTTACCAATAAGGAGCTTTTGTCAAATGATATCAGAAGAGCTTTAGGGACTTAAATGCTGTGTTGTGCTGTGTCCTCACGTTTTTATGTTATATTTCGCTATCAAAACGTCTTCCGTTAGTGTGAGGATATTTTTTTGAGATTTTCATTTTTACCTTCATGTAGGTAAATAATTTTACGTAATGTTTTAATCCACAAGCACCTGACTTTCTCTTTGTATAGGTTCAACATAGGCCAAAAAATTTATGATTCCTGTTTCTTACGTGTCAAAAATATGCACTGAGAAACCTCACAAAATTGCTTTGGACTTCTCTGCTAAGTCGAGTAGAAGCTTCATGAGAATGGTCTCACTTAGTCCTTGATATGGACTCACGACCTCATTTTACGACACAGGGATGGAATAGATGTTGGTGGACATCGTAACACGAATTATGATTTAACACTGGATATTATGGATTATAAAAAAAAAGGGAATATTTTCATTTTGAACGATCATTGGTAGACTTCGTAATTACTCCAAGTGGATGATTTGAAAAGTACAGTTATGGAAGTGGCTTTTTTTCAAATTTCTTTTACAGGTCAAAGCAACAGCAGAGAATGTTAATGAAGCAGTGAAAGAACTACTTGACCCCAACTTGGTAAGGTACATCTTTTGCGCAGCTACATGTCTAAAGAAAATCTGATATTACTTCTTTTGTCCACAACTACCTGTGTGCATTTCTTTTTCAATGGAAGGATTGGATTCCAGTTACTTATAAAACGTGAAGTCTCAATCAGTGCATAAAATATTATCCAACCTTGTCAATTTCTTGATATATAGGGGTTTTATTTGATTTGTGTGACAGCCACAATGTTCCGTGAAAGTTTTTTCATTTGAGATATACTAGTATATCAGTAGAAAATGATTTACCAACAAAACAGCATGCACTTCGCCATTATTAAACGTCTACAGCAGTTAAATGAATGTTCAAATGTAGATGTCTGTTCATACTACCTCAATATTTGCTTAAATTTCAGGCGAATTTTGCATTCAAATGATTAAGTGATATTCAATTTATTTTTCTTGTGAGAATGGCAAGCCAATTTCGCCTATAATTACTTTAAAAATTACGTATGTGAAGAAAATGTGGATGCCTATTACTACTTTCTATAACCGTATGGTAAAATCATTGTTTAGAACATCAAATACTTCTAATTTCTGTGATTGAGATATTTGATTTTGAAGATTTGTTTCCTTTTCTGGATAATATCTAAAATATTCTGCCGTGTTTTGATCATGTCTGCAATCATTTAGTAAACTCATAACTTGAGGTGGTTTATCTCTTTGACGAAATTTATAAATTAATTTTGATTATTCCGTCCGTAGGGTCCCGAAGATCTATGGGCAGTTCACTCGCAACCTGTCTTTCCAAGGCCCCACAAAAGGAATAGCCCTTCTTGGATAGCAATTCAGAAGGTATTATTTTCTGAACCAAAAAGTTTCGATTGCCTTCGCTATAGTGATACTATTATGGGTCCCCTCTGCTCCATACGTGAATGCATTTGTTTCATTCAAAAGCACGTTGTCTTGTATTATCGCCTAAAATAATAATTTGGTTGGTTAATATGCTGGGACTTATTTGAGTGATTTCCCTTTGTTTTTGGCTGTTTGAAAAGGTCATTAATGATCCTAATCACATATAATTTTGGGGACCAAAAGAAACGTAATTTGACTCAACATAGATACACTCCTGGAATGGAGTTCCAACTAAATAAACATATCTCAGTGTACACATTTTAGGAAACATGATCTGAAGATAACATTATTGAGAAAAAAGCCAAACGAAATTGTTTGCATTATGGAACTGTTATGGTAAGGAAATCTTACTTATATTCAGCTAGCAATTATTTTGCTCTGCTTACAACTTTGGTTCTACTTATCCTCATACTTTCACTGGCGTTTTGGGGCTCTGACATCTTGCTCTTACTCATTCAGTTTTTCTAGATTCCAAATGCTAACTGACTTCCAAACAGCTCTTAAAGGAATGATATTATAATATAATTTGATTGTAGACCTATATGAGTTGGAGTAGAAATGGTTGGAGTTTTGACAAGTCGGTATGATTCAACGTTTTTCCTTTATCATTTCTGAGTCACAATATGGTATGAAGATATATAACTTTGAAGTTGAGAATATTGATGCTGGTCTTTACTGATGACTGCTTACTGCTGTGTTCTAAACTTTACATGTCTCCAAAGATTGCTGGACAAGGTGAAACGATCAATTTGAAGCATTTTAGGCCCATAAAACCCTTGGGATGTGGAGATACCGGGAGGTAATCCTTCAATTAAGGGTTGTGTTTCCAATGCGCTTGAATACTTTATGGAACTATGCTTGTTTTCCTTATGTCGATTTTTTATATAAATTTTTTAGATTTTGATATTAATATCCGCTAGGAAACTCATTTCCAATGTGTAGGCTTATTTCTTTATGAAACGTCTCATAGAGGAGGTGTGTTTTGACATGAGAATGTTCACTCAATTATCTAAACACTTTTACGTGATTCTGAGGATACATCATAAATGTGGACAGAGTTCATGCAAGGTTCTGAAAAGTGCTACTGGTTTAAATTTGATATTGTAATTCTTTATGAAACGTCTCATAGAGGAGCATGTTCGTATGAAAAGAGAAAAGTCGAAAGGGAAAAATGTGAAATCTGTGTGCAAAGATGTGACAAAGAAAGAAAGAGGAGGAGGGAAAGACTAGTAGAGAAAGATGGGATGAATGAAGAGAAAGATTGATCTCCAAGTGCGCACTAGACTTCAAGCTGTCAAAGCAATTCCAAGATGTTCGACCTTGATCGGCACATAAGGCTGTTATATTTTTGATGCTCGTTTGAAAGTTGGTGTTTAGTGAAACTCCACAACGTCTAAGTACTCATAACAACAGTTTTGTTTTATAAAATCATATGAGAAAGTTTTATAACGTGAACTCAGTTTGCTTGCCAGACTACTTTAGTCATACAGAGGCATATATGGGCCTATATACGTTGTCTTATCTGGCTTTTCTTCAAATTTTTGAGATATCTCCCATTTTATGTCATTCTTCTTATTTTCTCTGCCCTGCAGTGTTCATTTGGTAGAACTGCAAGGCACTGGCGAACTGTATGCGATGAAGGCAATGGACAAATCAGTAATGCTGACTCGGAACAAGGTATGCTGTTAGAAAACCGCATCACTAAAACAACATAGTTGATGCTGACTAGCTTTTTACTATTCAAGAATATGGATTTATATATTTTCTTTGTGTTTATCTTGGACAGAATGAGAGTTGCCATGTGCTATTATTAGTGTCTTTCTTTGTCTTAGAATTTTAAATATTTGATAATAATCGACTGTAGGCATTCATTATGTGGGCTTGTTCGCATAGACTTCATAGAATATTAATTCGATTTGGACTGCTGGTGTCCTCTAATGCATCTTTTACCATTTTTTACGCCATATCCAGGTGCATCGAGCATGCATAGAAAGGGAGATCATTTCACTGCTTGATCACCCTTTCCTCCCAACGCTATATTCTTCTTTTCAGGTTTAGCTTCTTATCTCACAGTGTTAATTCTTCATTTGCCCTATCCAAATTTTTCCTATTTGCATAGAATTTTATTTTTTGCAATATGATAAAATCATATGTCATACCTCTCGTTGTGGCATCTTGTTGGAAATCCATGCATTAAGCTACGTCTCAAAATTGTCATCTGTCTTGGTTTAATTTTTTAAAACTTGGCCATTTTTATTTGTTATTTAATTTCAAACCATTTTTCTAAGATTGATATTCCCATTACATCTTAGGTTTGGGTTTTCCTTTTGACAGACTCCTACTCACGTTTGCCTGATTACTGACTTTTGCCCTGGTGGGGAGCTTTTTGCGTTGCTAGACAAGCAGCCAATGAAGATATTCAAAGAAGAAGCAGCGAGGTAAGTAAATGTGACCATCCGATCCTGAGTGTACATAGCGCATGGTTTTCCGATTAGGAAGGATAGATTTCTTCCCCTGGTATACAATCCCTCCCGGTTGATCTGCTTAAAACATTCTTTTCCTTAGTATGCCAACTGTCTCGTGTATTTTATTTCCTTATCTTATTCTTAATTTATGTTTAATGCTCTCAGGTTTTATGCTGCAGAAGTTGTGATTGGTTTGGAATACCTCCACTGCCTAGGTAACTTGCAAAGTTAAAATATAAAAAATTACATTTGGTATTGTGTTTTAAACTCATTGATTAACTTGACTGTGTAGGTATTGCGGCACATAAAACATAGGCTGGATTATTTACAATATTTATATTTTTTTTTTTGTCACACTTTGACTTGTGTAAATTATTTTAATCGAAAGAACTAGACACAGATGCTTCCAAAGCTGTAACATTTCTAAATATTTATGCTATACCATTGTCTTATGGTTTGAACTCTGTGTACAAACCAATAGATCGAATAATATGAATGATAAATCTAATCAACGATTGTTCCAAATACATTAATTTTGAGTTGGGAGATAACAGTTTCAAACTTAATTACTTGTCGGGCATGTTAGTTCCTTCCTTGCATTAAACTGATATATTTCATTGATCATCTTCCAGCTAGGTTTGATGGTTAGAAATCCAATGAACTAGTTTTCAACTGAAACTGGCCAATTGTACTGTCCTTGACTAAATTGATGTCAATTTTTGACTTTTAAATACTCAGGGTTGATGTGATCTCGGTATTGCTATTTTCCGTTATGCGCACATAGTTGTGAGAACATTTGATTTATTTAATTTAGCATGTGAGAACATTTTTCTTTCTTGTACTGCAGGAATAATTTATCGTGATTTGAAGCCAGAGAACATTTTGCTACAAAAGGATGGGCATGTTATATTAGCTGATTTTGATCTGTCTTTCTTAACCTCTTGCAAACCTCAAGTACGGCATTCTGCCCCTGCTTTAATTCTACGTGCTTCCTAGAAACGTTGTTTTGGAAACCTCTGGCCTCTCGTTAGTTTGAAGTTTGATTGCATAAAGTTATGTGATCATGCTAGCCGTTGTCGTATCAGAATTCCCCTACATGATATAATGTTAGATGACTTACATCCCTCCGTTCCTCATTCTCCCTCTCCCTCTCCCGCCCCTGCTTGTATGAAAAATTAGCATTCTCATTAAACCTCTTGCCGTCTACTGGCACCCCGCCTCCAATCCCCTTCTGATGTGCCAAATATGCTATTTGGGGAAGAGCTTGTCGCGGAGGCAACTTTGTGGTTGGTACCCTGCATCCAGGAGAGAAGGCTTGTCGTGGGGAATGGTGGTTGGGATTTCTCATAGTATTTTTGTAGTTGAATTCACCTTTTTTGGGGCAAATCAGCCTGGAATTGGAAGATTCTGGATGGATCAACCACAAATAGGCTGATCCAGCCAGCATGGCCAATATCTGGTGTGTCTGAAATGGTTCGGGCACGGCACTAGTAGCCGGATGGGCGGGCAAAATTGTTAGAAATTGTGAAGATTTGTATGCCCTATGCCATTCCCGGAAGGAACTTGGTCAATCTAGTTGTCCGATCTGATTTGGTTTGCCATTGTATCAGGCATAGCCTAGTGCAATAATCATCAGAAGATGTGTCCACTTGTCTAGAATGACAGCATTAGCTCCTTCATATGAGAACTTGATTCAGACAGAAGTCATCTGATGTCTTTAACAATACCCAAGCATCTAGAGTTCCATTCTCTTAATGGCCACCATTCCCTTAACTGGAAGGCCAGCATCTAGAGTGGTCCTAGCCATCAGATTTGTCAGATCCAGTTCGAGTCGGCTGGTCTTTAGCCAGAGTTAACTGCAATTTTTAGATGAACGCTCGCTGTAAACTAAATAAAAAATCTCTCTGCTGTTCTGGTCTGACTCGGTTGAATTTTTATTTTCGCAGGTGATAAGGCATGCAGTGCCATTGAACAAGAGGAGAAAATCCAAGGATCATATCCCTCCCGTTTTTGTTGCAGAACCAAGTACACAGTCGAACTCATTTGTTGGGACCGAAGAGTACATAGCTCCAGTATGTTGCCAACACACTGTACTCGTTGCTACTAATTTTTTTCTAAATTTTATATCCACATTGGCGTCAGTTGATTGTTGATATTCCCCCAACAGATGCTATGCTATGCACTTGATTTCCATGGGACAATCGAAATATCTCTTAATAAGCACATATCAAACATGGAAAATATTAAATATTCTGTGAATTCTGTTATTCCTAACCGCTATTTATTTTGCATTTTTAACCTGGAGTTGCACCCTCTGTAGATAATATTTAGCTTACCGTGCTTTCATTTGATGTAGCACTAAGATGGGTCATTCTCGTGGATCACATTCACGAGATGCATGCCTCCATGAGAAGTTGGATCGTTGCCGAGCTTTGTGCTATGCTTTGTTTATGTTTCAATGACGACTACAAATAAAGAGAAGATATTATTTTTTGAATTCACACGGGTTCATTGTTCCTTTCCTGTTTGATAAACGTCGGAGTTGATCCGTTGGCACTTGAATCTTTCTTCAGTGTTCAGTATTTTTCCGTTTTTAGATGCATGCCTGGGATTCTTTTAACTTGAGTATCCGAATTAGATCCTCTTGACTTTCTTCTGCATTATAATTTATTACAGAATTTAGATGCTTTTGTGTCTTTAACATAAAATTTCCCTTATATCCGATTTATCTGGGAAAATATTCTCTCACAGATCTAATCTTTTTATCTATTGTATTTCAGGAAATTATTACCGGAGCAGGACACAGCAGTGCTATTGATTGGTGGTCTCTCGGTAAGATTGTTAGTATCTGAAGTGTTAGCTTCGTAGCTTGTTGCTGATATACGACAAGAGAAAGGCCGAGAAGAAAGATTAGCTTTAGATAGAACCAGTCTGGCAATAATCTTCGTACTTTCCTTTTATCATTCGCTTCCAACCTGATGTTTCCATTGAATTCATCCGGCAAGACTTAATTGTTGCCATATTTGGTATCCTGGTGCAACGCTAGAAAGCAATCTTCTTTCCTCCATTATCTTCCGGAGGCAGGCAGTTGTTCTTTGTACGGCTGGCTTTCTAGAAAAATATTGGCATGACATTTATAGAATGTAGATTTGGATGTTATTTTTCCGTAAATACAGTTTTTCCTCACATAACGTAGAGTGTGCATACATTTTTCTTACTTATATTTTCCGTAAATACATTTTTCTTGGTTTCGGTAATATCTCCTTCATAAGAGCCCAACTGTTCCTTCAATTCACATTCAATCAAGAAAGTGTTTTTTCTATTATTATTATTTAATTTTTGTACGTGATGATATTTTCTCATCTTATCCTCTGCTTCAATGACGTAGATTCACTGATAAAGGAGAGATTTTACTTACTTTCTATGTTGAATTCTATGATTTTCATCTCAGAAGCTGGAACTTTGCCGTGCAGGGATTTTGCTCTATGAGATGTTATATGGGCGCACACCTTTCAGGGGAAAGAACCGGCAGAAGACATTCGCCAACATTTTGCACAAAGATCTCACCTTCCCTAGCAGTATTCCGGTGAGAGAAAAACACTGTTTCTCTCTCTATCGCCTAATTTTGGTATAACTTGACCTGCCTGCAGATGGGCATCATTTTAACCTGGCCCCCATGTGTGTGAAAAATGCCAGGTCAGCCTTGCAGCTAGGCAGCTCATCAACGGATTGCTGCAGAGGGACCCCGCTGTCCGCTTGGGATCGAACACTGGAGCCAATGAGATCAGGCAGCACCCCTTCTTCCGGGAGATCAATTGGCCCCTCATTCGATGCATGGTACGTCCCACTTTCCCATGATCCAAGAGAAGAAATAGAATAATTATATCTATTAATCATGTGAGAATATTCTGATTCGGAAAAAAAACCTTGCCCCGAGCTCTGTAGCATGAAGAACTACCCTTTTGGGGAAAGAGGGAGGGTTTTTCTTTCATATATATAATGGGATATATATATATATATTTATTTATTTATATTTATATGTATGAGCATAGACTTACAAGCATATGATTGTGAAGTTGAGGGTTCAGAAGTGTCTGTCTTATTGCAAAGCTACTTTTGTGATCGTCCAGGATCCGCCTCAGCTCGACGTCCCTCTCGAGTTAGTTGGTAAAAATTTGGACGACAAACCCAAGGCCCTGCTGAAGGATGACGAGGAGGTCCTCATTCAGGCCATTGAAACATTCTAAGGTGCGCATCTCCCTCTCTCTCTCTCTCCCCAAAAGCTCTTTTTGGCTTTCCCATATATAATTTAGAGTCTTAAAGTAAGGGGCAGTGTAACCCACCCACAGACTCATCTCTGTCTCCATCCAATCACCGTCTCCGCGTCGGTAGGATCCAGTCTAGGTACATCTCTCTCTCTCTCTCTCGTTGGGTAGGTTCATGAAGAGCCAGGCCAAGGTTCAGGAGGCCCAAGTTGTATGGGCTACGAGCCCACGTCTCTCTCCATCCAGCCCCCCCCCCTCTCTCTCTCTCTCTCTCTCTCTCTCTCTTTCTCTATCGCTGTGTGGAGAATATAGCACCCAACTCATGTGGGTCCTGTGGTTGCAGGCTGCGGCGACGGCCGTCAGGAGTGCGCCATCTTGGGAGATCTCTGCGGTGGTGGGGTAGTTCTCAGCCATTGTAGTTGTGTACAGCCAAGACCGTGGGGTTTATTAATAAACGAATTCCAGGGGCAGAGAATTCATGTGGGCGCGCACCTGCCGCTGTAATAAACCTCCTCTCCAGATTGTCCACCCCCCCGCTCTCATTTCCCTGTAGAAATCTTCCTCCTCTCCCCAGATATGATATGCTACCGAACCCACGCTTGCTCTTCATTTTATTTCCCCTGATTTGGGAATCTCCTCGTTCGCCCCCCCCCCCCAATGGGCCGATTTAGGCCTCAAGATTGAGCTCGGAATGGAGAGTAAAAAAAAAGAGGGACCCTTTTTACGCTGCCCTCTCTCTCTCTCTCTCTCCCTCTCGCTACGTGGGGAGTCCGTGCGTCTGTCCTTGCAGAAGGCAGCAGTCGTTGAGTTAGTCCGTGCTGTTGCTTCCGTAGGGATGAACTAGGCCTGGCCATGCCCAGCCCAAGCCCAGTTTGCTTCGCAAGGCCCGGCCCCAGCCTCAGAGAGAGAGAGAGAGGTAGAGAGAGAGAGAGAGAGAGAGAGAGAGAGAGAGAGAGGGAGGGAGGGAGGAGAGGAACTTGGCTGTCAGTCAACTTTTCCTAGAAAAATGAGGCCGAGAGGGGGTGGGGTACCGCCCTTGCGAATGCACACGATAAAAACAAAGTCGGGAAACCAAATGACGTCGCGCTCTCGTCCTGTTCCGGGCGGCGAAAGAACGCGTGTTGCCTTCCGGTGAGTTCAAGGTCACGGATGACGGAGATCCCTGCCGACGACCGCCGATTACCTACTATTCGTTATCTGATGTGCTGCCATAAAAAAAAATCTCATCTCACAAATTTTCGCCGCCATTTTAATATTTTTTTTAAAATTAGTGACTACCCAGTTGACTTCTTTATGTTTTTGAAGATTTTACGCTCCAGACATCTTTTTTGAACTCAAACTCTCATGTTACCACCTTTTAGAGGCAGATAACAAGCTGCTTAGCGTTTCCTAGTATTAATCTTTTGTTGTAAATTTTGAGTTGAAGGTCAACGCTCCTCGACAAACGAATTTATGATGTTAAAAAGTCCTCTAGACAAAACTTTCAAGCATATTTTACTCTCGAAAAAGTTGGAATAGTGTGCTCTATGAGACTCTAACAACCATTGGCCCAGCCATTACAGACACATCCTGGTCCTTAGGATGAGAGAGAGAGAGAGAGAGAGAGAGAGAGAGGGAGAGAGATATGTCACATGGATTTATATAGCAAAAAATCACATGATAAGATAAATGAGTTTCTTAGGCAAGCCCCATTGAAGGCAGGGATATGAAAAAATAACATAAAAAAATCAAGCAATACGAAGTTTGGACCCAGCCTTTTAAGTATGTAGTTTCCTAAAAGGCATGTGATATTGCCTAAGAGCCCTAATGACTCCCATCTTTGATCATGGTCTCCAAGGTATTGTTTTTCCAATTGATATGGCCAAAAATCACCTCAAACTTTGAATGATTTAATAATAGAAAACACCCATTTACGAAGAAGCAGAGACCAACTGAGTAGAAACTACATAACAGAAGAGAGTGCTCTAAAGAACAAATATTATTTTCCCAACTTCTAAAACCAACGAAATATGACAAGATCCATCACACATCTGTTCTTGATTCATATGCCAAATGTAACAGCCTTGTTTAAATCGTGCAACATTTCATCACATCGATGTAAGCCAGACATATAGTAAGAAATTGACCCATAGCAAGCTTAATTCTTTTACCCAATCCTTTAAGTCCAAACTATTAACGAAATGGAATGATCTTATGTATATAACTAAAACACTTATGTATGTAAATATATTTATGGCCATGACATGCTAATTGGCATTATCTTCATCATAAATTAAAGGACATTTATTGGCATCATTCTCATTGATTATTGAACAATACTTGTTGTCTCCTCACTTAACATTCTGTCACCATCACTAAGATTTTATCAAGCTAGAGAGAATTAGGGCTCAAGGTTCAAGATAAATAGCAATGGCATTCATCAATACGGTGTTTTCAAGGACCGTTGACTATCATGTGGTCGGTGATTGGGTTTACATGTCCAAGGGGAATGGTGCTCGCTCAAGCTTCCAAATTGGGCCACATCATTATTTTTGCAAAGTGATCTGGCTACTTTGACCATCACTTACTTACAAATTATTCTTGCAACAGATTTCCCTAGAGAAGCTACTAGTATTTATCGCTAGAATTGATCTGATTTATTTTTTTTAATAGATATCATCGCCAAATATACTTAATTAGGAACAAAGGCACATTAATAACGTGGGCATCCCAACGGGTGGTGATTAATGGCCCTTAATGGGGAGGCCCGTTTAGAATATCAGCGTAGAAAATAATAGTATATTATATTTTAAACAAGGACAGTTATTATTCAATAACATTCTATAATTATGCTCATATTTATTGTGGTTGCGGTGGTGGTCTCTGCCGTCTTCCATCCCGGAAGGATTCCTCACGTCTCTTTTTGAAAGGGGGAGGGAGAAATGGGGAGAGAGAGAGGGAGAGAGAGAGAGAGAGAGAGAGAGAGAGGTGCACACGTGGGGCCCTTCCTTTCACACGTCACTCCACAAGACGCGACGGCCAGATATGGACGGCCGGCAACCACCTCCGCCGCCCATCTTCGGTCGTTTATCATGGTTCCTCCCTCAACTGCCCATCGACTCCGATCCGATCCGACTGACCCGGTGTCGAATCGGACGGTCGAGTCATTTTCGCCCGATCGAGGGCGCTTCTGTGCAAGTCTTGTTGAGGGATGCAGGCGAAGTCAGCCGACCACAAAGAGGGAGAGAGATGGAGAGAGAGAGAGAGACGGGGGGGATGGGGTGGGGGTGAGATGCCCATCTAAACCCTAGCCGCTCTATGTCTTATTCAGACCCAGAGAGTGACGACCCAGACGAGTCAACTCATTATCGTCGGGCACAGTGCAACGCTCCGTCCAGGGGGGGTATCGACTCTTCTTCCTCTCCCAGCTGGTGGTTAAGTTTGCTAAGAGATTCCCGAGTCAGACGAGTCAACTCATTAACTCGTTTTCTTTTCACGGATCGTGGTGAAGTTTGCACAAAGAGAGACAGACGGGGGGAGAGAGAGAGAGAGAGAGGAGGGACAGACGTCTCTGGAAACCCTAGCTGCCCACATTGTATGGCTGCAGATCAATGTGGCCACTTAAACCCCATCTTCTTGCATGGACTCGGACTCTCCGTTTCACCTCACGGAAATATTATATACAGACATGAAGCACAAGGCTAAGTATGATAATGAGGGGAGAGAGAGAGAAAAACCCTAGCATTCTCTATCTACTTGATGATCTATCATTATCTTCTGTTTACAGTTATCTCTATCTCCCTATTCACAGCGTCCTGATTCTTTCTATCGCTTTCTTCCTACCATTTCTTTTCTTACAGGCTATTGGAAGGTCGTCATCTCTCCTGATTTCCACAAATCTTCCACAGATTACGTATATTCTGATTTTTTTAATTTTTAGTTCTTTGTTCAGAAGGGGGCTCGATGGGGCGTACCCTTTCGGCTGCAAGTGCGGTAGCTGACGATCGGAG